>CM046338.1:21578391-21996010 GCA_025403435.1 Artocarpus heterophyllus
ACATATGTAACGAAGGTCGCTTTGGTCCTATATTGATATGGTTAATGGACAAGATTGTTGAGGTGCATAAGGTTTTGATAGCAAAATTCATGAGCTCATAAGGTATAATACACATTTATAAAGTTTCATATATAGCCCAAGTGGGAGATTGTTGGATCAAAATCCAATTATGAGCCAATATATTAAATAAATGTGAATTAAAGGCTTCAATAAGGTTGCCCAATTAAAAGTGATCAATTTGGGTTTTGGGCTTTTAATGCATCATTAAGTATGTGCCTCCTATGTGTAGAGACCAAAATATAATTACTGATTTTATGATGGGCTAAATTGGTAATTAATGTTAATTGCTAGGGTTTAGCAATTTTATAAAGGGGTTGTGGTCCCAAGTCAGTATGTATATTATTTTTCTATTACCCATCTACAAAGAAATTACAGAGCATTCTGATAGGGAGGATTTACGTACCAGACTTGGAAGATCCTCAACCAAAAGACTCAATAATCACATTCAATCTATGGATTCAGGTTAGCTTCCGCATCTTATTAATATTCTTGATGATTTGACATGAACGATCTTGGGTGATGATGGTTTTCATCACAGTTTTATTCTAACAGAAGCACCATCCAAGAACAATTTTATGCTAGTGTTTCATTAGCTATTGAGATCATAGTCTTCTGTATCATGTGACAACACTCCACTGCTTGCTTTTAGACCTCCAACACAAGGAGAAAAAAGAAAAATTAAAAAAAAAATATTGCAAACAAAACCAAGCAAGCATCTGAGAGGGTGGAATCATATTGTAAACACAAGCTTTTAATCAAGCTGGTGCAGAAAAATATTTCACGTTTCGTAACTTATATACAGTAATAATAGATATGTACATACTATATATATAAATAAATATATATATATATATATATATATATATATTCTTTCCACGCAGCCAGAAAGCCTAATTTTTTAGTGTATTTAATTTGGAAAGAATCGTTTCGCGTGGCTTGGAGAAGAGATGCATGAAATGATTATAAAAAAAATAAACGGAACCAATGCTGCTCAATGGACACTGAATTGGCAAACGTGGAGCCGTTGTGAAACGCGTTTGAACTTTAAAGGTCGATGGTTAATCACGTGAAACTGAAACCCCATCCAATTCGTTTACAGTCATACACCGAGAATTTTGTGTCAAAGTATTTACAATAAAAAATGTGTGTGTGTATCCTACTACACAGTTTCTAGGCTCTTAGATTAAATTTAGCCCAATGGTTACAAGGGTTATAGAAATAGAAGAGAGATCAAATTTGGATATAATTTCAAACTTTTGTCATATTAGAGAGATTAATGAAGTTTGATAAATAGATAAATTCAGATTATATCATATCCAACAAAAAATATATAAATTATGACAATTTAATACAACTTCATAAAAAGAATCCCATAAATATAGTATCTTTTTATACCCTATCAAAGATTTTTTAGAGATAAATTTATCAGAGGTCCTTGAATTTTTTCTCATTCTAAACTTAGTCCCTGTACTAAAAAGTATTTTAACTTAATCCTTGAACTCTTTTCTTGTCTGAAATTTAGTCTCTCAGTTATATTCTGTTAATTTTTTGGATAGAAAAGGTTAACATATTGGTAATTAAGTTATAAAAAGTGATGAAATGTCATTTTTCAATATTTATTGCAAAAAAAGAAAAAAATCAAAGTCAAATTCACTTCATAAAAAAGTCTATATATCTAAATTCATAAATATTGAGCAAAATTAAATTAACTTGTCCATGATCAAATTTCCCTCTAATCCAAAGAAGAGTAGAAAGCTTGTCCATAATCCTGTTTCATGTTTTTCTTCAAAATAAAAAGGCTAGAAAAATGTCCATACTCAGTTTTCCCCTCAAAAACAAAAAGTCTAAAGAACATGCCCCTCATCAGGTTTATCCAAAAAAGGAAAAAAGAAGCACAAAATGCCATTCATTACAAAGAAGAATGTATGGTATATCTTTTGAATTGATAAATTGATGTATTGAATTTACAAACGGACAAAAGTCTAGCTACACACTTTATCATAATGAAACAAAATCCTGATGCTTATCGGCAATTACCAATAAAACTCTTTAAGCATAATCAGAGAGGGAGGGAAAGAGAGATCCTACAGCTTAAACAAAGTACAAATTTTGAAGAAAAATAAAATATATCACCTACTTACGTATTTACTTTAGAATTATTCTTCTTCATGATTCATTAGATTTAAGCCAGACCGTTTTCACAATTTTTCTTTTTCTATTTTCTTCTTTGTTCACTAGGATTGTAGTAGCCATTGGGTTTAAAGGCATAAGAGGTTTAAAGTGACCTTTTGGTTTTTTTTTTTTTTCTTGGGCAAATTACGAGAGTGTCAATTCACTTGAGATGAAAGTACCAGACTACCTAATTTTCTATATAAAATTTAACAAAATTTAATTAAGGGATAAAATTTGAGACAAGAAAAGACTTCAAAGGCTAAATTGAAACACTTTTTAGTGCATGACTTAATTTTAGAAAAAGAACAAAGTTCAAGGACTTTTGTTAAAGTTAGCTCTCTTTTTATATTCAAAAGTGGTTTCATGGCAGTTAAAAAAAAAAAAAAAAAGAAGAGAAAATTATATAAGGTCCTTTGAAATACCTAGAGAATTCAGCGATGAGTAAGCAAAATATGGGTAGTTAGATAAATTATTATTTCTGCTTTAATGATATAAAATTTATTCCCCTATATTAGAAAAAATTCAGTCATTTACTAAAAAAAACTTGAAAAGGGGTCATTCAGCCACAATTTTTGTTTTGTTTTGCTAAGATTTGTAAATTTAATTAATAATAGAAAAAATATTAAGGATATTATTATTGTCCGAAGTTACTAATGTAGGACATATCTATCATTTTACAAGCATGATTGGCAAAAATAGAAAAGAATGTACATTTAGCCCAAAAAAAAAAACTTATGAATTAATTACAAAACTATACCTCTTATCTTAATTATTTCTCTTCATCTCTCTTTTTTTAAAACTGCAAAGGTATCTTTTGAATTTGAAAAGCTTGTTTCAATTTATTTTTTGCAGACTTTTTTGACTGAATTTACAGGGACATAAGAAAAGATAATCTTAATTAGATCGAGTTTGTTTTAAAATATATTTTTCTTCTTGAGAATTTTTTCTTAAAAATATTTTTACATTTAAAAGTCAATAAAACTTAAGGACTTTTCTCTAAAATAAGATGGTTTGTTTTAATATTTTTTATATTTTTAAATCTATAATATTTTTCATAAATGTTTAAAGATAGGTATGTTGTTTTATCATTTTTTTTTCATTCATAGGGATGAGATTGAAATTAATTTTTAAAATTCAAAAAATACTTTTGTAGTTTTTAAAATAGAAATACAAATTGAGAAATAGTTAAAACTAAGAGGTATAATTATGTGATTAATCCAAAAGGCTTATTGAAAAAAAAAACCAGCTAGGCCAAAAAGAAACCTATTTCTACACAATTACATATGCACAAGGGAAACCCAATTAGAAGGTGGCTATTCCAAACCAGTACATGCGCGTGAGAAAATTGCCTCCATGCACTTTCCATATTCTCTATGTTTGCAAAGGTCTAAGTCTTGGGTCTTAACTTTTATGATATGATATGCTTGATCTTATGAAGTGCTTTTGCATTTATTTATGTTCAATTTGACGCATCTAACTTATTCCCAAAAAAAAAAAAGAAAAGAAAAAGAAGTCCACCTGATATTAGAAAATTGATAATTTTTTTACAAATTAGAAAATATGAATTGTGAATTTCTCATAGCACAAACTAATTTTATGAAAGGTAAAAAATTCTAGATATTTAGACCATAAACAAAACTGAACAAATGCTCTTCTATATTTGTCAACTCCTGAGCCATTTAAATCCACTTCTTGCTCCAAATCCTTAGTAAAATTGGTCATTGCTGGCGGATTAATTTGTTGCTCATTACATGTAAGCTAGTGATTACCCTCTATAACTATGGGCTTGTAATCTTGTTGCTACTAAAATGTAGATATTTATAAAGTATTCAATAATACATACATGCATGCAAATATAATGAGAAATTCACTTTATTTATAAATATGTCTTTTATAAAACATCATATCCTTTAAGGACATCTATTTTAATGATGTCCCTTGCCCTTAAGCAGATGAGACATGTCTCTCAATCCAAAACCCTCTAGATGCTTCCCAAAAATTTTGATCGGGAAGGTCTTCATGAATGAATCTGCTAGTTTATCTTTTGACGCGATCTTCACACTATCACGTCACCTCTATTAGAAATCTCCTATACCTAATAATATTGTCTCTCTATATACCTCATGCCCTTGTGGTTTCTTAACTCTTTAATATTAGCAATTGCTGCACTGTTGTCATAGTAAAGTTTAATTAGCTTATCGATATTTGGATAAACTTCTAGATTGATCAAGAATTTTTGGAGCTAGACTGCTTCCATGGATACTTCATATTTAGCCTCCATTATCAAGTGAGAAACACACATTTGTTTTACACTACTCCACACAATGGCTCCACCACTAAGAGTAAACACGAAACCTAAGATCGACTTTCGATCGTCCCGATCTGATTGAAAATCAGAATCTATCTATCTATTAAGAGACAAATCTCCATCGGAATACACAAGCATATAGTTTCTCATTCTCTAAAGATATTTGAGAATGTACTTCACAACTATCCAATGATCAAATCCTAGATTTGACTGAAACCAGCTAACT
The DNA here is from genome assembly GCA_025403435.1 of Artocarpus heterophyllus. Taxonomy (NCBI): domain Eukaryota; kingdom Viridiplantae; phylum Streptophyta; class Magnoliopsida; order Rosales; family Moraceae; genus Artocarpus; species Artocarpus heterophyllus. The sequence continues at coordinate 21,583,158 of CM046338.1, forward strand.
ATTCCCACTGCATAGTAGATATCAGGCCTATTACATTGCATAGCGTACATCAAGCTTACGACTGTTGATGCATAAGGAAAATGTCTCATGCCCTCTTCTTCTTTAGGAGTCTTTGGATATTGCTCTTTAGAGAGATGAATATCATGCCTAGAAGGAAAATTCCTTCTCTTAGAGTTATGCATCCCATACTTTACAAGTACCTTGTCTATGTATACAGCCTAAGACATTGCCAAAATCTTCTTCCTGCGATTCTAGATAAGCTAGATCCTAAGAACATAGTTTGGCTCTCCTAAATCTTTTATTTGGAATTGGTTGGCTAAACTATTTATAACAATAATTCCTTATCATTCCCAATGAGCAAGATGTCATCAACGTAAAATATTAAGAAGACCACTTTCTTTTCTCTCATGCACTTGTAGACACATGGTTTGTCTTGGTTTTGTTCAAAACTATAAGACTTAATAGCCTCATCAAACCTAATGTTCCATGATATAGAAGCTTGCTTAAGTCTATAAATAGACCTTTGCATTGCAACTTTTTGCTCTTGGCCTTCAGCTATGAAATCCTCTTGTTGCATTATATGAATACTTTCTTCAAGAGAGCCATTCGAAAACGTTGTCTTGATGTCCATTTGCCAAATTTCATAGTCAAAATATGTAGCGATGGACAAGAGTATCTGAATGGACTCAAGTATAGCAACCGGTGAGAAAGTCTCTTCATAGTCAACCCCCTCTCTATGAATATAACCCTTGGCCACTAGCCTTGCCTTGAAAATATTTACTTTGCCATACACTCCTCTTTTCCTCTTGTAAATCCATTTGCACCTAATGGGTTTTATCCCTTTAGGAGGATCAACAAGCTCTTAGACTAAGTTGGAATAAATCGATTCTATCTCAAGTTTCATTGCTTCCAGTCACTTCTCTTTGTCAGAATCTTCCATTGCTGACTTATAAGTTAATGGATCTTCCTCAGTGTCACTTACAGCGGCTAGCTATGTTTCTTCATGAAAGTGAGTGGGTAATCTAATTTCCCTCCCACTACAAAAAGGCATTGGAGGCATCTGACTAGAAGTTGTAGCCTCTTCAGTTTGCTATTCAACATCTCTTGCCAGCTATGGGCCGATCTGATCGACAAGTAACTTTTCCAAAACCACTTTGCTTCTAGGTTTAAAGTCTTTCATATAGTCATGTTTAAGAAAAGTGGCATTTATCGATGTAAACACCTTCTTGTCTTGAGAACTCTAGAATAACTCTCCACTTGTACCTTGAGAAAAACCTTCAAAAATCCATATGTCCGAATGAGGTTGCAACTTTGCAGTCTTTCTCTTTAGCACATATACCGGACACCCCCATATGTGGATGTGCCTAAAACTAGGTTTTCGACCATTTCATAACTCTAGTGATGTCTTAGGTATAGACTTAGATGAAACCAAGTTTAGAATAGAGAGTGCGGTTCTTAAGGCATATCCTGAGAAAGATGTGAGTAGAGAAGAACAAAAGAACATTGATTTCATCATGTTGAGTAGCATTTGAGTTCTTCTTTCAGTAACATTATTTTGTTGCGGTGTTTTAGGTGTAGTGAGTTCTGAAACTATTCCAATTTCTATAAAATGGTCCATGAACTTTGTGTCTAGATGCTCACCTCCTTGATCTAATTGAAGCACCTAAATTTGTTTTCCTAATTGCTTTTCAGCTTTTGCTTGGAATTGAACTTTCCAAAAGTCTCAAATTTCCTATGCATTAGGCAAGCATAACCATATCTAGAACAATCATTAATAAATGTGACACAATATTCATGACCACCTGTTTCTTGGACATTTAAAGATCCGCGTACATCGGTGCATATTAACTCAAGAGGTTCTTTGGCTTGTACCTTTAGCTGCAAAAGGTCTCTTAGTCATTTTACCTTCCACACAGGATTCACAGACTAAGAGTTCACTAACTTCTAGTTCCCTTAAAGGACCATCCTTTACAATTCTTATAATCCTGTTTAGGTTAATATGTCCAAGTCGAAGATACCATAGATATGTGTTATTATCATAAGAAATGTTTTGCCTTTTATTCTTAGGTTCAGCATTTTTATTAGTCTTAAGTTGTAGTTTAGGACTGGGTTTAAAAAAATATAAACCATTATTTAGTTTTCCAGAATATATATTTATATCATTCTTTGAAATAGAAACAATTTCATTATTAAAAAAACTTTAAATAATTGTTCATTGACTCTATAAGCAAAAATCAAATTTCTTTTAAATCCATAAATAAAATAGACATTATTCAAAACTCAATAATTGTTCCTAAATTGAAGCCTTTCTTCCATTGTTTTTGTCGACACCCTTGCTCCATTGTCCCTGACTATTGTGTATTCTCCATCTGCAAGCTCGCATGAAGAACTAAGACTCCATAAAGAAAAACATACACAATTAGCTGCTTCCAAGTCAACTACCCATGTTGAGAACTCATTCTTTACTAAACATGTTCCTAGAACAAGTAAATCGCATTTACTTTTCTTCTTCTTTTCTTTTAGTTCCTCGAGATACCTTTTATAGCTTTTATTTCAATGGCCCTCTTGATTGTAGTGGAAACTCTTTCCTTTGGCATTCTTATCTAAGGCCTTATTGTTCATTTGAAACTGACAATTGAATGTGTCATGAACAGTTCGAGAGGCATTCAGGGGAGATTTTGGAGGACATTCCTCCATGAGAGCGAACTTACAATCATCATTGAAGAGCATAAGGTTCATATTACTTTTCCATTTAGCATAATTCTTGTCAGTTAATTATTCAAGTGCAAGTAGGTTGACAATAGGATTAGACATATTGCTAGAAGAAAAATAAAATAATATTCAATTTACGTGCATGAATATCATAAGCATATGTATATAAGTTTCAGGCATAGTACCTATGATGCATGGATGCCACATGAAAAATACATAAAACATGTTTACTAATCTAGCCAACGATAATTCAATTTACTACAAATGATATGCCGCCGTAGGGGTAGGTCAAATCATTTGCAAATCAAACTGAGATACTTTCAATTAACAAATGTTATTCAAAATATCTCATATTTTCAACATTAATTAACTATCGTTGTTTTGGTCAAGATGCAATTAACAATAAATTACATCTTTATGAGTGTAACCCACCGCATCGGGTGTCAAAAACTTAATTCTAAAGTGCATCCGTTAGGTAGGTCAAATTAGAGATACGGCTCGAAATCCTATCGTTAGGAAGAACAACCTTTTATCGGCTCAAATGAACACTCACCGTAAGGGGGACGAAATCAACGCCATCTCGAGCGCTATTTGAACCTTACCGTGTTGTTCCAACAGTAGAGACCAGTAGGTCATATTGTCATACCTCTCCTACTCATTATTTTGCAGTAGGTATGTATTTTATCAGTTATCAAACATCTCATGCTTTATAAATTCTTAGTAAAATTAAACAATTTAAATCGCCAAGGTCAAATAAAATAATTTCAAGCTTCCCATAATTTTAAACTCTTTAAAATTACAAGCTCAAAATATAAATTCGTGAAATTACCAAAATTTAACTCTTAAACTTAATTAAGATATTATCACATCTTTACAAATAAAGTTTAATCATAATAAAATTATTATAATGCAAATCAACATTATAGTCAAAACACTTTTAATATAATGCACAAATACGTTTGTATGCATGACATGTGATGATGAATTGAGTAGGCACTAATTTATCCTATGTGGCATGTTATATGCATAGACATTATAAACATTATCAAACATAATATAAAATAATATGCACTTGGTAATTGAAATGAGATTTGACCGAATTTTCAAATAATTAAAATTACAACTTAATCGAAATAAATGAATTAATTAATTAAGTTCTTGATCTAATAATTCTACATGGCCCTCAATGTTGATTGGATCCATTTTCAGCTTGTTGGCGGGTATATCATAGAAAGAAACATGTTCAAATCCCATTGGGCCGAAGGCCCTCTGGCGCACATGGGGCTGCGGTCTAACCGCTGCCGATGCGCATAATGGCGCTGCAATGGCCAACCACTGCTTCCCTTTTATCCTACGACCAGCGGCCGAAAAAGAAAAAAAGTTTGGGCTGCTGTGAGCTTTGGATTGCAGCAACAAATTTTCTGCTCGGTGTGGTTTGGTAAGCAGCCCATATACCGGGCCCGCTTCCAATGATTGTTGCAGACTCAAAAACAATCAATTTGCTGCCTTATTGCTGTGTAAAGTGGTCTCACCACTGTTCAGCCGTGGATCAAATCCACGCATGTTCGTTTTCTATAACTTCATGTCTTTAATTCCCCATCATAAAATTACAATAATAAAATAATTCACAAATAATTCCTAATTAATTGCTACTTATCTAATCAATTAAAAAAAAAGTGTTATAAGATCTAAGGAACCATACAATTCATGACCAAACCCCTTATCTATATATTCATCACATGCATAAAAAATATAAAAATCTACATAAAAATACTTCATATGGTCCTTATCCTAATATTTATATATTAATTTAATTATCTCATAATCATATATTAATTAATATAGGGTATAGCTGGCTATGATACTAATTGTTGGTTTTGAAACCAAAAATAGTGAAAACAATGTAAGTGGTAGAATCGTGTAGAACAAAATTTTCACATAACTGTTTACCATGCTCCATAGCTATATTAATTAATATAGAATTAATATATAAATATAAATAAATAATATATCTTTTGAAGTGATTAGATATGATAACTTCATCGACTATTTGACAACTTAGACCTTCCGCACCTAGTATTCGGTTACTTGAACAGACGTGTTGGCGTCTACGGTTTTTGAGAAAGAATCACACACTCTCTGATTTAGGTACTTGATTTGCACTTGACAGGTGAGAAACCAACTCTCAAGGCTTTCTCTATCTAAAACTCTTGAAGAGAAATTAAAATTGGAATTAATTAAAAGCTCTCCTTAATTTAGATTTATTAAAACAAAACTAAAACTTATTATCTCCATCTTTACTTATCTCCATTTTTTATTTAAAATAAAAAACACGTTTAATAAAAAAAAATTTATCATTAAGTTAGTGCATCAAAATGCACTTATCATGATGTACAAAACGTGCTTGATGCTTTCAAAAAATACACGTTCAACCATATGTTTTTTAATTATTATTATTTTTTCAAGCCGTAAGTTATCATAGGGAAACTTTGTTTCCTTATGCAAATCTGATTGCATTCTTCCTTCCATTTTTTAACTAAAATAATATTAAATAAAATAATATGAAACTTATGAAATTAGGAAACCTTGGAGAATAAGTAAGCCTAGCACAAGGATATATCTATGTATCATCTACCTACAGTACAGGTCCGACCTACACTGTGCTATCAATTAAATAATCACATTATTTAATTTTTCAAAGTGTGTATTAATTTAAAACTAAATTAATAATTCATTACCCATAAGTTCAAACAATTTATGGAGATGATACGGAGAACTATAGACTTATAATTTCAAGCTCCAATAAAATTAATAATTAATTAACAACTTAATTAATTTATCAATTTTATTAATCACAAAGTTACTCCACAAAAAACTTAGAACTGCACTTTTGAAATTATAAATATAATTTATTCAAAGAATTGAAACATCATGATATAGTCAATGCATATAAATTTATCATGTATAAACAATTCATAATTAGAGTTAAGTAAAATTTGTTAATCTCTCTAATTACTTATTTATCTTTGAGTGCCCTTGATTCTCTAATGAATAATAAATTCATGAACTTAATCATGAATCTCTTATAATTCAAGATGTGGATCAATACTTTAGAGAATTATTTATCTATTCTTGTTTGAGAAGAAATAGGTTTCGTTTTGTAAGATTAACATTCTTGGCTGTTTACTTCATTATGCCTCTAAAATGCAAGGAATAGGATAAGATTCTCGAATCCGTATAGAGTAAATCAAAAGACATAATTTCATGAATAGGACTCTACTATTAGCTCAGGATTAAGATCATCTTATATATGACCATCGATAAATCTGATTAGAACTTGCTATATTTTAACAAAAATTATGTAGCTGTTTATATTACATCATGTTCTAGTCTTATATGATCTCATTATATACAGTACAATCATTTAATAACTTACTACATTAACTGTTTGGATAAAACCTTCCGTTCTTAATAAAAAAACTACACTAATAATACTCAGTTAAAGATTTCATATTAAAATTGAATAATTAATTATATATTACTGATTATTTTAATTATCATTCTTAATTATTATCCGCTTGTATATAATAAATTTATACAATATTTAAGGTTATATAAATAATTATGGAATTTTAAAGATCTTTATAAAGTATTCAATAATACCTATATGCAAGCAAATATAATAAAAAATTTATTTTATTTATTTATAAATATATCTTTTATAAAAGATTATATGCTTTAAGGATATCTATCCTAATATCTCAATCGGGAACAAACTACAATGGTGCATGCACGCGTGTATATTTGGAAGAATATATATATCCCTAAACCGAATAATTGAAACTTGTTCCTTCAGTGTTTCTTTATTTAATCACCAACTGCCAAACAGAAGGTCAATATGAATATCATCAGCCCGTAATCGTACCTCGCCTTCATTTTGGATAAGAATCTTAAAAACGTTACTATTGCAGCTGCACATATGAGAAAGACTTCTCTTGGTTAGTTGGTCTAATAAGTTACCATAAAGCATATATATATATATAAAAAAAAAAGGATAGGAGAAAATGAGAGAAGACAAAAAAAAAAAAGCAAAAAAAGGTGCAAGAAACATTTCGGTGTTTCTTGCACCAAAGAGAATCCTGAGAAGCGAATTCTCTCTTTCAGGATTAGAGAGATTTATACCCATTGTAAAGACAAAGACTGCAATGAGTATGGGCTCTCCATTCTCCCCAGAAAAGTAGCTAAACTATGAGCTGCAAGGCCAAGTCTATAGGCCAGCAATGTTGCGAACACTCTATTTAAAGCCCTTCCCAGTGTTGCTCCTGAAAGGAGATAAAAAAAATAGTTAATTACAAAATTTGATTCAAGTAGCTAGTGTTACAAATGTTAGTTCATTAGCATTGCTTGTTTAGAGCAATAAACTGCTTACCGACCGAAACTTAAACACAACAACTGATAAAACAGCCCATATGGCAGCAACGCCAAAGCCATCGCAGAGCGGTTTAAAGTAGTGAAATAAGGACATTAATGTGATAGCTAAAGCTACTTCCTTGGTCGTCTTGTCCTAGTTTCTTTAGCTTCCATCAAACTCTTGTAATATCCAAAAATTTTAATTATTGTTATGTGTAAATTGATCAATTAGTGTGCCCAATTAATTTTGTAAATGTAAAATTTCATGTTGCATAAAATAAATAACCATTTTCACAGTTAAAATATATTTTTGTCACAACTTATAATTTTAAAACCATTTTTCTATTTTCCCTATTTAAACTGACACCCCCACATTTTCCTTTATTTCAAAAACACCCTAACTTCTCTCTCACTTCTACTCACCCGTGCACCTCATCTCCAAGGAAGCATACCAGATTTTTCTAAGTCTCCATGCATAGAGACATGGACCACATAGAGACTACTACCCCACTACACTGAATACACCACACACTCATCACCCTCTTCTCATCTCTCCCACGCTTGCTCTCTCTCATTCTCTTCTCTTTGTTCCTACCAATCAAACCAGAGAATGACCACCAAAGGCAGCCAAGAACAACCCATCTTCTTGTCCAAAATCAGCCAAAAACTCAACCAAAAGCACAGCTAAAATCTTAGCCAAGAACAAGCCATTTTCCTGTTCAAAATCAGCCAAAAACTCAATCAAAAACAAAGCTAAAAACTCAGCAAAGAATAACCAGATTTCTTGCCAAAAAATGCAGTTGAGACACGATAAAAAACATAGGAAAAAGCCAGCCAAGACAAGCCAAAAATGCAGTAAGAACATGGCCAAAAACGCAGTACAAACATAGCCAAAATGCCAAAAAGACAACCCATTTTCTTGTCTGAAAACCAGCAAAAATGCCACATCCATGGCCAACCAACATCAAGAGCTCAAGCTTAGTTTTTAATCCAAAAATTTGGCATTTTTCACAGGAGTTTTGATGTAGGTTTTTTTTATCCGAACTTGGTTTTTAGTTTGTATTTTCTTCAAGATTAATGCATGATTTATGTGCTCAATGTTCATGCAAAATTTCTAGTTCATGCTTATATGCATATTTGGGTGTAGATAACAAAAGCTTGAGTTTTAAACTAAAACATAAAATAAACATTCATTTGGATTCGACATTGATATTAAAAGCATGTTAAGAATGTTTTAAATCAGTTTTCATGATTTTATGATTGATGTCTAGACGTTTGGAACTTGAAAAATGAATTTGAACATATTTTCTTTTTTATTTCGAACAACTTGTAAAAATATACTTTTAATGATGATTTTGGTATAAAAATTTATGGGAATATGTTTACTAGGATTATAAAATGTTTAGTACATATTTTGTAAGTCATTTAAAAGTAGTTTGATCCAACAACTCGATATTTTACAAATCTGGCCAAAGGAGAAAAAGTTGGGTTCTGCCCAATATAGTGGAGGCACGGTTGGCCGCGGGTCGATCGCGGATAGTAGATTTGTAATGGCTGAAAAAATCCATAAATTAATAAGTATATTTAATTAAGGATTTTTCCATGACTATGCCATCGATTTCATAGGAAAATATAAGTTTAGGTTTCAGTAAGAATTATGAGAAATGTTTGCAAGAGAGCATGCAAATCTAAGAAAATGATAGATTTTAGACAAGTCAATACATTTTCTGTAATAGTCTGAGCAAGACTTGGGTCTATTTGTTAAGCATTAGATTAATTATGTTATATAGAACTCAAGAATTTAAGTCAAGGGTTTTCTTGAAAAACCCGAACACTTAACATAAAAAATTCGACTGCATTTCCACAATTTTATAATTAGAGTAAATTTGGTAGTATTCAATACCATTAAGCATTACAAGGATAATTTCTAGGAAATTGTTTAAGATTAGGAGACCTTTCATCTTAAAATTAAAGATGAATAAAGCTTATCAATGAGGAACCTTAGATCTAATAAATTAAAATTTTAAGTATGAGTAATGTGTCAAAGGTGTACATATCGACACATTAATGCAGTTAAACAAAATCAGTAAGCTCTTATTTAATTTCTAGAGTTTATTATTAGTGAAATTGAGAAATTAACATTGTAAGCACTAAAAACGTAGTCCATTATAGTGAAGGGTAAGAAAATCCTAGAATTGAATAATGTAATTTACATATTTAAATTAAGGATTTTCCTGAAAATATTATATATGAATTTTGTGATTGAAAAATTTATGGAATTAATATAAGAATATTCCAAAAATTCTATAGTGAATTTTATAGTTAAATTTATCAACTACTGTAATTTAATAAATGGATTGATAAATTCTACTGTTACTACGGCGGGAGAAATTTCAATCTATAAATAACTCGACAAATTTAATTATGAGAATTTTTAGGTGCATTACTAAGTTAGCAATATACCAAGAAACACTCTAACACAAATTAGATCCTTAATTGCCAATTAATTAAAAAACAGAGCTATACGAGTGGTAGTATTAATGAAAAATGCTACACAAACTAGGATACTGACACTATTAAAAACCATATCATTACTGAGTCTAGATATTTAAAAAGTCAAGTATAGATTTTTATTAAGACTAAAATAGATTTCTAGACTCTACCCAGTCAAAATTGATACGCGATTAAACTTATATCGTTATTGGTTCATACTATAGTTGGCGTGTTACAGTATTTAAAAAAAATAGGAGAAGACCTGTCAGATATTAAAATTTTTTTATCAACTAAGTTAGTCATTGCTGACAGTATGAAAATATCTACTTAAGGAGTAACTTGTAAAAATAAGCAAGGGACAAGAAATCCCTTAAATTTAGCCTCCACCCATGATGAATGTACTTTGCCATTATTCGATCAAAACCCACACTCCACTCTATCCATGAAATGGTGCCACACTAGGAAAGATTAAGCCCACAGTTTAGTCATCTAAGTCACTAGAAAGTGTAATTAATCAAGAATTAGGTGGAAAAGTTAGATTAAGTGTTAGCCTATTTATAGGTGACCATGGCAATTCTCACAATTTTTACTTCATATTTGGCCTCCCTCATCCTCCACTCCAACGTATACAAGTCTCTAGGGAAAAAAAAAAAATCTTTTGTTTTCAAACTTCCTTCCAAAGCCTAAATCACAACAAGCCAAAATCCCAAAAATATTTCTATCACTTTTATACCACAAAACTAAGTTCAACAAAGAAGAAGAAGAAGAAGAAGAAGAAGAAGAAGAAGAAGAAGAAGAGAAGCATTCTTAGAACCTTGGACTTAGGTAATATCTACACTTTTCTTTCTTTCCCTTTTTCCTAACAAAGAAAGAAAATTAGTATAAAAACCAAAACAAAGCTAGTTTTTTTTAGAAGCTTAAGTTTGTGATTTAGTGGGTTAGAAGAAGAAGAAAAAGAGGACTTAGAAGCTTTAAGATCACCCTTCCAAGAGTAGTCATTAAGGGTAAGTAATCTAAACTTTTTCTAAATTTTTTTTAGGTTAAAGTTTACAACTTTATGAGAGATTTGATGATACAGTGAGGAAATGGATTGTAATAAGTATTTATGTGTTAATTAGTTTAATTTGTGCATTATGGATTGTAAAAAGTTAGCACTTGCATGTTAGAATTATGTTTGAAAAAATTTTCCACAAACTTTGAACGCATGAGTGGAAGCCTTTGAGGCGTTTTTAAAAACTTTTTTGAACACGGAATTTTTAGTTTTCGATGTTTTGAACAAAACTTCATGACTAAGCAAAAACACAATTTTGACTCCAAATAGGCTTTCCAAGCAATTTTATTGGACAGCCCTAAAACTGTCCAAAAATGGCTAAAGGCAGCGCCAAAAACTACCTCAATACAATTTGCAAAAAACTACCAAACAGTTCCAAGAGAGCTAGAATTGCTTTGCCATTTTCGGGTCACTTCGGATTTGAATTTTATGTTTCACCAAACACGAAAGTTTTAGATTTTGAGAAGACTTTTGTGAATAAATTTTTTCCAAAATTTGCCTCTAAAATACAGTTATGGGTAGTTTTCCATAACTATCCAAAACTTCATTTTTGGGGAAAAAATGATTTTAAAGTTTTCGGACGTTTCAAAACTGAATTGTGATTTTTGTCAAACATGAAAGTTTTAGTTTGTAGCAAAATGCAGAACTTTTGTGAAGAAAGTTTTTTAAAAATCTACTTTTAATTTGGACTTTAATTGGAATTGGAATTTACAAAAACAGTCAAAACTTTTTATCGGTAAAAATTTGCAATGTTTCAACCGGAAAACAATTATGCCAAAATGGTAACCAGGACTTTAAAACAAGCACAAAAATTATTAAGACAAATATTTAAAACAAGTTATTTTTATCGAGAAAAACTTTTAAAGAAAAACTACCTTTGACATGTGATTTCACCTTAACTTTCTAAAACTAACTAAAATAAGTACCTTTAGCCACTAGTTTCTATAGACAAAGATCGTGTGACCATAAAATCATATTTTTCAATAAACCAAGAAATTACAGTGCTCTAAAAAGGTTATATAAGCCTAAGATTTAGTGGGTTACTAGTTTTGGTCATTATTTTATAGAGCGATTTTTATTTGAATCTTTAAGTTCTATGGATGAGATTTTGTGAAGAGAAACTTTAATAGTTTTCAATTTGACACCAATTAAGCCATCATAAGAACCCAATATGCTAGAGTCCTAGTATTACAATGCTAGGCATGGGTTCAATGCTCATTTTAGTTTAAAAGACCGCTCGGGTCATGGTTCATCGATGTAAGATATATGACGTCATACACTCATTTTCGGGCTTAACAGGCTTAGAACCAATTACGAGCCTATTGAATGGATTTATATTATGGCTAATTAAAGCTTAGATTAAGAATCAAAAATTTTGAAAACACCTAATTTTGTGGATTAAGGTCTTATAGATTCAACAATGATAGATAACTAATTAGTTGTTTTAAATTAATTGATTATCAACTTTGATATGAACTAATGGCAATTAAGGAAAAATTTAAATATTATGAGGATTTAATTAAATGTTAATCCTTGTAATAAAAATAGTGAATTTTATGATCAAAGAATTATGATCTAAAAGAGTGATCAAATTCTTACGGTTGCACTAAATTTAAAAATAGCATAAAATAGATTTTCTCACACACTCTTAATGGGTGCCATATATAGAATCATTCTCTAAGGAAGATAAGGAATTTCAAGTAAACCAGATACCTACTACAAGAAAACAGCTAAGTAGGAATCTCGCCTACAGTATGAATAGTTTTTAAATAAAATTTTTTTACATGATTTCTAAAATTATGAAATGCATGTTCATTGATAAGTCCTGCAATAATTCTGTTAGGACATATTTATTATGATGTGTTAGTATCTTGACAAGACATGAATGATGTGTGATGTATGTTGTATTAAAATATACTGTTTATGCACTTTCAGCTAAGCATGTTTTTGGTATTGGTATATATTGTTATCTAGTAACATGTCATACTGCATACACATAATAAGACAAATGAAACTAAGTAAGATAAGTAAGGGTGTCGTACCAACCTCTCGACCCATAGAGATGCTTAAATGTTAAAAGAATGGTGTTATTGGGACTTTGCAAATCCTAATGACCGAAATACAATTTATGATCTCGGTGTGGTCAGGGACCTCACGAACCTTGACCTCTTAAAAATCGCGTGTAACCGGTACAATCACCTAGATCCAAAGAATAAGATAAGGTAAAGCCTGAAAAATATTTAAGCATAAAACAGGTCAATAAGCAAGCATAAAATGATCATGCATAATTTTATTAAACGATCTTCAAATTTTTTTACGAGATGAATTTCCTAATTTCTGAGCAAAAGTTCATTTAAGTATGTTCATGCTATAGGTAAAGAACCTGTCAACATCACTTGATTGGGTAATGACGAGCGGCAGACGAACGTTGGAGGTGGGAATAGATACAGCTCATGCAAAAATATATTTTCTGCATTATGTTGTCGTTTATTAAATGTTTTATGTATGAAAAATTAAGTAGTATTACGTAATGAGCTTTAGACACCGAGATTGTATTCATTTGACCTTAGATTTTAAAAGAAAAAAGAAAGAAAGAAAGAAAGAAAAAGGGTTTAAGACTTTCAACAAGAAACATAGATATCAATGTTGCAATGGAAAATGCAACAAATACACGTAAATTTTCTAATAGGAAATTATAGTAATAGATAACTTATAAATGTTTTTAAAGTATCATTTTAAATTAGGAAAAGTATTAAAAGAATAATTTTTAGGAAAATTATCACACTAATTTTTAAAGGATAAGTTTCAAGAAATTTTATATGTTAGTTTTAAGATAATGAATTATAAGAAAAATATACGAAGATTTTAAGGAGGTTTTAAAGCAGTTAAATTAGGTATTTATAGCGATATTTAATTTAGAATTGTTTTAGAAATATTTTTCATTTAATTAAGGAATGTTTTAAAGGAAGTAAATTTTAAATAATTACACTTACGCTTAAAAGAAAAGTTTTAAAGAATTATTATTATTTTTATGTTTTAAGAAATTAAGGTATGAAGTATGTAAAGAATTAAGTTTTGCAAAATTATGATTATGTTAAACAGTAATAAATATAATTACGTTATTAGCATGTTTGTAGATTTAATATTATTATGTTAGATTTATAGAATTTAAGTTTTGAGAAATGATTATTATTTCTTTTAAGATTATATGTTAAGGATTCAATATCATGATTTCATTTTTAAAAAATTTATTCCATAAATTTCAGTACTTTATAATAAAGTATGCTTAAGTTTACCATTATGTAGTTAAGTAACAGCAACATAAGTAGGATTGTTACAAGATTTAGCTATTGTCACCTCCAACTAAGCCTAACAAACCTCTTAGTTTGTCTTGATTCAGTTCCTTCTTGTTCTATCATGTTTAAATACTCCTAAAACCTCTATTTTATGTTTTAAAGTTGTAAAAAACCAATTCACATTCATGATCATATTAACATAAAAGATACACATGAAATTGATTTATACATAATGCAAATTTATGGTTTTATTTGTTCTTGTTTGGTTTCCCACTGGCCTTGCTGGAAATCATCAAGGTTGGGCGACATTAGAGCTTACGTTATGTTAGTTCGATTTGTAAGAACTAAGGCTGTTTGTAGATGTTTTGCTCAAAAGGTAGGATTTTAATCCCTTTCTTGGAAGCCATGATTTGAAATTAAGTTTTTTTTAGCCAATATTATTATCTTGAGCTGAGTATGTTTCCTATAAGATTGTTTATAAATGTGTTTTTGCATATTGCAATAAGTTTGCGAAATGTATGTAATATGTAAATATGAGTAATTTTAGATTTTGATAAATAAATTTGAGAAATTAAGATTGAGACTGGGAATAATAAATGCTGAGCATAATGGGAATCCAAACGCTACCAAGGACATATGTCTCCCAATGGTTGATTTTTGGGTCGTGACAGATCTAGTATCAGAGCAAGGCTTTAGGTTCCTTGGCAACTAAACCATGTAAGTTTTCTTTTGCATTTAGTGTTAAAAAAATTTTGTTTGGACCAATGTTTTCTTTCCTCAATGTTTTGAAAATATTGTTGTGTTGTTTTAATGGTTTTCATTGACAAGACATGTGTCATGCCAATACTAGTCAGGTACATTCTATAATAAAGTTAAGAGTCCATTGTGTGACGACATTTGCGAGATCTAGATGCTGAGTTGATATAAGGCCTAAAGGATGAAGTTCTCATTAAGTAGAAGAATTGCATAGAATTTTTTTTTAAAAAAGAAGAGCCTTTATAACTCATAGTTCCACCATGATTTATATTTCTACTATAGCTGAGAAACCTTATATCTTTTAAGTTGAAATTTTGAGAAAATTATAACTTGGCCTAGGAGATGAGGATCTAGTATAAGAATTCTATTTCTATACCACAACATTTAATTTCTAGAAACCCGATAAGTCATTATATATTAATAAGTGGTTTTGTGAGTTCCCTTAGGGAAGTATTAATAGAACATCGAGGTTACACATTTTTGATACATTCCTGTAGATATACCTTGATTATAACTTGCTCGTGGGAGATTTGAGATTATACTTAATGAGTTTTGAGTTTTAAGTTACCATTTTGAATCATGGTGCCATGTGTACTAATGGAATATTCATGTTTACGTTTTCATAAATCTATATGGTTTACGTGACTATAATAAGTGTATGAGGATTAGTGGATAGAAGAAAATATAGAGAGATTTTTCTAATATCCTATGTAAGTAATGGTCTTAGGATGGTAATCCTCATGTACTTAGGAAATATGACATACTTGTTAGTTTTTGGATTTTTAGGAGGTATCTAAAAAGAGAATAATTTTAAAGGGCCAAATTAAGAAAATATTATTTATCTATATTTTTGCAAGGCAAATTATCCTAGGACAAATAATTACACAGATAAGAGATAATTAAATATGTTTTAAGAGATGAATGAATTAGGGTAAAGTTCATGATCATGATGAAATTCTAAAGGATGGTCATAAGCTGTAAGACCTTGTCATTAATTTTGTTTCATTCATCATGTTGCCTCTAGGTAATAGTAAGATTTGAGGATTATGACCCATTTCTTGGTCGTAACATCTCGTTCCAAGGCACAGGTTTCGATTAAGAACCCAGTTAAACAAGTACACTAGGTGTGGATCTAAGCCATGTCTACTCTTAGGACTTTATCACTTATTTTGATAAACCAAAACATCCATCATCCTAGGTGATTGTTTATGCAAAGGTATTAAATTTGTAGGATTTCTGAACCTTTTCTTTTTACCTTGAATAATGATGACATTACTATTAACTGTGTTATGAGAAGAACACCCAAGAGCCGCTATAAACACTTGGGGGTAGTAGGTCATGACCCATAGATTCTCCCAGATCCAAATCGTGAGGTTTAGGTATGTCGTTTTGGCTAAAGTGTTAATTATTTAACTTTAAAGTTTTAATTTGCTCCAAGTCATTATTCCATTCTCTTGATTGAGGTTATTAAGCTATCTTGAAAGTACTGGCCTTCTTTTCTTATTGATGGAAGTCAACCTACAAGTATGATGTGTGATTTACCCTGAATTAAAAAAGCTGAGTAATGATAAAATTTTAGTCCCATTTGACATATTTATGATTTCTTTATTATTTTTACAACTATTATTACTATTATTGTTATTACCATTAATTTTTGTATTATTAATTTGTTACGGATACTGAGTCTTAGAGAGGATCGATCTTGTTATGCTATTACCATAGAAGTTTGGAGCAGAGTTAACCATTATTCAAAGTTCATGTATTGATATGACTAAGGTCAGGTTCCTCAAACACAAGAACAGTGGAATGATTGAACTATTTCATCTAGTGTTCCAATTAAACAGGTGATAGATAAAAACTTAGTTAAGAAAACTATGTGTAAAGTTTTAAAGTGTGATAAAGAAACGAGTTTATAGGGACTAGTTATCCTGAGGATTTTAAGTTAAATAATGACTAAGACAATATATGGGAGTGAGCAATTAAGGAGACTATAGTCTGAGACAACATTGTGGTATGGGGTATTCTTAAGGTCTTTTCCCATTCAAATTGTACCGTAGGCATTTAGACAGTTGGGGTCCTTCTTAGGAGATTGGTGATCATTTATAACTTGTATGTTTGGTGTATATAGAAAGCACATCTCGAGGTCTTCAGTTTGAAAAGATTTGATGGGGTCTAAAATTTTCTTCTAGTTAAGATTCAAGAAATTTCTTTCTAATCACTAAGCTTGCATCCTCTTATCAATAAATTTTGGATTGTAAACAAATGACTCCATTTACTTTGAATTGTCAAGGTTGGTTCAAAGAGCTTTATGGGAAATAAGGATTGAATTTTAGGGTGACACCAAGGATCAGATAGATAGAGTCTAAGACCTTGACCTTTAGACATGATTCTGAGTTGACAGATCACACTCTAGTACCCATAATGAGACATGTGTTGCTTTAAGAACTATAGTGTTTGATGTTAGTAATTTGAGTATATATATTTGAAGTTTAACATAACTATTAGGGATGTTGTCGAGTCATTGAATTATAAGATATTATTTCCTTGAGGACTATCATGAAAGAAATAGAAGGCTCAAATTAGAATTGTATACGCATTATCCTCAAAATAGGTTCGTACTTTTATGAGATGCATAAGATGTTTATGGGATTCATCATTTGTGTATCTATATTTGCTCAAATAACATGTTCTAGGAATTGCCTAGTGATAAAATGATTATCTACTAAGGTCTTCCTTTATAAAGAATCATGTCATAGATTTTAGCTAACCATTGACTTATTGGCATTGAGAGTTGTATGGAGTTGTAGAGATCATTTTAGGTCATATATTAAGTTTGACTTCGTTGAGGCCATAGGTCTAGGTCTTGAAATTATGTTGGCACATGGCTTGACCGTAAGTATGACGCTACTTGGGTCACTGTTGATGGAATGATCAATTAGACCCATCTTATTCATTTTATTTCAGCCTAATTGTCCAAGGAAGGACTTAGGAGAGTTTTTGAGCACTTTGTCCTATTACACATCATTCCATCATCAACCACTTTAGATAGAGATACTTGTTAGAATGTCAAGTTTAGGAAGATTTTTCAAGGAACCTTTAGAGTGGAGTTGAGTTTAGCAAAATTTTTCATCCTTATATTGAAGGATAGGTTGAGAAAGTTCTTTAGATTCTTGAGGATATACTTCACACTTGCATATTAGACTTGGTAAATGTCAGGAGAAGCACCTTAACCTAGCTTGATTATCTTATAACAAAGTGTACAAAGCCGCCATCAGTAAAGTTTCATTGAGGCACTTGAAGGTAGACCATATCAAGTACAACTTTGTTAGCTCAAGCCTAGGGATGTCTAACCATTGAACTAGATAACACTCCAAACAACAATGAAAAAATCGCCTTTATTTGTGAACACTTGTGAATCGTTCAAGTCATTAGAAGAGTTATGCTGACATAAGATACAGACCTTTGGAATTTCAAGACGGCGACTATATTCTATTGAAAGTCTCCATACGTAAAGGAATTAAACATTCTATGTTAGTGGGAAACATGCACTAAGACACAGTAGGCCGTCCCTAAATCTCATAGCAGATTGGTGTTGTTGCATATCACCTCGAATGGCCTCAGAAATTGTTCTATGTTCATAACGTCTTTCATGTGCCCATACTGCGCAAGTGCCAGTACGAACTCGACACAGCTGTCTCATGGCAGGACATGCTGCTCCAAGAAGACATGACTTACAAAAGCTGCCGACTTAAATCATTGATCGCAAGGTAACAAGTTTGCAATGACAAAATTCCATTAGCTAAAGTATTATGGCAGCACCACTACGAGGGTGAAGCGACTTGGGATTAGAGTCAATGATGCAAAAGGTATGCCCACACCTGTTTTGCTTTTGAGGTAAGCTTTAAATTTCATGGACAAAATTTCTTTTAGAAGGGTAGAGCTGTCATATCCAAAAAATTTGAATAATTATTACGTGTAAATTGATCAACTATTGTGCCCAATTAATTTTGTAAATGTAAAAAATCATGTTGCATAAAATAAATAACTATTTAAACATTTAAGATATATTTTTGTCACAATTTATAATTTTAAAACTATTTTTCTATTTTCTCTATTTACCCTCACAACCCCACATTTTCTTTCATTTCAAAAACACCATAACTTCTCTCTCTCCACCACTCACTTGGGCACCCCATCTCTAAGGAAGTTTACCAAATTTTTTTTTTGTTTCCATGCATAGAGACATGCATCATGTGGAGACTACCACCCCACTATATTTAGCATACCACACGCTTATCACCCTTTTCTCCTCTCTCCCACACATGCTTTCCTTCATTCTTTCCTCTCTTTGCTACTGCCAACCAAACCAGAGAAAGACCACCAAAGGAAGCTAAAACAACCCATCTTCTTGCCCAAAATTAGTCAAAAACTCAGCCAAAAACATAGCTAAAAACTCAGCCAAGAACAACCCATCTTCTTGTCCAAAATTAGCCAAAAACTCAACAAAAACACAGCCAAAACCTCAGCAAAGAATAACCCATTTTCTTGCCCAAAAATGTAGTTGAGACACAACCAAAAACATAGGAAAAACTTAGCCAAGACATGCCAAAAACTTAGTAAGAACATAGCCAAAAACCAACACAATCATAGCCAAAATGCCAAGAAAGACAACCCATTTTCTTGTTTGAAAACTAGCAAAAATGCCACATCTATGGCCAGCCAACATCAAGAGTACAACCTTGGTTTTTAATCAAAAAATTTAATATTTTTCAAAGGAGCTTTGACGTATATTTTTTCTAATCCAAATTTCATTTTTAGTTTGTATTTTCTTCAAGTTTAATACATGATTTTCATGGTCAATGTTCATGCAAAATTTCTGGTTCATGGTTATGTGCATATTTGGGTGTTGATGAACATTAGCTTAAGTTTTGAACTAAAACAAAAAATAAACTTTCACTTGGATTCGACATTAATATTAGAAGCACGTTAGGAATGTTTAAAATCAATGTTCATGATTTTATGATTAATTTTTAGAGGCTTGGAGCTTGAAAAGCAAATTTGAACATATTTTTGTTTTTATTTCAAACAACTTCTAAAAATATAGTTTTGAGTTTGAGTCAAAAACTCAATATTTTACAAATCTAGTTGAAAAAGGAAAAGTTAGGCTTTGCCTAATATAGTAGAGGCATGGTTGACCACGTCATATGTACTAGGGTCAACTATAGGTAGTAGATTTAGCTACCATCACCTCCATCTAAGCCCAACAAACCTTCTAGTTTGTCCTGGTTTGGTTCCTCCGTGTTCCATCATGTTTAAACACTCCTAAAACCTCTATTTTTGTGTTGTAAAGTTGTGAAAAACCAATTCACATTCATGATCATTTTAAAATATAAAAGGCACACAAGAGATTGATTTTTACATAATGCAGTATTATGGTTTTATTTGTTCTTGTTTTGGTTCCCTACTGACTTTGTTGAAAACCAAAAGGTTGGGCAGCGTTGGAGCTTACATTGTGCGAGTTCGATTTGTAAGAAATAAGGTTATTCTAAGACGTTTTGCTAAAGAGATAGGATTCTAATCCCTTTCTTGGCAGCCATGATTTGAAATTAAATTGTTTTGTTTTGTTTTGACCAATATTGTTATCTTGAGATTAGCATGTTTCTTATAAGATTGTTTATAAATGTGTTTTTGTATATTCTAATAAGTTTACGAAATGTATATAATATGTAAATATGAGTAATTTCATATTTTGATAAATAAATTTGAGAAATTATGATCTAGACTCAGAATAAGAAATTCTAAGCATAATGGGAATCCAAACGCTACCGAAGACATATGGCTCTCGGTGGTTGGTTTTTAGTAGCCAAAGTGATTGAGTTATGTAGAGTATAACCGTCGAGGTAGACCCTCAAACCTCGATCAGGGGGCTCTACAACGACAGCAATGGCTGAGGCATTATAAGTATATTGAGTATATGTTATACACAAGGATTAGGAATTGGGAATTTAATTAAAATTGTCTCATCTCTTTCCTAATTATTTTACCATGTTTGCAATCTTTGATATTCCAAATATTTCCTTGTTTATCTTTTGATTATTTAAATACCTTAATTCTTTTGATAAGTTAAAGTTTGTTCAAATGTTATCCTACTAGGCCTTTTGCTTAGTTTTGTATTTTAAACTAACCTCCTTCCAAGCGAAGCAAAGATTGGTGCTAAATAAGTACCGAGATGGCATTGACAAGTCGTCAATACGTACATCGTGATTTTTTAGTTAGGTTTATGACATGTTTCAAGTTTCTAAGATGGTTTGTGCCAATGCAACTACATTATCTTTTCCTATCTTAATTTAATTATACATGTGAAAGGACTGCATGGCTAAACTCTGTCCCTATGATGTATTTTGGCAAAACTTGCAAATTGTGGGTCACTATGAGAAATAAATTTTGGAGATTCTAAAGTTTTATTTGAGATAGTTGTTTTGTTTTAACTCATATTCTTTATTTTTCAAATTCGTGTTTTGTAGTCTTTTGAATAATCCATATCTAAAAAAAAAAATTGACCTTCTAAATAATTTGTGTAATTTGTATAAATAATGGCTACACTACTAGAAATTTAAGATTACATGACCCTCATTTAGTGATATTTTTTTAAAAAGCCATTGTGGCAAAGGGAAAAAACATGGGGAGTTACGCCCGAGAAGACGAAAGAAGTCGCGGTAAGGGAGGACGTCTACCACGTTGATTGTCTCTAAAAGCCGTCGTGGAAGATGACTTAGATACACTCTTTTTAGCTTAACAATCAGACATGAAGCACAACCCCAACTCTCAAATACACATCTAGAACCTTCCAAAACTGTTATAGCCATCCCTCTCCACCTCCACCCTCCTTAATCTCTTTCCTAATTGTAAGTTTATATTAGATTGGTTTTGATTTTGTTGATTATTGATTCGTGTTTATTGTTTTATGGATGGATATGATTAATTTTTTTCATGAATATATTTATTATTAGAATATGATAGGTATGTGTAATTTGTAAAATTGTTTTTAATTGAATTGTACTATTTATTATTTTGATTTAGGACTTACAAAATGGAGAGGAAATTGATGTAGGATTTTTGATTGTCTAGAGAATATGTGAATTGTGTGGAAGAGGTCTTGGATTTTGCTAAAACTCATGCGCATGCTAATAAAATTCGGTGTGCTTGTGTTTAATGTGAAAACCATAGATCTCATCCAATTCCAATTGTTAGAGGAAATTTATTTCAAATGGAATTATAAGTAGTTACTAAACGTGACATTTTCATGGTAAGTCAAAGTTCAATCTAACTTTAGTAAGTAAAGAAAAGGAAGCTATTATGAAAGATACCATAGATGATCATGACAATTTGGTTGTCATGGTCAATGATTTGGAAGAACACTTCTTACTCCGTCCGGATTTATTTAAGACAATGATGAATGATGCCTAGACGCCTGTATATGAGGGGTGTACCAATTTCACCAAGTTGTCCACTTTAGTTGGATTATTGAATTTGAAAGCGTCGGGTAGGTGGTCAAATCATAGTTTCACAAAGTTTTTGGAATTTCTAGAAAGGCTTCTACCAAAGGGTAATAAACTACTAACTAGTATGTATGAGGCTAAGAAGACTTTGAGCACTTTGGGAATGGAGTATGAGAAAATTCATGCTTGTGAAAATGATTGTGTTCTTCATAGGAATGAGTATGAGGATGAGAATTATTGTCTGGTTTGTCAACAATCAAGGTGGAAGAAAGAAAAGGAGCCAAAAGATAGTAAGAATGGAGTGCTGACAAAGGTGTCATAGTACATTCTACCAGTACCACGTTTGAGGCGTCTATTCAGAAACACAGAACATGCCAAGAATTTGACATGGCATCATGACAAATAGGTCGATGATGGTATGCTTAGACATTCGGCAGATTTACTACAATGGAAGACTTTTGAAACCGATCATCCCAAATTTAGTGTGGATCCAAGAAATATGCATTTCGCTTTATCAACAAATGGATTGAACACATATGGTAACATGAGTAATAGACTTAGCACTTGGCCTGTAATACTTGCTAATTACAATCTTTCTCCAAAAATATGTATGAAGCAAAAGTTTTTAATGTTGTCTTTATTGATTTTGAGTCCTCACTAACTGGGAAATGCCATTGATGTGTACTTGGCATCATTAATTAATGACCTAAAGAGCTTGTTGGAAAATAGAATCAAAGTTAGAGATGCTTACCAAGAAGAGATGTTCACATGTTGTGCAATGTTAATATGGACAATTAACAACTTCCCTACATATGGCAATTTATCTGGTTATTTAGTGAAGAATTGTATTGGTTGTCCTATTTGTATGAAGAAAACTTCTCATAAATGGTTAAAGAATGGTTAGAAACCATTTTTCATAGTCATAAAAGATGGTTGCCAAGAGATCATCATTGATGCAAACAAAAGAAAGCCTTTGATGAAAACATCGAAGAAAGAGACAACCTCAGCTTTGACGGGTGAACAAATATTTGAAATGGTAAAAGATGTGAAAGTGGTATTCAGTAAGAGAAAGTGAGGTAAGGATGAGCTGTTGATAGATGGACCATGGAAAAAGAGATCAATCCTTTTCGATCTTCTATATTGGAAGACACTTTTTGTTCGTCATTGCTTGGATGTTATGTACATTGAGAAAAACGTTTGTGAATCAATAGTCAGCATGTTGCTTGACATTCTACGTAAGACTAAAGATGATGGAAAAGCATGGTTGGATCTTATGGAAATAGAGTTTAGGCCTAATTTGTTTCTTGAGAAAAGAGAGAACTACAATTACTTACCTCCGACGAAGCACATGTTATCAAGAGTGGAAAAGAGAAAGCTTTATGAATGGCTTGCTTCATTGAAAGTGCTAGAAAACTATTCTTCCTACTTTAAAAGGTTGGTGTCAGTGAAGGATTTAAAACTTATTAGCATAAAAACACATAATTGTCATGTGTTGATGTGATAATTACTACCACTTGCCTTGCGGGGAATTCTAACAAAGGATGTGGGATTTGTAATTACAAAATTGTACTCGTTCTTTAATTCAATATGCTCTAAGGTAATTGATCCACTTATGCTAAATTCACTATAATCAGCGTTGGTGTAAACCTTATGCATGCTTTGGAAGTATTTTTCACCAGTATTTTTTGACATCATGATTGATCTAAGAGTGCACTTTGCACATGAAATTAAGTTATGTGGACTAGTATATTTGAGATGGATGTACCCATTTGAAAGGTATATGAAGGTTTTGAAGGGCTATGTGAAGAATCAAAATAGGTAAGAGGGATGTATTGTAGAAAGTTACATAGCTGAGGAATCAACTGGTTGAATTTTCCTCCAAGTACTTGTCTAATGCAGAAGCAATTAGGTGCCAAGATAATAAACATTGAGGCTAGGGGACTATCTATTGACAATCCTTCCTTGGTAAATCGAGGAGAGTGGGAGCAAGCTTGTCTTTATGTCTTGCACAATGCGAATTAAGTGGAGCCTTTATTGAGGTGCACATGAAGGAATTAAAAAAGGCAAACTCAAAAAGAGCAAGAAATGATAAGTGGTTGCAAGATGAACACAACCAAACATTTCGGCTATGGATTGAAGCACACATCTATGGCAAGTGCTCCATATCACAAGATAGAAGCATGTCACAAGACTTATAGAACCTAGCTAGAGGACCATCATTTATAGTTACAAGGTACATGTCATATTTCATAAATGGTTACATTTTCTATACTCACAAAGAGATGAGAAGCAACCTGTCTAAAATAACAATGCGACTCTCTATGCCGATGCTATGTATATTTCCTTTGCCAAGGACATGAATCCAGTATATGGGACCATGAACTACTTTAGTTTCATTGAAATTATTTAGCAAGTTGATTATCAGGGATTATGCTAGCACTTTTTAAGTATAAGTGGGCCGACAATAACTATGTTAAGATCGATAATGACGACATCATGATGGCTAACTTTAGAAGATTGCGATATAAGAATGATCCTTTCATTATGGTATCACAAGCAATTAAAGTTTTTTATACAACGGATCCCTAAGATTTGGAATTGTCCCTAGTCGTCCTGATGCAACCAAGAGTAGTTATTGATGGTGAAGGTTGTTGAGGATTGCACAGACATCCCCTCATTCACAAAGGGATTGCCAATGGTTGAAGAGATTGATGATTTTGAAGATGATATTTCGCACTTACTTTGCAAAGACGTGGAATATATGTATCGAGGAACCAAAGAAAAAAAAGAGGAAAAATGAGCATTTGTCAACAAATTCATATCAATTTATTTCAATGTATTTCTTTATTTCATTTTTTCTTCCTTTTTTAAACTAAAGGATATATCTATTTATAGTTATATTTGTGATAAAAACGGCAAAGAAGTAAAAAACTCTGGGCCATTAGATGCATAACACACGAGTTGGCCACCCTAGGTAGAGGAGAAAAACTTTTAAAATTGATGTTTTTAGACCCATTTTTTATGATAGTTTTTATAAAAACTATCGCAAAAATTAATATTCCACGACAGTTTTGTAAAAAAACCATTATGAAAAGTTATATATTCCACGATGGTTTTTAAAAAAATGATTGTGTAAAACTTAAGCTACCATGACGGTGTTTTAAAAAACCATTGTGATAGCTTACTAATGCATTATAGGAGGGTTTTTAAAAAACCATTGTGTAATGTAGGGGCTAAACAATGTAGTTTTAGCCCCCACTCCTAATCGCCCTATCTAGGGTTTTATATTTCAATCGAATTATATCTCACGTGCCCCCTGCATTCTAACTCCCTCTCTCTCTCTCTCAAACTTTCTTGCCCTTGCCTGTGAGCCCGTCGCCATTGCCTTTGCCTTCGAGGCCGTCGCCATCGCCGTCGCCCCTGCCTTCGCCTTCAAGCCCATCGCCATTGCCTTCAAGCTGGTCGCTATTGTAATTGCCCCTGTCACCGACGCCCTCGCCTTCAAGCCCGTCGACGTCACCTTTAAGCCCCTCATCGTCGTTGTCGCCTTTAAGGTCCTCACCCTCGCCCTCGCCCTCGCCCTCGCCTTTGAGCCCGTCATTGTCCAACTCGTTACTCATCTTCTCTCTCCCTAATTTTAGTTATA
Source organism: Artocarpus heterophyllus (assembly GCA_025403435.1). NCBI lineage: Eukaryota > Viridiplantae > Streptophyta > Magnoliopsida > Rosales > Moraceae > Artocarpus > Artocarpus heterophyllus. Next base: position 21,609,021 of record CM046338.1, read on the forward strand.
TATATTTAGTCATGAAAGAGGAATTTTTTACATTTTGCATTACACACAAAGATTTTTATGTTATACATATTTGGTTATGTTTTTATGTTATACATGTTCTTGCTAAAATTGATATTGTCAAGTTAGGATGCAAATTTTGAGTTATTATGAGTTAGAAATAAATATGAGTTAAAATGTGAATTATTGTGAGTAAGGAACAAATTGTTACGGTATAATTCCACTAATTAAAATGTGAGTTATTGTAAGTAAGGAATAAATGTAAGTTAACATGTGAGTTATTGTGAATAAGGAATAAATATGAGTTAAAAAGTATGTTACAATGTAAGTTATTGTAAGTAAGGAATAGATTATTATGGCATAATTCCAATAGTTAAAATGTGAGTTATTGTGTATGGTTCTCATATTACTAATAGCAATGGTTCAAGATGATGGAAAAGAAAAAAAATATGTTATTAAGTGAATAGTTCTTTTAGCAATTAATATTTTTTATTTTTTATTTTGGATTTATGTCAATTTATGTGTTTGTCTTTGCATGAGGATTTGGTTTAGATTAGGTAAAAATATCTCAAGAGAGCGATAGTGACCACTATAATGAAGAGTATGAAGAGTTCATGCCATCTTCCTTTCAATATAGTAAGGCAAAACAAGTTAGTAAGCCACAAAGGCACACCGAATTCGATCCCAAAGTAGATTTTAAGTGGAGAGCTACTTCGATGAAAGAAGTTCATCGGATGAAGAAGAGAGGTTTAAGAATAAAAGGGACGTTTGATGCAAAAGGCCAACTAGACGGCTCAACTGGAAGTGAATTAAGCAGTTGGATTGGAGTCCTTAATCGAGAACACGTTCCAATATGGATCAAAGATTGGAGGACAAAGGATATGATTTCAAGACATACTTATGAAGCTTTCATAGTTGAGGGGTGGTATAGGAAAAAAAACTTTGAAGATTTGTGGCAAATTAGCAAAGGGGTTTAGATCTGACCTCTACATCATTTTTGTAAAGCCCAATCTTTCCATTCTGGAGGACAATGAAAATGTATTTAAGTGACCTCCTATGGTAGTACACTACTATCCCTCTATAAATGATGACAATTGGGAAGCTTTTGTAAAGTATCGCCATTCCACCGATTCCAACTACTATTAGCTAATACAAGAAAAATAAGAGCGGAAAATGAACACAGTTCTGTGGTTGGCTGAGATGGATATAGAAAGCTCAAACAATCATTAGTACGTTATTATCTTACTCATATTACTTATATCAATTATTCTATCATTAATATGTTACTAACAAGCATAATACGGTTAGCTGAGACAGGTGTGCTACCAACATTGGAGGAGTTGGGGGTAAAATTATGTCAAGGTCCTGATGGAAAATTTAAAAATCCAAGAATAGCACAAATTGGAAACTTGATTGTAATTTTATTGAACTCAAATTATTAATTTGTAATTTAATAACTATTGAAGCATATTTAGAACAACTTGGTTTTTTGTTGTTTTACAGGACGAGTATATCATGCAATAAAGCCAAGAGACCTTCTAGTTTGTTAGTAATGATGACATATTGACAAGGGCACTAGGGAAATTGGAATATTCAAGATGTGTTCACAATCAATCAAAGTATGTAAAGTAGTCTCAATACTTTGACCTCTGACCAGGTTCAAAATTCAATTCTGAAATGTCAAAGATACAAATGGAAATTGTAGAATTGTGAGGTCTTGTGATAGAGTACATTTCCCAAGGACGAGCCAAACCAACAGATGAGAGCATCTCATAATGCAATAGCTTCAAGGCTAGCTGTAACTCTCCCAACAATGTAGCAGAAGCTCCACAAGCTCCAGAAGTCCAATTGTCACTTCATCGTTAAGAGCCCGAACAATATCAAGAGTACAAGCTCTTTGTTGATGATAAAATTAATGACGGGTGTGCACTTGTTGCTCTTAGGAAGGCATAAATGGAGAGTCTTCCAACTGATACAATCCATTAAAAACCCTTAAGGGACAAAAACATGTGCGTTAGGGTCATTACCATTACAGTTAGAATAGTTGAATTGCCTGTTTTGACATTTGAAGCAACAACTATGGGTGAAGCCGTCGAAAGCTTCGTTGTATGGCCAAAGAGGTTAATTGAAGTTGTTGCAACAACGAAGATGAGTCGAGTGCCTAGCCATATTCCACAAGATCTAGGGGGAAAGAAACACCAAAAAAAAAAAAAAAAAGAAAAGTTCTACAAAAGCAAGCCAATCACAACCTGAGGTAGAACAAGAACAAGAACAACCCGTTGCGAATGATCCATTACCTGCATTTAACTTTTTTTCAGTACCTCTGGAATTTATATAGTTGGCTTTGTATGCACATTCTTTTATGCATGATGGGTTGATGGTTCAATGCCCGATAGCGAAAATAATCATTGGCAATGAATTGCCTATCTATGTGGGGTATGAAAACATTTACTACTTCATCACCTTTGATCAAATCGGGGCAAACTATATAATGGTATACCTTAGGTAATAGCTCTATCCTTAATTGTTATTTTTTAAAAATCTAAGTTGAGTTATAAGGTGCTTTCAAAGAATTGAGTGCATTGTTTTTCATTGTAGTTTTTTGGTAGAATATTGTGAACTTCAAGACAAGGTGCATAATTTCGGCTTCATATCTTTGGCCATTATTTCAAATGTTACAAGAGACCTACTGAGTGATTGTAGAGAGCGCGCCATGTCACTCCTCCACCTATTAGCTCAAGCACCGAGGGGGAAATTATTCTTTGTGGCTTACAATGTTGGAGAACTTTAAATGTGTGCACTTTTTTCACCATGGGAGGACCAAATATATTGGTTTGATCCCCTCGGACACCCACTACGTGATGATTTCGTGTCACTCATAAGATTGTAAGTATTAATTTTTCTCATAAAATTAACTATGTTAAGTTTTACATAATTGTGTTTATTAATTCATTTTAATCATGACATATTGTTGGGGAGCTTAACGATTGGAACCTTCAAGCGAGAAGTGGTGTAACATTGTGACCGAACGGAACGCTATATTTCAAATGTAAGTGTCCAAGACAAAAAGGAAACATAGAATGTGGTTTTTTTATTATTTTATGTTTCATGCAGGATATAATTAATAGTGGTATATAAGCCCAAGCAAAAAAAGAATTTTACATACATATGGATATAAATGAAGTTAGAATTGAGTAGGTACAATTTGCAAATAGATATGTCAAATTTAAATAGAGATAGTAGATAAATGATTATGCAAAATAGTTCAAATGTAAATGATCTTAAAAATACTTTGTAATTTCAATATACATCATTTTTTTTTATGCAATTACGACCTTGTACTAATGGAAAACACATGGGACTTACCATCCCATGAGAAATAAAAAATTTAGGCATTTTTTTTGTGCACGTTCAATTTTCCATGACGGTTTTTAGCATAACCTTATATGAAGTTTTTACAAAAAACATTGTGTAAGGTTGCGGTATACCTAATTTCCACGACGACTTTTAGTAAAACTGCCATGGAAACAATAACTTTCATGATGATTTTTTAAAAAACCGTCGTGTAATATTTTCATTTCCACGACGATTTCTAGAACAACTGTCATGATAAAGATCCCCCGAAACACCTAAATTTGACACCTATATGGATGTTCCACGACGGTAAAAAAAAAAAATCGTGAAAACTCAATTTGGTATAATGATGGAGGTTTTCACAATGGTTTTCTACCGTCGTGAAAGTTTTCCTTGATGGTTTAGATGGCTCAGTTTGTAGTAGTGTTGTTCATATGAATAAGTGAAAGTTAAAATAAACCATCCTTAATTATTCTTTTATTATATGGGGCTTGGTTTAAGAAAATAAATTAAGTCACATTTAATTCATTTCATTTCTATTTTTATTTCAAGTTTTAAAATTTTACCTAACTTAAATTATTTTCTTAAACTAAACCTACACGTCATACCCTATTTTCGTGTCATGACAACTTTACTCCTTTTTTCAACATCTTCTCAGACAAGGCCGTGAAAAGCCAGCGACTACCACAATAACGCTAGGTCCAGAGTTCTCTTGACCTGATGATGCCCGTTTTGTTGTCTTTTATTTTTTTTTAACTTTCTAGAGCTAGCTATATTGAAGAAGAAACAAAGTTTGTACTGGTAAGTGATGACTTTCAACGTATGTATTTATATAACGATGGAACGCGATGTATGAGTGTGATCGGTCATCATGGGTAGGAATATAATAATACTACACGTGATCAATAAAAAAAAAAAAAAAAAAAGACAAACAACATTGGTTTTTTGAATACATCTTTAGGTGCGTTTCAATGTTGCACATATGCTTAAAAATATTTAATTAGAAATTTATAAACCACATTAATTTTTGGGCATAATTTACGACTAAACAGTGATATAGAGTGAGGGTGTAATGAATTTCACGTGGCTCAAGCGGACACGCATTCTGCGGTGTATAGTCATAGTAAGAGTCGAATAATGAGGATAGCTATGCTGCCGCGGTATACACGGCATGAGAGCTGTCGTTCTTCGTTTACGAGTTGTGGGGAATTATGCAGATCACAAATCGAATTTTAAAGATTTTAAATTTCCAATATTTTTTGTTAGTCCTCGTATCAGTATTTTGGACGATTATCACCTGATATATATATATATAAGTAAATCAAGAGATATGTAGGAACTTCGTGCCCGTTTAAAATGATTTTAAAAAGCTATTTTTACCTTATTTGTTTTAAAAATTGCTTTTTAATGTCTTTATATGGATCTATGAAAGTGCTTTTAGCTTTTATAAGTATTTTTGAGAGAAACCATTCACGTAATTAGTGCTTATAAAAAATGCTTTTTAAAAGATTTTTTATTTATATTGTTGACTTTTTATTTAAGACTAACAAATAAAGAATTTCATCATTATCTTTAAGTTATACTACTTTTTATATATCAATAAGAGCTTTTGATTTATTTAACTAAACATATTCAAAAGCTCTTTTAAAATAAAAATATTTTTTTATATACTATACAAACCCTAACTAAAAAGCCTGACTTTATGCTTATATTCTTCTACTATTTAAAAGTAAAAACATAAGCTATCTCAAACGGGCTCTTAGACTATCTTTAATACAAATAACAATATTAATATTATATTTACCAACAAAAACAATAAAAATAACATTTTTGATATGTTATTTTATTATATTCTACAGTGTATAGTGCTATTTGAAATGTAATATTTACTTTTTTGTCATAATTATTAAATCTTAAATCTTAAAACTTATAAGAGTAAACTTTTAATATTAAAATAATTAAAAAGTGAAATATCGTAATTATTATAATAGAAAGGTCAATCTATCAACAAAAAAAATCGAATGACAAATTTTCTATATGTTAAACTTGGTAGCAAATTAATTTGCTTCTAAGTTTAGTATCTAATAAATTTGGCATTAATAAAAATAGCAATGCATTGGAAGTATGGAAAGTATTTGTTTTACACTCAAATGTCGAATTTACCATTAACACTTCAATTGGTGTTGAATTTGAGATGCTCTTAGAATAAATAGACAGCATATTCTAAGACCGTCTTCAATGCATATGTCAATGCAACTGTTATATTTGATATAAAAAGTGTAAAAGTAGCATATTTGATGTGCTATTTTATTTTGTGCTTTATTGTATAATGCTATTTCTTATGCTATTTTTTGTCATAATTATTAAGCCGTGCAAGTTGTAAAAGTGAATCTTTATTAGTAAAATAGTTTAAAATTGACAATGTTGTAATGAAAAGAAGAATATATGTTAATGTATTAACCAATTGGAACCACCAAACTTAGTATATTAAAAATTTTGGTACAAAAATGCCATGGCATTAGAGAGTGTATTTTGCAATCAAATGCTAAAATTTAGCATTGATACATAATATAATATTGCATTGGACACGCTCTAAATATGTACACTTACTAAATAACACAAGCCCAAAAAAAAAAAAAGAAAATAACAATAAAAAGTACATAATCCTACTATAAAAGTGAAATAGAAGCAACAGCTTAGAGAGCATAAACAAAATTAGCGGAAACCAACACTACTACTTGAACTTGTTGCGAAAAATCCGAAACTGCATGAATCGTAGGCAAGTAATAAAGTGATAAATATACAATATCATTTCCACGAGAATTGTGTTAATCTAGTTAAATATTAAAATTGGTTAACCTTAAAATTATCTGAACGTCCGAAATCAAGATGAAAATACTAAAATAAAAGATAACAAAAATAAAGTAAATATTGTAAAAAATTTAATATACTACTCACCAGAATTAATCATATCTAAAAATCCTATTTAAATTATTTATATATATTCCCTATGCTGATAGTGAATTTCTCTAAAATAATTATCAATCTTTCTCAAGCATCAATAATCTTATTTCATCAATGCAGACCCTACATCTTTGTTAAGATTTTAATTCACTTGAAACTCATTAATTCGCTGAAACTCATCAAGAACAAGAAATCATAACCACTACACTAGCTTCACAACTATCTCTAGCTTATGACAACTAATGGCATCACATTCATGGGCTTATTTAATCATTACTTCTTAGTTTCAAATTAAATATAAAAGCATGTAATTGCTGATCAGGCAATCACAAGCATTAAGAATGGAATGTAACACTCAACATAACCGAGTGTAAAACATAAATTGATTAAAAAATGACAATCAAATATTCATAATCTAGTAAACGGCATAAACGAAGAACAAAAATACAAAATTAGAAAATTAAAAAATAAAACCAAATTACAGGTATCACAAGTCATTAGGCTTGTCTTCTAAATCTTCTTCTCCTCCACTATGTCGCTTCAAATATACCTTCTCCAAAAATAAAAACCTAAAACAAAACTTAAACCGAAAAAAAATATTTTTTTTTTCTTTTTTTCTCTTCTCATCGGCTTCGCTGCAAAGCAGCCTTCGGGCTCGTGGAAAAGCTCCCCGAATGAAGCCCGCTTTTTGCTATTTATAGCCAATATTCGCCAATAATAAAGAATTAAAGAAGGCTTTCCAAGTGGCACCATGAGAATTGAGGAATGGGCAAAATGGGATTGTATGAGACGTGGCCTATCTGGAGAGGTAGAAGAAAAGGGTGCACGTGAAAACAATAAGCTCACCTGCACGAGAACATCACTGGCCTAAGGTCTCTGATACTGGGCCTCACGAGGGATACTAATAACATGCCCCCGGTGGCGCATGAGGTGCATGTGCGCTGATGGTCGATCTAGCAGCTGATCGAACGGCTATCATTTCGCATGGGCACGTAATCTCCATCCTGCGAGTAGAAAAAGTTTTTGTCAGAAATTAATTATGATCTTCAATTCCTTTTAATACCATTTTGACCCCAATTAATCGTGAAATTGCTATTTTTCCCATTTTACTTATTTTACTTACACAAATAAGGAAAAATAATATTTAAAAGGAAAAGTTAAAGTTAAAATAAAATTTAACCAAATTAAAATAAAAACCAATTAAAAGACTCAAAAACTCACAAAATATTAAGTTAAAAATTTCTAATATTTCGAGTCTAAAACTAGCTTATGAAATACTCTCAAACTTAACATTTGCTCGTTCTTGAGCTAAAGATGAAAAAATCCAAAAGAAAAATCTTGAAAATGAGTGATGCTTTGGTTTGACCTCACAAAAATTTCATCAAAGATTGTACAAGTTATATGGCTTAAAAAAATGTAAATATTGTAAAATTTAGAATTTCAACTCATGAATTAATTCAATCCTACGTTTTGATTCTTTAAGTGTGTGTGAATATTCTTTTTCAATTAATTGCAAGCAAATTCGGATAAGTGTATATATACTAGTATTCTTTAAAGAATCTCAAAATTTTCACGATATGTCAACCCCCATAGGTCTACTTTTTATACCAACTCTCCACTAATGTAGACTAACACATCACAAAAAATCAAAAGGACTTTATCATAGGTTGTTACTTTTTGTTAAGATTATGACTAAGAAAGAAAGGATACAGATTCAAAGAAAAATAAGAAAAATCCAGTGAAACATGCGAAATCATAGAGAGACGCACATTCAAAATATAAGAATACTATTAGAAATATTTGGAACCTTCCTTTTTTTTTTTTTTCCTTCTATTCTTCTTTTTTTCTTTTTTTTTTCAAGTCAATTTTTTTTTTTATACTTTTCTTTCTTGTTTTTCTCCACTTTTCCCCCAAACTTACTTCTTTGAATACCCAATAGGGTAGTGGGATTTTTTTTTTTTCAAGATAGATCAATGAATGATTTTTTTTTTTAAGTAGCTCCTTAATTTCTCTCTTTTGTTGAAATATTCATGGATTCTCTTGAAAGGTAAAGATATTTTTTGGTTTATTTTTATTTTTTTGGGTTATATGATAAGGATGGTGTGGGTTAAAAATAGAAAAGGCTAAAGTGTTCAAGGCTTAAGGAGTGAACGAGGGGCATAATGATGAAAGGGTAGGCTTGAAAAGCTCAAATGGTTCAAAGATGGCATAAATCATGTCCTTAGTGATATTTTGTCTAGGATTTCATCTCGAAAGGTAATCAAATAGATTCTAGGGTTTGGTGAGATCTTGTTAAGAACAACTAATATACATAAACCTTCTCTGAATAAACAAACAATTAATTGATCAAGACTAGCTGCATTAAGTGTTTAAAGAATAAAAAAGTAAAATAGAACCAACTCAATTGTCAAGCACACAAAGAAAAACAACGTTTAGCACCTTTCCAAGGACCATATTCAATTTCAATCAAATACTTATCATGGGCTCATCAAAAAATACATCACTCAAAAAAAAAAACAAAAACATTTTTTTATTTTAGTTTTTTATCCTAAGAAAAAGAAAAATAAATCCTAAGAAAAACTCCTAACAAAACCTAAGAAAAAGAAACTAAACTCTCACCCCAAACTTAAAATTAGTGTTGTCCTTAATGTTAAGAAAAATAAAGAATGGAGAGTGTAATTAGAACTTCCATGAATAATTAATGTTGTAGGCAACATTTTTTCTTTTTTGTGATAGGTGCCATGGTTTCCTCTTCAAGAAAAAGATGTGAAATTATGTACGCCGACCTCCAAACTTGCACAAAAGCCTAAACAAGGACCAAAAATAAAACAAAAAACTTAATAACTAAAATAACTGAAAAAAATAACAAAACAAAAACAAACTAAAAATAAAGTTTAAAAAGCTTAAGTTGTCTCCTAGGAAGCACTTGATTTAAAGTCATCGGCTCAATTTTTAGAGAAGTGCTTGTCAAAGAGTAGCTTTCACTCATAGTGAGTGTTAAACAACACCATATATGGGTCTTAGTTAGAGATTTTCTCAAGTTAGGCATGATAAAAATGGTTTTGGCACATTGCACTAACAACACATAACTTTGACTGATGAGCTTGGAAAGAGAACTCCAATCCTGGCCTTAGCTTGTCAAGGACTTTAAACGGGGAAGGTGGTGTCAATAGGAAGCAAGGATCCATTGGTGGTGTATATGTTAGTACCACCGACGAGCTCAAATCAATAGTTGCATGAGCTTCTTTATCCTCCAATGAATCTTGTGGCTTGGCTTCATAAAAAAATTTCTCGAATAATAAGCCTTCTAATTGCTCTTTACTCTTCACTTGATTATCTAAAACCATGCTTGTGATTTGATATTCGTAGAAATCATGACTTGGAATGGACATCTCATGACTTAGAAGGTGTAAATTGTTTTCAATCACACAAGCATCTAAATGTTGAGGTAAAATAACTTCAAGGCCTTCTAGCTTTTTATCCTAAGGCTCAATCTCCTCTAGAGGCTAAAAGTCCCTTGAAAGCTTCTCATAATTCAAAGTACTCTTCCAACCTTCGTTGTTTAAGTCATTGTCATCAAGCCATACCTTATTAGTCGCCATTTGATTATCACCATGAGAATTTGAAATTCCACTTCATCCTCTATGTAGCTTTCCAAATTTCTTCTCATAAGATGCTATTAGACATGTATGCCCTAAGAAGTAAAAATGTAATATGTTTTTGGAGATATTTTTATCAATAAAAAGTTTATTTATTATTCATATACCAAATTGTTGTCCTCTTTACATTTATATTTGTTGGATATATGATAAGCAAACAAAAGTCTGAGACTGTCAGCCTAAACCTTTAGAATCAGGCACATGGATAGATTATGTAGAAGACATGATTCTAAAGGTGATGGTCTAAATTATAAGATCCGCAATCGAGGGAATATATTTGGGCGCTTTATTCATGCAAAGATTATTATATTGTCTATATCTCTAACGAGAGATGGTTTGTCTTGCCCATCAGAGGTGGACTCTATAAATAGAAATGTTGGTGTATTATCATAGGTGACGATGTATTGGATCGGGACATAAAAGTGTAATTGATTTAGATTAATAATTCTATCTCAACAAATCAATTCACTTTAGACAATCATATGTGTTGTATCTTAATCTTGAGATCAATAATGGGCCCATTGTTTTGACTTATGTCTTTTGATGTACCAAAGGGTGATATCCATATTTTACATTGGTATGCATGCTGGTACATTGGAGGCATGACTCTTGATAGCATAGACTTGTTATTCATAGATATGGAATCCATAGCTCCTTTTTAGGAGTCGTTGATATCCTCTTATATGCGTTATCCTGTAATTGGAAAACTAGAGCACTCAACCATTTAGATGCATATGTGTAACCGAATGGTATACTGTCTTTGGATGGTAAGTTTTCCGATGGTGAGATAATGAAACATAAGATAAAAATAATCGGGAAGGTAAGACAAAATTTATCCTTAAGCCGATTATGAATAATCCTATGGGGATACAATACATTATGATATGTCATGAAGACTTAGCTATTCGGGTTTCATAATTCTATATAATTCAAGAGTGCAGCTCTAAGCTTTTAGTGGAATGCAATACATTATGATATGTCATGAAGACTTAGCTATTCGGGTTTCATAATTCTATATAGTTCAAGAGCGCAGCTCTAAGCTTTTAGTGGAGTAGCTTTAAAGTTGATAATTATGAGATGTATATTAAGGATATTGGGTTTCATAATTATTGGAAGCTTGAACTATATAGATCCATCAGGTCTCCTTTGCTAGCTCATAATAAATCCTGTAATGATACAGTATACTTTTTCAATAAATTGGTGGCTTATGTTAAATTAACAGATTGGCTAAAATTAGATAAGATTAGATAATTCATGTCTATTTATCGGTTGAATTAATTTTGTGAAAAATTAATTCAAGATAAACTTATTGAATTATCGAACCAAATAATTCATGTCTGTTTATTGATTGAATTAATTTTGAATAAATTAATTCAAGATAAACTTGTTGAATTATCATGAATATTTTTTTTCCTAGAGATTATCTAGATATGACTATTTTAATCAGATAACTTCTCTATTAGGTTATTTGAATTAAAACTAAGGCTTTATCCCACGAATCTCGGGTGGGAAATAAAAGATTCATGGGGATGATTTATCGTAAGTTCAACAGGCTGATCTTTAGGTTCGGCCTCCTGATGGAGCAAGCTCAGCAGGCTGATTTGCTAGTTCGGCCTGCTGACCCAGCGATTTTTTGATCACAAGTTTTAGACATGAATTTTATCAGATATTGATCCTGATTTGATCTTGATAAGATTTTTTAAGGCCTTATCTGATAAGGACTAACTCTAGGTCCAACCTCTATAAATAGGGGAGAAAGACTCATTGTTATTTAGATTAGTGGAGGAATTAAGAATGAGCACTCTATACTATGAGTCTCTGTAACTCCCTAAGAGCTGTTGTTCACAAACCACAAACCTTTGTTATGGGTTTCCTCAATTGGTTGGAAGGAGATTCACTTGTGAAAAGCTGTATGAGTGTACCCACACACACCAGTCGTGGATAGAGAATAGCAAAGAAGACTAGTTGGTTGAGGTCTTTCTACAACACCCTTCTCTTCATCGATTGAGGAATCTCTTTGGTAAATGAGGTTAGTAAGATCTAGTTAATTTATGCATATAGTGTGTCAAACTTGTGTTTTGAAAAATACTCTAGTATAAAAATTTTAAAATTTTTACTGCGTACTATTTTTCCAACAATTGGTATCAAAGCCATGGTTTTTACATAAATTTACAAATTTGTGATCATGCCATATGAATAAATTACGTAATCTTGATCTCTCTTATACTTGATTTAAGTTTTTAGAGAGTTGGCGCTCTAGGGTTTCTATATATTTATATGGTGAATGTTTATTAATTAATTATGGTTGATTAAATTATTAATTAATTAATTAATGCCGATTATAGTTTCTTAGAGGTTAGAAAGTGTACCTAGGTTTTTCATGTAATTAGATGGAGGACTATCATCTCCGTTTAGGAGTTATTATTTAATTTTAAATTTACAAAAATTTTGTAATTAAATAATTATTCAAAAAAGACGGATCTAGAAGACAGATGATAGCTTTCCACAGGTATTTCCTAAGCCTCTAATTTTATGTTTTTGAATTGTTGAAAATAAAATTGGTAAATTGCATTAAAAAATGTATTTTAAAAAAAAACGATTTCTGCTCAGTCGGCATGCCGAACTTTCAAGTTCGACAGGCCGGCGGTCGCAGACCGGTAAACCAAACCTTTGGGATCGGCAAGTCATCCACAGGGTAGAATTTTGATAGTTCTAGTGGCGGGCCAAACTTTAAAGTTTGGCAGGCTAATCTATCATGACCAACAGGCTAGCTAGACTATGAGGTTCAATAGGCCGGAGGGTCATAACCGGCAGGCCGATTATACAGATCGGCATTGAAGACTTGAAATATAGAGTATTTCAAAAAAGGTGTATTTTTTCTTGTAGTTTTAATTTTATTTTTTGGACAATTCTTAGAAACATTAAATTTAGATATGACTAGAAATATGGAGTATTCGATCTATACAGGATTGAAGACTTGAAGATGGACATTACATGAAGAAGAATACAATTTGAAGATTCAAGGATGAAGAATCGATAATATGTTTTGATTATTCTCTTGTAATTTTTATTTTCTTTTCTTTAGGGTGGAACCAAAATATTACGGTTATTTGTTATTATTTTGCTTGTGGCTCTGCATGATTACTTTGCTTGTTTGCATTATAATATGATTTTCCATGTATATTGATAACATGTCATATAAAATAGAGAGTGCCGCTCATTTAAAAATTGTTCATTTATGTTTTTAAAATAAAAGCTTGATTTCAAAAGATTGAGTAGGAGAAGGTTTTTGAAGAAAGGACCTACGACCTCCATCGTTGGTCTATAGGTAGCACATGGTGGTTTCGACCCCTAGGAAGGGACTTCATCATGTACCAGGTTGGATTTCTGAGAGGATAAGGTATTTTAGCATGATTTATGATTGCACACTGGTCTCGCGTCTATTTACGCATTATAAACTAACCTCAAGTATAAGGTTGTCTCAAGTAATATTTTCTCGGTGAATCCAAGGTCAAACCCACAAGTAAGGATTTATTTAGTTCCAGTACATGTATTATATTAAATTTTTCTTTTTATTTAAATTGAAAAATTTGAGGATTAATATTTATTATTCACAGAATGTATTTACAATATTTACATATTTTTTTTACAACATTTTTTATCTTTAAATTTTGATAATTTGGAACTTTAAAAACAAGAAATACAAATAATAATTTAAGCAGAGTATCAACAATTTAAGGAAGTAAAACAACAATAATAACAAGGCTGAGGTTCAAAGGTTCTGTTCTGATAATTATTTTCAATATATTTTAGTTTATCTTTTTATTTATTACTTGGTTTAAGTATACACTATGCCATCCTATGTCGACAATAAATCAAGATTTACCAAGCATTTACTGTGCCATTCCATGTCTATAATGCAACAAAAACTCAACTTAATAAATAAGCAGCATTTCAACATAACTTAACTAAAATAACAACCAAGATAGTAAGTTAAGCGTTTACCGAGCCATTCTCTGTCTACGAGCAATCAAGGTCCTCCTAAGCATTATCCGTGCCAGTCTATGTCGTCGATAAATCAGAACCGTAATTTTGGCAGAGTTCTAGCTAAGAAAATATTGAAATTATAGGTTTTCTAAGAGAATATTTTGGCATTACAACAGCTTAGAAAACTAAGAAAAACCAAAAATACTTAAGATAATTTTGCCAGAATTTCCCCCTATCCCCTCAGCTAAAAAGAAATTTAGAAAGACATAATTAATAAAGTACTACTGATATTATTAAGCATAATTTTTACAACATAAACTAGAAAATATTTTACAATAAACTAGACTGAAAACTAAAATAAAAACTAGACTATAATTATTACAACAACATTTTTATGCTGCGAGGAGGCTTTGTCAACTGAGACAAAAGCCTCGGTATTTATAGCGAATCAGCTTTGCAAACGTCCACTTATAATTAATGTCATTTCCTGTTGAAAGTTGATGATTTTGAATTATTTTCCTTCTTCTTTCACGCTGATCCGCGTTCGTGAGAGTGCAAATCTGTCTTTGAGATTCTCTGCCTCGCGGTACACGGCAACACTTAAACGGACTGATCGTGGCCGTTAATCGCTCAATCCAATGACTACTAGACGCTCGCAAATTGGGCCAGGTGGGATGAAGATTTAAGGCCGATGGATGAGTCAAAGAATTCAGATCTGACGGTTCAGAGAACGGATGCATGTGAACACGACCGCACTCGATCGGACACGCCTGCTACACCCTTTGGGACACGCTCAGCTTTGTCGGCGCGTGTAAAGCACGCGCCAATCATATCCCGACACGTGGATCGCACTTTGAGGTTTCGCTGACGCACCGAATGACGCGTTGACACGCGTCTCTTCTTCGAATGGCTGAGATTGATTTGGCAGGTGATCAAACGGCTCTCATGATGCCACGTGTCCGATTTAATTTAAATTCGAATTCTATTTTATCTTTTTGATGCATTTGATGCCCGATTTTATCCGTTTTGGTGTCGTTTTGCTCCATTTTTCTTCCAGATTTCAAATCTAAAATTACAAACACACTAATATTAATTATTTTACGAACATAATTTTTATTAAAAATATTTATTTTAAAATAAAACACACAAAAATAGATAAAAACTCCTAAAATTTCCAGTCTCTAGCGGTTGAGCACAGATATAATTTTTATGACTTGGAAATATTTTTAAAAATTACTAAAAATATAATAAGACATATTTATAAACTTAAAACACACTACCAAACACACTAAAACTCAAAATAAAATAACCGCATTACTTTTACGGTTTTGACTATTTACAGACTAGACACTTATTTAACACACCAAAATGACTTCAATAATTACTAAAAATATAAAAACACACTAAAAACGTATTTTTAAACATATTTTCACACCAAGACACAAAAATACTTATTAACACAAAATGCTATTAATTAGAGGATTTAATGAGAAATAAAAGAGTAAGCAAATGATTTAAGCCTTAGAAAATATACACTTTTACAGTCTCATCACACCCTCAACCAGCTTATTGCTAGTCTCTAGCAACTAAAGCGATAAAACTTAAAACAGACAAAAGATTTTTTTTTTTTTTTGAAACTTGTGATTCCTCACTGATTTTCCTCAGGGTTTATCTCATATTCATGCTTCAAGGTAAAGATGCAAACACTAATTAAGTTATGATTCATGTCTAGAGTTTGTCAATTATTGAAGATGAATTTTCCCCTATGTGTGTGTGAATTTCTATTACTAATCAATGCATCTTAACTAGATAAATTTATATTAATATATCTTAATTTATTTAAATAAATTCTTATAAATTTGTTTTTCATCCCTCTCTCCACTAATGTAGAATAACACCTTGTTAAAGACCTTTAGGACTTTATTCAGCTTGTAATGTAAGGCTTGGGTTAAAGGTATGATGGAAGATATATTTGAGGCTTAGTTCACCCATAAGACACTTACAAAAATCCTAAACCTGTAAAATGTACAATCCAATTCCCAAAGTTTACAATCCCGAACTCGAAATGAAATTTCCTTTGTCAACCACTTTTTATTTAACTTTCTTCTTTTTCTTTTTTTTCTTTTTTTTTTTCTTTTTTTTTTTTGAATAACTAAAGAGTTCTAATAAACGTACATATTTTACAGAGGTAGTAGATATTCCTAACTCATCCTAACCTCATAAACCTGAATTCACTTGAAAGAACAGATGTCTTATGAGTGAAAGGTACAAGAAAAGGATTATGAATTTATTAAAAAGGCTAGGCTAAATATATGGGTAACAAAGAAAATAGAACATTAAGCACAATGAGGTGACTAGGGATATAGAATGTAAACAAGTTAGCTTCTAAGGCTCAAATGATCCAAAGATGGCCTAAATTATATCTATAACTTAGTGTTATCTAGGATTTCGCCTCAAGAGGGATTTAAACAAGTTATAAGATTTTATAAAAATAAACCAATTTATACTAACATAAACAGTCTCTAAATTAATATAACAAATCATAATGCAAGATTAAGTGTTCAAATTTTGGGAAAATTTCATCCTAAACATATGGCAAACTAAAGAAACTAACATAAACTTAAATAATATTTAAAATTTACTTTAAGTCATGGAAATGCTATAATCTTGATATTGTCATTGGACAGGAGGCAAATCACCAAAATATTTTTAGATTTTTAATTTTTTTTTTATAATACAATGCAAACACACAGTTTTTACAATCATGTAGAAACACGTTTCAAGAATGCTAGTCACTCCATTACTCAGCTATTTCTACCAAGGTGAAGATGCGTTTCAAGAATAATAAATACTCCTTACCTTAGTCATCTTCAAACTTTTATGCTACAAAAGAAAAATGGAGAGATGAGAATTTTACAAACACAAAGGACTTCATTTTCGGACCATTATCGAGAAGCATTTCAGGTCAAAACCTTCACTCAACCATCTCGACCTATGAACACATGAATCTTAAAGTCTTACAAACAGCACACTTTTTTTTTTTTGCTTGGTTTTTAAAACTAGTCCTATATTCAATCACAAAAGAAGAAAAAATGACACAACCTTCTCCCCCCAACCTAGATTGAACACTGTTCTAAAGTTTAACAAGATTAAGTAAGACGAGTAACAACATATACTTACTAGAGCGGTTATTCAAAGACAAACACATAAACAAAGATAAAAACAACAATGCTGTAAGTAAAACTAAAAGAGGTAGAGTTTAGAGAGAAAGATCCCAATCTCGTTTGCGTTTTCCGTAGAACTTTGATGTTGCCATGTCCGTTTCAGGATCAATGACGTGCATTTTTTCGAGCAATTCCTCTACAGTAGTGGCAGAGATAAAAATATTTCTTCCTGACTCATCAAGAAACTTTTGTTCCACAGCATGATCTAAAAAACTAAGCAAACTGTCAAAGTAACCATTTATATTTAACAAACCAACAAGTTTAGAGTGTAGCCCTAACAATTTCCAACTAGCAATGGCAAAAAGTTCCTCCAAAGTTCCTAAACATCTAGGTAAGGCAATGAAAGCATTAGAAGCAAACTCCATGTCTCTTATTCGCTCAGGCATACCTGCAACTATTTTTTCAACACCAATGGTAGGACCACATAAACGACTTTGAGCAAGGACACCTGGAATAATACCTAAAGCTCTAGTACCTCCAGAACGTCTTCCAGCAGAGACATTACCCATTAAACCTAGACAACCTCCTCCATAGACAAGGTTTATCTTTTTCGTAGCCAAGACATAGCCTAGATGAAATGCAGTTTCTATGTAATCAATGCCTTTCCCTAATTTAGAACCACAAAACACACAGATATTATTGAACTTTAAAGATGACTGGGACAAGGAATTCATGATAATTGACTAAGACTAAGACTCTCTTTTTTTTTTAATTTTTTTGGACTGACTCTATCTTATAAATTCGCTCTGAGAAAAACTTAAGAACTGAAAGGATTTTATAGACACCTAAAGAGAACGTTGGATAAAATTAAATAAAGACAGCTGTGATGTCAGACAATGGCAGATAAATGTGACACACCTGCAGACAACTTGTACCTGACAGCACTATTAACTTTTTGATAAACTAGACTTTACTGTGCAACTTTTGACAAATGGGACTCAATTTTAAAATTCGAAGCAAAGCTTATCTGACACACAAGATACCTACCAAAGAAAATTATGCATCTGATAAAAGAAGAAAAGTCAAGATATTATTATTATAAGATAAACGGTACAATCACAATTATTAAACAATAACTGTACAAATCACAAAAATAAAAATCTTTTTGTTGATGAAATTTTATTCGAGAAAGAGGTGAAGAAAACTTTTATTCATAAAAACGCGTTTCCAGAAATTCTGTTACTCAGCCGTTTTGATGATTTTTCATTAAAACCATGATCATACCTCGAATAAATTTTCAATCAATTATATATATATATATTTTATTTTTTATTTTATTTTTTTTCATAAACACACAGAGAAACAAAGAAAAATACCTTACAGACCTTGTTCTGAAGTAGAAGGATCTTGAGCCTGTTTTCCATCTAACATTCTCGCAAACTGAACAGTTGGGTCTTTTAGAGTCAGATTCCCAAGACGTTCTTTTTCTTTATGAAATTGAGGCCAGAGTTGTTTCATAGCCCCCCAGATGTATCCACTTGGATGGGACTCAAGAGAAACTCGGAGATCTTCTAAGTTTTCATTCCTAAGACCATTTTTACAGAACTGAATTTTATCTTCCCTATTTCTAGATACGAAACCAGGTGAGGGACATTTTCCAGAACAAGTTTGACGAGAACATTTTATGACATTTTGACTCCATACGACGAGCTCTTCTTTTTCTAGCACACAGACTTGTACTCATACCAGGCAAACCTACATTGTTTACATCACTTGAACGAGCAAGACCTTCTATGTACATCTTAATAACAATAGGAAGCTTAAAACGTGAAAGTACCCTAAGACGAGTGACTCTAGTTTTGTACTTCTTTTTGATTTCTCTTTGAGAAAGTGAAGGGAAATATTTCTTTAAGTGCTCATATTTCGAATCCATGATTGAGAAATTGAGATTCTTGAGAGTGAATTGAAAGCTTTAAGAGAAAGTTCGAGAGAGAATTGTGAAGATTTTTGTGGAAGCAGAAGAAAAGGAGATTGAAGAGTGTTTGAAAGATTGAAGAACTTTGAAAGAGTTTTGAAGAATTTCTCAGAATTTTAGTGAGAAGACAGAGAGAATTCGAGAGAGAAAACAAGAAATTTAGAGAGAGAAAGAACAAAGGTTTTTGAGCTTGGATGCACAGTAACAGATTTTATAGACAAGGGGTAGACTTCTGTTCAGACACGTGGGAGACTGTTCAGACGCATGCGAGAGTAATGGGCTGAACTAAAATGGGCCAAAGAAAAGTAACCTAACAGATTACTCAGACATGAAAATATTTTTGTGTTTTTGAGTTTTTTTTTAATTTTTAATTTTTTTTTGTTTTTGTTTTTTTTAAATATCTAAAATTCAGAAAAATTCATTGAAAATTATTTCATTAAAATGCGTTTTTAGAGGCCGTTGATACAAAAATACCAACTAATCGTGCTGATTATAACCTCCATAATTTCTACTATTTTAATGAATTTTTGAAATTATTTTCTGATTTTTAGGAAAAACAAAGAAAATAAAAATACAACAAACAAATACAAAAAAAAAACATAAAGGCAATACAAACATTAATCTATAATTATGATTTCAGTTTCTAGTTCGGAGTCAGAATCGTCAATGTTGATGACTGTTGGAAGAGTTGCTCTAAACCTTCCCAAAAGATAGCACTCCCAAAAAGTTAAGTTGCCAGCAGCTACAAAGAATCTTTGCTAAAATTCTTCTTCATGCATGAGATCATACATGAGGTCATCCATAGTGTCACCCATCACCACATTCTCAGGTTCTTCTTCAAAAACTTCATTTT
This sequence comes from Artocarpus heterophyllus, assembly GCA_025403435.1. Classification (NCBI taxonomy): domain Eukaryota; kingdom Viridiplantae; phylum Streptophyta; class Magnoliopsida; order Rosales; family Moraceae; genus Artocarpus; species Artocarpus heterophyllus. Next base: position 21,628,974 of record CM046338.1, read on the forward strand.
CACATTCAGTCTCAAAATAAGAAATGTTTGCTTCAAGAGATTGGTCAGAAACATTCACAGGATGGTTATCAACCTTGGGTGGAACATTTGAGTCAAAAGAATTAGCCAAATCAGCCAAGGGATCAACAAACGTTCTTGAAGTATTGCTCTCAACAAAATTCACTTCACACTTTCTAGAGGGTGATTGTGCCATGTTAAAAAAGTTGAATTCTGAAGTCATATTCCCAAAAGAAAATTTTAGTATTCCATTTCTACAATTAATCAAAGCATTAGAAGTTGCAAGAAATGGACGACCCAAAATGACAGGAATTTGAACATTTGAATTTGTGACAGGTTGTGTATCCAAAACAATGAAATCCACTGGGTAGTAAAATTTATCAATTTGGACTAACACATCCTTGACAACACCTCTTGGAATTTTTAAAGATCGATCAGCTAGTTGAAGTGTGACAGAAGTTGGCTTTAGTTCACCTAGACCTAATTGCTGATAAACAGAATAAGGTAAGAGGTTGACACTAGCACCAAGGTCTAACAAAGCATGTTCAATTTGAGTATTTTCGATGATGCAAGAAATTGTGGGACAACCAAGATCTTTGTATTTCAATGATGAATCATGTTGAATGATGGAACTAACATTCTTAGCTAAAAATGCAGTTTTAGTCACATTATGCTTTCTTTTAATTGTACAACAATCTTTCAAAAATTTCGCATAAGATGGGACTTGTTTGATTGCATCTAAAAGTGGAATGTTAATTTTGACTTGTTTGAACAGTTCAAAAATTTCAGCATTTTTGACAAACTTCTCTTTTGAAAGCAAAGGTTGAGGAAATGGAATCTTTGGAACAAATTTCTCTTTTGAAACACTCTTTTCTTTTTTAGAATTTTCCTCATCATTATTAATTTTATCACCACTTTTCAAAGTTGAATTAATGTTATGATCTTTTAAAAGATTAGTTTTATCAACAGTTTTTCCACTTCGAAGAGTTGTAACAAAATTAACAGTTTCTTGTTGTGCCTGTGAACTGGAAGAGGCAATTTCATTTGTAGATGGATAATGTACAGGTTGAGCAGGAAATTTGCCTTTTTCTTGAATGCAAAGAGAAGAAGTGAGTTTAGAAATGGATTCTTTAATTTCATGAATGTCTTGAGAAGTGCGAGTGTTATGAACTTCCTATTTTTGAATGAATGATTTTTGAGCTTGAATGAAAGTTTGCAAAGTGTCTTCAAGAGTTTTGACTCGAGAATGGAGATTTTCAGAAAAATTTTGTGGAGGCCTTTGAAAATTTTGAGAATTTGATGGAAATGGTGGTTGTGGTTGATATTGCTGTTGTGGTTGATCATTTCTCCAACTAGAATTGGGATGGTTTTTCCATTGTGAATTATATGTGTCGGAATGTGGGGATGGAAATGGCTTTCTAGGTGGGTCCAATTGATTTGTGTAATTCACCTGTTCATGGGACTCTTCCTTAAAAATTGGGCATTCATAGGTTGAGTGTCGTAGAGTTTGGCAAACACTACAAAAAATTTCAATTTTTGGTTCTTGGATATTCCTTCGTTCCATGGCTTCAATCTTTTTAGTCAAACATGCAATTCTAACACTTAAATCATTTTCTTGACTAAGTTGATGGACACCTCTTTGAGCATTAGCAAGATTAGATCTAATTAAGCCTTCAGAATTACTATGTTGCCAGTATTGAGAGTTATCAGCCAAATTATCAAGGAAATCTAACGCTTCATCAAGTTCTTTATCAAGGAATTCTCCATTACACATTGTTTCAACAAATTGACGGGTTTCAGGAGTTAAGCCTTCATAAAAAAAACTAATGTAATGCCATTTTTCAAAACCATGATGTGGGCAAGAATTCAACAAATCTTTAATCGTTCCCAGCTTTGGAAATAAACTTCTTTTGAATTTTGGGAAAAATTTTGGATTTGTTTTTTCAAAGCATTGGTCTTATGTGTTGGAAAGAATTTTTTCAGAAACTCAGTTTGCATTTCTTCCTAGGTACCTATTGACCTAGGTTTTAAAGAAGTAAGCCAAGTTTTAGCTTTGTCTTTTAAAGAAAAAGGAAAAAGCTTAAGCTTAACAATTTCATTTGAAACTTCCTGGTCAGTGAAGGTAGCACAAACATCTTCAAACTCTCTAAGGTGCAGATATGGATTTTCAGATTCTAAGCCATGAAAATTGGGAAGCAAGTTGATCATTCCAAGTTTAAACCTAAAGTGATGAGCATTGAGAGGAAAAACCAAACATGATGGAGTGGATTCACGGGGTGGTTGCAAATAATCTCTCATTGAGCGAACAACAAGATTGATGATTTGTTGATGATCAATATTTTCATTATGAACACTTTCATCATCAGCCATTTTTGGTGAATTTGAAGACAAAACAGAGACGAAATGTGATTCTAAACTTTTCCTAACTAACCTACGACTATTAGACTCACGATACCAAACTTGCATACAAATTATTTAAATATTTACAAAATTTTATAGACAAATACTAAGCTTTTCTCCACTCAGGGAGAGTAGAGTAGTAAATGAAAAGTATCTGCCTTATTGATCTTGTGAAGTTGCGAATTATATTTTTCAAGAATGCCCCCAGGAAAGATTGGTGGTGCTAAGGCTCCTTAAGAACCAATCTCCTTGACAGAACAACGTTTTAGGAATGACTGGTGTTGGGAGAATCTCCAAAAGTGAACTGGTTATGGGAAAGAATTCTGAACCAGTACCAGTCCCCAAACAAAACTTTCTCAAAAAATACTTTTCACAAAAACACAATTTGTGTATTAAGTATTATGGAAAACCTAATCTAAAATTTTATGAAGTTTTATTTCTAAGGCAAAAACCTAAAACTAGCAAAATAAATATTTTACAAAAGAAATGAGAGAAAATAAAATTTTTATGATTTTTATGATTTTTGATTTATATATATATATATATATATTTATATTTTTTTATTTTTTGAATATTAAAATAGTGACATGAATAGTAATTACCACAAATAGTAACTTACAGAAAATGCATGCAGATTTCTACGTGAACAGTACTTAATACTTGCAAAACAAAAGATATTAACAAAAGAAAAGAAATAAAACAAAGGAAAAGAAAAGTTAGTAATATATAAAAGAAAAATAAAAAGAAAGAGAAAATATATTACACAATATTATACTGTACTAAAAACAATACCTTCTCCGGCAACGGCGCCAAAAACTTGGTCTCGCGTCTATTTACGCATTTTAAACTAACCTCAAGTATAAGGTTGTCTCAAGTAATATTTTCTCGGTGAATCCGAGGTCGAACCCACAAGGAAGGATTTATTTAGTTCCAGTACATGTATTATATTAACTTTTTCTTTTTATTTAAACTGAAAAATTTGAGGATTAATATTCATTATTCACATAATGTATTTACAATATTTCCACTTTTTTTTACAACATTTTTCATCTTTAAATTTTGATAATTTAGAACTTTAATAACAAGAAATACAAATAATAATTTAAGCAGAGTATCAACAATAATAACGACAATTTAAGGAAGTAAAACAACAATAATAACAGGGCTGAGGTTCAAAGGTTCTGTTCTGACAATTATTTTCAATATATTTTAGTTTATCTTTTTATTTATTACTTGGTTTAAGTATATACTATGCCATCCTATGTCGACAATAAATCAAGATTTACCATGCATTTACTGTGTCATTCCATGTCTATAATGCAACAAAAACTCAACTTAATAAATAAGCAGCATTTCAACATAACTTAACTAAAATAACAACCAAGATAGTAAGTTAAGCATTTACCAAGCCATTCTCTGTCTACGAGTAATCAAGGTCCTCCCAAGCATTATCCGTGCCAGTCTATGTCGTCGATAAATCAGAAACGTAATTTTGGCAGAGTTCTAGCTAAGAAAATATTGAAATTATAGGTTTTCTAAGAGAATATTTTGGCATTACAACAGCTTAGAAAACTAAGAAAAACCAAAAATATTTAAGATAATTTTGTTAGAATTTCCCCCTCTCCCCTCAGCTAAAAAGAAATTTAGAAAGACATAATTAATAAAGTACTACTGATATTATTAAGCATAATTTTTACAACATAAGCTAGAAAATATTTTACAAGAAACAAAACTGAAAACTAAAATAAAAACTAGACTATAATTATTACAACAACATTTTTATGCTGCGAGGAGGCTCTGTCAACTGAGGCAAAAGCCTTGGTATTTATAGCGAATCAGCTTTGCAAACATCCACTTATAATTAATGTCATTTCCTATTGAAAGTTGACGATTTTGAATCATTTTCCTTCTTCTTTCACGCTGATCCGCGTTCGTGAGAGTGCAAATCTGTCTTTGAGATTCTCTTCCTCGCGGTACACGGCAACACTTAAACGGACTGATCGTGGCCATTAATCGCTCGATCCAACGGCTGCCAGACGCTTGCAAATTGGGCCAGGTGGGACAAAGATTTAAGGCCGATGGATGAGTCAAAGAATTCAGATATGATGATTCAGAGAACAGATGCATGTGAACACGACCACACTCGATCTGACACGCCTGCTGCAACCTCTAGGACACGCTCAGCTTTGTCGGCACGTGTAAAGCACGCGCCAATCATATCCCGACACGTGGATCACACTTTGAGGTTTCGCTGACGCACCGAATGACGCGTTGACACGCGTCTCTTCTTCGGATGGCTGAGATTGATTTGGCAGGTGATCGAACGACTCTCATGATGCCACATGTCCGATGTAATTTAAATTCGAATTCTATTTTATCTTTTTGATGCATTTGATGTCCGATTTTATCCGTTTTGATGTCGTTTTGCTCCATTTTTCCTCCAGATTTCAAATCTAAAATTACAAACACACTAATATTAATTATTTTACAAACATAATATTTATTAAAAATATTTATTTTAAAATAAAACACACAAAAATAGATAAAAACTCCTAAAATTTCCAGTCTCTAGCGGTTGAGCACAGATATAATTTTTATGACTTGGAAATATTTTTAAAAATTACTAAAAATATAATAAGACATATTTATAAACTTAAAACACACTACCAAACACACTAAAACTCAAAATAAAATAACCGCATTACTTTTACGATTTTGACTACTTACAGACTAGACACTTATTTAACACACCAAAATGACTTTAATAATTACTAAAAACATAAAAACACACTAAAAACGTATTTTTAAACATATTTTCACACCAAGACACAAAAATACTTATTAACACAAAATGCTATTAATTAGAGGATTTAATGAGAAATAAAAGCGTAAACAAATGATTTAAGCCTTAGAAAATGTACACTTTTACAGTCTCATCACACACCTCTAGGTAGTGATTATAAATTATGGATAAAATATTGAAATGATGGTTATACATTAATGTTTATTTTATTATTTACTTGCCCTAGGAGCATTGTTAATAAAATTGATGGCCAAAGAAATAATTATTAATATATGCTAGATCATACAGGTCCAAGATGGCATATATTAATCAAGAGGAGATCCGTGTTCCTAATTGAATTTGGCAAGTCTCCCCTAGGCAACTTGTTGAATTCTAAGTTGGAAATTATCGTTTTAAGGTTGTGATATTTTCAAGGTTTTGACACATAAACATATTTGTATATTTTGCATGATTGTGTTATCTTACTAAATTATTTTTGTTGTTTGCTTATGTTTCGTATATGATTCTTTATTGTAGATTAAAAACATCTAAAAATGCTTTATCATCAATACTTGACAAAAACCAATCAACCAGTGAGAACTATAATGATTGGAAACAGAACCTAAATATCATCCTATCCTTTGAGAAACTGAAATTTATGCTAACAAAACTGTGTCCTCCCGAGCCTATGGGAGATTCTACTAATGAAAAAATCTAAGTGTATGATCATTGGAAGGATGCTAATGATCAAGCCCATTGTTGTGTTATGATTAGAATGAATAACATCCTGTAGGCTTAACATGAAGATTATGAGACTACTAAGCAGATCTTGGATAATCTAGAAGACATGTTTGGAGGCCATGCCTTTACAAAGCGGCAAGGGCACTTTGGAAACTCTTGAACTGTAAATAAAGGCCAGGGACATCTATATAGGAGCATATGATATTAGTCATGGGTTACCTCGCTGAGGCACAAACCAATGGAGCTGACATTGATGCTGAAACTCAGATGACTATGGTCTTTGAGACTCTATCTAAGGAATTTATCCCATTTAAAGCTACATCTAGTTTAAGCATTAGACAAGATATGACCTTGACTGAGTTGATGAAACAGTTACAAGAGTTCAAACTTTTGATCAGGGAATCTCCTACTGGTGACGAGGCCAACTTGGTGACTGTTTCTAGTTCCAATCCCAACCCTAGGAATAGAAAGAAGCAACGGGCCAAGAACAGAAAGTCTTTTATTCCTACAAATGGCAAGAACAAAAAGAAGAAAAAGAAGAACCTGAAAAAGATAAAGTGCTTTGTCTGCGAGAAGGTTGGCACATTAAGAAGAATTGCAAGGACTTCCTTTCCTGAGGAGGTAGGCTTGATCTTCTAGTTGTTGAAACTTGTTTAGTTGAGGAATCCAGTGACACTTGGGTCATAGATTCTGGAGCAACTAATCATGTTTGTGTTTCTCTATAGGGATTCAAAGAAACAAGAAGTCTGCTTCGTCAAGACTTCATGCTACATGTAGGTGATGGATCCTTGGTATTCATTGAAGCAGTGGGAGACGTCCATCTATATTTTGATATTATAGGAATTTAGTTTTGCGAGATTGTTTTTATGATCCTAAACTTAAAAGGAATTTAATTTTTGTAGCCTGTTTATTTAAAGACTCCTATTTGGTTTCTTTTAATAATAAAATGGTGATTCATAAAAACAAATCTTTTTATCTATTCTGGATGGATGCCAAATAATCTGTATTTTATCAAACCTAAGATGGACTTACTGCTTAATGCTGAGATTGATAAAAATAACTCTAAAAGACTTAAAACTTCTAACTTTAATAAGACTTATCTTTGGCATTTGTGACTAGGTCATATTAACTTGAATAGATTTAAAGGTTGGCAAGGGATGGACCTTTAAGTCACTTAAAGGTAAATCTATACCACAATGTGAATCTTGTTTGGAGGGTAAAATGACCAAAAGACCATTTGGGTCTAAGGGCAATAGGGCCGAAGGGGTTTTGAAAATTGTGCATAGTGATGTTTGCAGACCGATGAACATCTGGGCATGAGGAGGGTATGGGTACTTCGTCACTTTTATCAACGATTACTCAAGGTATGGGTATGTGCATCTAATGCACCACAAAAGTGAAACTTAAGACAAGTTCATGGAGTTTCAAGCTGAAGTAGAAAAGCAATTAGGTAGACCCCATAAAGGCACTTTTATCCAATCGAGGTGGTAAATACCTTTCTGATGAGTTCTTGGGACACTTATTAGAGAATGAGATTTTATTTCATTTGACTGCATTGGGTACTCCGCAGTAGAATGGCATGGCTGAGAGAAGAAATAGGACTTTGTTGGACATAGTCAGGTCCATGATGAGTTATTCATCATTGCCTTCGTCCTTTTAGGGATATACACTACAAACCGCATGTTATCTTTTGAACAATGTGCCTTCAAAATCGGTTCCTAAAACACCTCATGAGTTGTGGATAGGGAAAAGGACATCCTTAAACTATATTCACATATGGGGATGTCTGGTCCATGTCTTGTTTAAGGAAGCGAATAAGTTGGAAGCACATTTGGAAGTTTGTGTGTTTGTAGGATATCCAAAAGGGACCAAAGGTGGTTATTTTTATAACCCAAAGGAAAATAAAGTTATGGTTTCAACTAATGCAACTTTCCTTGAGGATAGTTACATGGACGACTTTAAGCCTCAAAGCAAAGTGGTGCTTAAGGAGTTGGCAAGTGATTCAATCACTTCGAGGGTTCCAAATGGAACCATTCCAATCAATGTGGAAAAACCAACCAAATCTGAACAACAACCTAAGGGGCTTCGGTGTAGTGGGAGGATCGTGTTGGAAACAAAGTGCGCAGCATAATTTTTTAAAAAAATTTCATCAGAATATTTTCCAAAAAACAAGTTTGACATGTTATATGTATAAATTAAACAGATCTTACTAACCTCAGTGTGCCGAAGAACCTCCGCGACCTGTGTAGAGAAGTAACGTTCTAGAAGAGCCTCAACCAACTGGTCTTCTTTGCTATTCTCTATCCACAACCGGAGTGAGTGTGGGCTCACACGTACAACTCTTCCACCGGTGACTCTCCTTCCAACCAACAGAGAGAACCCAAAGCCAGTGTTCGTGATTTGTGAACAAAAGCTCTCAGGGAGTTTTCAGATGCTCACTAGAACAGTATCACTCTTAATCCCTCAAATTGATCTAAGTAAATCATTAGACTCACTCCCTTTTTATACCTATTGGTCCTAGGGTCAGTCCATATCAGATTAGGTCTCCAAACATGTCCTCAAGATTATCCAAGATCTGCTTCGCAGTCTCATAATCCTGATGTTGAGCCTGCAGCACATTGTTCATGCTAGCCATAACATAGCAGCAGGCCTGATCATTAACATCTTTCTAACTATCGTACGCTTGGAATTGCTCATTACTTGAGTCTCCCGTAGGCTCGGGAGGACAAGGGGTTGTCAGTACATATTTCAGTTTCTCAAAGGAAAGGACGATGTCCAGGTTCCGTTTCCAATCATTATAGTTCTCACCGATTAATTGGTTTTTGTCAAGTATCGATGATAAAGCGTTTTTAGACATTTTCAATCTACAATAAAGAATCATATACCAAACATAAGAAAACATATATAATAATTTAGTAAGATAACACAATCATGTAAAATTATACAAATGTGTTTATGTGTCAAAACCTTGAAAATATCACAACCTTACAACGATAATTCCAAACTCAGAATTCAACAAGCTCCTAGGGGAGTCATGCCAAATTCAATTAGGAACACGGATCCCCTCCTGATTAATATATGCCATCCAGGACCCGTATGATCCAGCATATACTAATAATCGTTTCTTTGGCCATTAATTTTATTAACAGAGCTTTTAAGGGAGGTTAATAATAAAATTAACGTGAGCGTATAACCACCGTTTCAATATTTTATCTATGATTTATAATCACCACCTAGGGGTGTGCAACCATAAATCATACTAAAATACCTTATCCTTTCAGAGATCCAATCTGGTACATGATAGAAATCCCTCCCTAGGGGTCAGGACCACCATGTTCTTCCTATGGACCAACGATGGAGGCCTTAGGTTCTCTCTTCGAAAACCTTCTCCCACTCAATCTTTTGAAGTCAAGGTTTTATTTTAAAATTATGCATGAAAAATTTTAATATGAGCGGCACTCCCTATTCTATATGACATGTTATCAATATACATGGTAAATCATATTATAATGCAAACAAGCAAAGCAATCAAGCAAAGCTACAAGCATAATAATAATAACCGTAATATTATGGTTCCACCCTAGAGAATAGAAAAATAAGATTACAAGAGAATAATCGAGACATTTATCGATTCTTCATCCTTGAATCCTCAAGCTGTATCCTTCTTCATGTAATATCCATCTTCAAGTCCTCAATCCCGTATGAATCGAACACTTCATATTTTCGGTCATATCCATATTTAATGTTTCTCAGAATCGTCCCAAAAATAAAATTAAAACTGCACCGAAAAATTGCACATTTTCTGGACATTTGGTATTTCTCGGTCGGTTGGCCGATCTAGGTAATCGGCCTACCGATCATGGAGGTTTGGCCTGCCGAACATGAAGGTTCGGCCTGCTGACAGAGCACAAAAATTTCTGCCCCACTGTCGGCTTGCCGAACCGTACGTCCGGCCTGTCGATTTGTGACCTTCGGCCTGCCGAACTGTGAGGTCCGGCATGCCGACCGAGTAGAAGAAACCTTAATCCAGAAAATACAATTTTAATGTAATTCATCAATTTTATTTTCAACAATTCAAAAACATAAAATTAGAGACTCAGGAAATACCTGGAGGCGCCATCATCAATCTTTAAGATCTGACTTCTCGTTCCGTCTTCTCCGAATAATTATTTAATTACAAAATTCTTACAAATTAAAAATTAAATAACAAGTCCTAGACGGAGATGATAGTCCGCCATTTAATTACATGAAAAACCTAGATACACATTCTAACCTCTAAGGAACCATAACCGGTATTAATTAATTAATAAATAATTAAACAACAATTTAATCAACCATAATTAATGAATAAACATTCACCACATAATCCATGACAACATATATATATTATATAGAAACCTAGAGTGCCATCTCTCTATAAAATTCAATTCAAGCATAGGAGAGACTAAGATCACAAAATTTATGCATATAACATGATCACAAACTTGCCAATTTATGTAAAAACCTTGGCTCTGGTACCAATTGTTGGAAACAAAGTGCGTAGCGGAATTTTTAATAAAATTTTCATCAGAGTATTTTCCAAAACACAAGTTTGACATGTTATATGTATAAATTAAACAGATCTTACTAACCTCAGTGTGCCGAAGAACCTCCGCGACCTGTGTAGAGAAGTAACGCTCCAGAAGAGCCTCAACCAATTGGTCTTCTTCGCTATTCTCTATCCACAACCGGAGTGAGTGTGGGCTCACACGTACAGCTCCTCCACCGGTGACTCTCCTTCCAACCAACAGAGAGAACCCAAAGCTAGTGTTCGTGATTTGTGAACAAAAGCTCTCAGGGAGTTTTCAGATGCTCACTAGAAGAGTATCACTCTTAATCTCTCAAATTGATCTAAGTAAATCATTAGACTCACTCCCTTTTTATACCTATTGGTCCTAGGGTCAGTCCATATCAAATTAGGTCTCAAAAATCGAAACAGAATCAAGTTCGGATCAATATCTAATAAGATCAGCGTGAAAACGCGTAATCTTAACTGTCGTCGGTCGGCAGGCCGAACTTTCTGATAGGTAGGCCAAACAGGCCAGTTCGGCAGGCCGAACACGTCATCCGGCAGGCCGAACTGTCGGGAAAAAATCTCCGCGAATCTTTTATTTTCCACCCGAGATTCTAAAGGATAAATTCTCAGTTTTGATTCAAATAGCCCAATAGAAAAGATATCTGATCAAAACAAACTTTATCAAGATAATCTCTAAGAAAATAAATCAATTCACAATAATTCTACAAGTTTATCTTGTTCTAATTGTCCAAAATTAAAACAACTGATAAACAGACAAGAATTACCCGAACGCAATAATTCAACAAGTTCATCTTGAACTAATTTTCTTACATAATTAATTCAACCGATAAACAGACATGAATTATTTGATTCTTATAAATTTTAAACCAATCTGATAAATCCGACATAAGTCACCAATTATTGGAAAAGCACGCCGTGTCGTTACAGGATTTTGTGAGCTAGCAAAGGGGACCAAAATGGACCTATAAAGTTCAAGCTCATGATAATTATGAAACCCAATATCCCAGATATACATTTCACAATTATCAATTCCAACGCTACTCCACTGAAAGCTTGGAGCTGCACTCTCGAACTTTATAGAATTATGAAGCTCGTGTAGCTAAGTCTCCATAACATATCATAGTGTATTGCATCCCCATATGATCATCCATAATCGGCTTAAGGACAAGTTTTGTCTTACCTTCCCGATTATTTTTATCTTACGTTCCATTGTCTCACCATTAGAAAACTTACCATCCAAAGATAGTATACCATTCGGTTACACCTATGTATCCAAATGGTTGAACGCTCTAGTTTTCCAATTATAGGACAACACATATAAGAGGATATCATTACTCCTAAAGAGGAGCTATGGATTCCATATCTATGAATAACAAGACTACGCTATCAAGAGTCATGCCTCCAACGTACCGGCATGCATGCCACTATAGAGATGTGGGAGTCACCCATTGGTACATCAAAAGACACAAGTCGAGACAACGGGCCTATTATTCATCTCAGGATTAAGATACAATACAAATGATTGTCTAAAGTGAATTGATTTGCCAAGACAGAACTATTAATCCAAATCAATTCACTTTATGTCCCGATCCAACACATCATCACCTTTGACAACGTGCCAATGTTTCTATTCATGGAGTCCAACTCCGATGGTCAAGACAAACCATCTCCCAAAAGGGATAAAGACAACATAACAATCTTTACATGAATAAAGCGCCCAACTTTATTCCCTCGATTGCGGATGATATGTTTTAGACCGTCACCCTAAGAATTGTGTCTTTCGCATAATCATCCCATCATATGCCCAATTCTTAAGGTTTAGACCAACAGTCTCAGACTACTGTTTGCTTATCATACATTCAACAAATATGAACGTAAAGAGGACAATATTTGGTATATATAAATGAATAAATTCTTTATTGATAAAAATGTCTCCAAAAACGTATTACATTTTTACTCCTTAGAGCATACATGTCTAACAATCTCCCACTTGCACTAAGTGAGTAAATACTGTAAAATTCGCATCCCCATAGCTTCCACATGCCTCTCGAAGACTCTCCCAGTAAGTGTCTTCATAAATGGATAAGCAAAATTGTCCTCTGACGCGATCTTGCACACCGTGACATGCCCGCTCTCAACGAAGTCTTTTATCACATGATACTTCCGATCAATATGCTTACTCTTCTTGTGAAATCTTGGTTCCTTAGCATTAGCTACCGCCGCACTGTTATCACAATACAGTGATACCGCCTTATCCATACCAGGAACTACCTCAAGATCCCCAAGGAACTTGCGGAGCCACACTACTTCTTGCGAAGCATCACTAGCCGCCACATACTCGACCTCCATCGTTGAATCCGAAGTGCAATCTTGCTTCACACTTCTTCAACTGATGGCACCGCCACCTAGAGTAAACACAAACCCCGAAGTCGATTTCCTAGAATCCAGGCAGGATTGAAAATCCGAATCAGTGTATCCTAGAGGAGTTAAATCCTCTCCCGAATACACAAGCATATACCCTCGAGTCCTTCTCAGGTACTTGAAAATATGCTTTACCGCAACCCAATGGTTCGGTCCTGGATCCACCTGAAATCGACTCACAATCCCGACCGTATAGCTAATATCCGGTCGAGTGCAAAGCATGGCATACATGAGACTACCCACTGCCGAAGCATAAGGTACCTTCTTCATGTATTCTCTTTCTTCATAAGACTTTGGAGAGTCTTTCTTAGAAAGAGTAATTCCAGACCTAGATGGTTGCCCACCTTTCTTGGAATCCTGCATTGCAAACCTCCCGAGAATTTTATCTATGTAGCCGGCCTGTGACAAAGCTATCATTTTGTTCTTCCTATCCCGAAAGATCTGGATACCGAGAACAAAATTAGCCTCACCTAAGTCCTTCATGTCAAACTGCTTGGTCAACCATAATTTGACCGATGACAATGCCCCAACGTCATTGCCAATTAGCAGAATGTCATCTACATAGAGTAGTAGAAAAACCACCTTCCCATTCTTAATGTGTTTGTAAACACATGGTTCATCCACATTTTGTGAGAACCCATAAGTCTTGATCACTTGATCAAATCTTATGTTCCAAGAATGAGAAGCCTGCTTAAGTCTATAAATTGACTTTAGCAGCTTACAAACCTTACCCTCTTGACCCGCGACCTTGAACCCGCCTGGTTGTTCCATATAAATGGACTCATCAAGATAGCCATTCAGAAAAGCCGTCTTGACATCCATCTGCCAAATCTCATAGTCGAGAGCGACAACTATGGACAAGAGAATCCGGATGGACTTAAGCATGGCTACAGGCGAAAAGGTTTCCTCATAATCGATTCCTTCCTTTTGCGTATAACCCTTAGCTACCAGTCTAGCCTTAAAGGTTTCGACCTTTCCATCCACTCCTCTTTTCCTCTTGTAGATCCACTTACATCCTATGGGTTTTACCCCTTCGGGAAGATCCACAAGCTCCCAGACCCGATTAGTCTCCATAGACTTCATCTCTATGTTCATTGCCTCTATCCAGAGTCTTGAATCAACATCCTCCATGGCTTCTGCATAAGTATAAGGATCCCTGTCATTCTCATCCGGTTCAGCCAAAAAGACTTCCCCATTGAACATATACCTCTCAGGTTGACGCCCGATCCTCCCACTACGCCGAAGCCCCTGAGGTTGTTGTTCAAGTTTGTTTGGTTTTTCTACACTGATCGAAATGGTTTCGTTTGGAACCTCTGGAATGAACGGATCACCCCTTAACTCCTCAAGCACCACTTTGCTTCGAGGTTTAAAGTCGTCCACGCAACTCTCCTCAAGGAGAGTTGCATTAGTTGAAACCACGACTTTATTTTCCTTTGGGTTATAAAAATAACCCCCTTTAGTCCCTTTTGGATATCCTACAAACACGTAAACTTTCGAACGTGCTTCCAACTTATTCGGATCCTTAAACAGGACATGAGCCGGACATCCCCATATGCGAATATGGTTTAAGGATGTCTTCCTACTTGTCCACAACTCGTGAGGAGTTTTAGGGACCGATTTTAAAGGCACATTGTTCAGAAGATAACATGTGGTTTGTAGTGCATGTCCCCAAAAGGATAAAGGCAATGATGAATAACTCATCATGGACCAAATCATGTCCAACAAAGTCCTATTTTTTCTTTCTGCTATGCCATTCTGCTGCGGAGTGCCTGGCGCAGTCAAATGGGATAAAATCCCATTCTCTAACAAGTGTCCTAAGAACTCTTCATAAAGGTATTCCCCACCTCGATTAGATCGAAGTGCCTTTATGGGTTTACCCAATTGCTTTTCCACTTCAGCCCGAAACTCCTTGAACTTATCATAAGTTTCACTTTTGTGGTGCATCAGGTACACATACCCATATCTTGAGTAATCATCAATAAAAGTGACAAAGTACTCATACCCTCCTCATGCCCGGATGTTCATCGGTCCGCAAACATCACTATGCACAAGTTCTAGAACCCCTTTGGCCCCATTGCCCTTAGACCCGTATGGTCTTTTGGTCATTTTACCCTCCAAACAAGACTCACATTGAGGTATAGATTCCAACTTTAAGTGACTTAAAGGTCCATCCCTTACCAACCTTTGAATCCTATTCAGGTTAATATGGCCAAGGCGCAAATGCCAAAGATAAGTCTTATTAGAGTGAGAAGTTTTAAGTCTTTTTGAGTCATTATCATTTATCTCAGCATTATGCAATAGGTCCATCTTAGGTTTGATAAAATATAGATTATTTTGCATCCATCTAGAATAGATAAAAGATTTATTTTTACGAATCACCACTTTTTCATTAAAAGATACCACGTAGGAGTCTTTAAATAAAGAAGAAACAGAAATTAAATTCCTTTTAAATTTAGTAACATAAAAACAGTCTCGCAAAATTAAACTCCTATAATTATCAAAATAAAGATGGACATCTCCCACTGCTTCCGCTGAGACCAAGGATCCATCGCCCATCCGAAGCGTTAAGTCTTCACGAAGTAGACTTCTCGTTTCTTTGAATCCCTACAGAGAAACACAAACATGATTAGTTGCACCGGAATCTATGACCCAGATGTCACTAGATTCCTCAACCAAACAAGTTTCTAAATATAGAAGATCACACCTACCTCTCTTGGAAAGGAAGTCCTTGCAATGCTTCTTTATATGCCCGACCTTACCATAGAAGAAGCACTTAAGCTTCTTTGGGTTCTTCTTCTTCTTCTTCTTGCTCTTGGTAGCAACAGGAATAGAAGACTTCCCACTTTTGGCCCGTTGCTTCTTTCCATTATTAGAGTTAGAATTGGAACCAAAAGCAGCTACCATGTTGGCCTCTCCACCAGCAGGAGACTCCCTGATCAGCAGTTCATACTCCTGTAACTGTTTCATCAGTTCTGTCAAGGTCATATCCAGTCTATTGCTTAAATTGAAAGTAGCTCTAAACGGAATAAATTCCTTAGACAGAGTCTCAAAGACCATAGTCATCTAAGCTTCAGCATCGATGTCGGCTCCATTGGTTTGTGCCTCAGCAAGGTAACCCATGACCAACATCATGTGCTCCTTTACAGATGTCCCCGGTCTCTGTCTACAGTTTAAGAGTTTCCGAAGCACCCCTTGCCGCTTTGTTATGGCTTGGCCTCCAAACATGTCCTCAAGATTATCCAAGATCTGCTTCGCAGTCTCATAATCCTGATGTTGAGCCTGCAGCACATTGTTCATGCTAGCCAAAACATAGCAGCGGGCCTGATCATTAGCATCTTTCCAGCGATCGTACGCTTGGAATTGCTCATTACTTGAGTCTCCCGTAGGCTCAGGAGGACAAGGGGTTGTCAGTACATATTTTAGTTTCTCAAAGGAAAGGACGATGTCCAGGTTCCATTTCCAATCATTATAGTTCTCACCGGTTAATTGGTTTTTGTCAAGTATCGATGATAAAGCGTTTTTAGACATTTTCAATCTACAATAAAGAATCATATACCAAACATAAGAAAACATATATAATAATTTAGTAAGATAACACAATCATGTAAAATTATACAAATGTGTTTATGTGTCAAAACCTTGAAAATATCACAACCTTACAACGATAATTCCAAACTCAGAATTCAACAAGCTCCTAGGGGAGTCATGCCAAATTCAATTAGGAACACGGATCCCCTCCTGATTAATATATGCCATCCAGGACCCGTATGATCCAGCATATACTAATAATCGTTTCTTTGGCCATTAATTTTATTAACAGAGCTTTTAAGGGAGGTTAATAATAAAATTAACGTGAGCGTATAACCACCGTTTCAATATTTTATCTATGATTTATAATCACCACCTAGGGGTGTGCAACCATAAATCATACTAAAATACCTTATCCTTTCAGAGATCCAATCTGGTACATGATAGAAATCCCTTCCTAGGGGTCAGGACCACCATGTTCTTCCTATGGACCAACGATGGAGGCCTTAGGTTCTCTCTTCGAAAACCTTCTCCCACTCAATCTTTTGAAGTCAAGGTTTTATTTTAAAATTATGCATGAAAAATTTTAATATGAGCGGCACTCCCTATTCTATATGACATGTTATCAGTATACATGGTAAATCATATTATAATGCAAACAAGCAAAGCAATCAAGCAAAGCTACAAGAATAATAATAACCGTAATATTATGGTTCCACCCTAGAGAATAGAAAAATAAGATTACAAGAGAATAATCGAGACATTTATCGATTCTTCATCCTTGAATCCTCAAGCTGTATCCTTCTTCATGTAATATCCATCTTCAAGTCCTCAATCCCGTATGAATCGAACACTTCATATTTCCGATCATATCCATATTTAATGTTTCTCAGAATCGTCCCAAAAATAAAATTAAAACTGCACCAAAAAATTGCACCTTTTCTGGACATTTGGTAGTTCTCGGTCAGTAGGCCGATCTAGGTAATCGGCCTACCGATCATGGAGGTTCGGCCTGCCGAACATGAAGGTTCGGCCTGCCGACAGAGCACAAAAATTTCTGCCCCACTGTCGGCTTGTCGGACCATACGTCCGGCCTGTCGATTTGTGACCTTTGGCCTGCCGAACTGTGAGGTCCGGCATGCCGACCGAGTAGAAGAAACCTTAATCCAGAAAATACAATTTTAATGCAATTCATCAATTTTATTTTCAACAATTCAAAAACATAAAATTAGAGACTCAGGAAATACCTGGAGGCGCCATCATCAATCTTTAAGATCCGACTTCTCGTTCCGTCTTCTCCGAATAATTATTTAATTACAAAATTCTTACAAATTAAAAATTAAATAACAATTCCTAGACGGAGATGATAGTCCGCCATTTAATTACATGAAAAACCTAGATACACATTCTAACCTCTAAGGAACCATAACCGGTATTAATTAATTAATAAATAATTAAACAATAATTTAATCAACCATAAGTAATGAATAAACATTCACCACATAATCCATGACAACATATATATATTATATAGAAACCTAGAGTGCCATCTCTCTATAAAATTCAATTCAAGCATAGGAGAGACTAAGATCACAAAATTTATGCATATAACATGATCACAAACTTGCAAATTTATGTAAAAACCTTGGCTCTGGTACCAATTGTTGGAAACAAAGTGCGTAGCGGAATTTTTAAAAAAATTTTCATCAGAGTATTTTCCAAAACACAAGTTTGACATGTTATATGTATAAATTAAACAGATCTTACTAACCTCAGTGTGCCGAAGAACCTCCGCGACCTGTGTAGAGAAGTAACGTTCCAGAAGAGCCTCAACCAACTGGTCTTCTTTGCTATTCTCTATCCACAACCGGAGTGAGTGTCGGCTCACACGTACAGCTCTTCCATCGGTGACTCTCCTTCTAACCAACAGAGAGAACCCAAAGCTAGTGTTTGTGATTTGTGAACAAAAGCTCTCAGGGAGTTTTTAGATGCTCACTAGAAGAGTATCACTCTTAATCTCTCAAATTGATCTAAGTAAATCATTAGACTCACTCCCTTTTTATACCTATTGGTCCTAGGGTCAGTCCATATCAGATTAGGTCTCAAAAATCGTAACAGAATCAAGTTCGGATCAATATCTGATATGATCCGCGTGAAAACGTGTAATCTTAACTGTCGTCGGTCGGCAGGCCGAACTTTCTGATAGGCAGGCCAAACAGGCTAGTTCGGCAGGCCAAACACGTCATCCGACAGGCCGAACTGTCGGGAAAAAATCTCCGCGAATCTTTTATTTTTCACCCGAGATTCTAAAGGATAAAGTCTCAGTTTTGATTCAAATAGCCCAATAGAAAAGATATCTGATCAAAACAAACTTTATCAAGATAATCTCTAAGAAAATAAATCAATTCACAATAATTCTACAAGTTTATCTTGTTCTAATTGTCCAAAATTAAAACAACCGATAAATAGACAAGAATTACCCGAACGCAATAATTCGACAAGTTCATCTTGAACTAATTTTTTTACATAATTAATTCAACCGATAAACAGACATGAATTATTTGATTCTTATAAATTTTAAACCAATCTGATAAATCCGACATAAGTCACCAATTATTGGAAAAGCACGCCGTGTCGTTACAGGATTTTGTGAGCTAGCAAAGGGGACCAAAATGGACCTATAAAGTTCAAGCTCATGATAATTATGAAATCCAATATCCCAGATATACATTTCACAATTATCAATTCCAACGCTACTCCACTAAAAGCTTGGAGCTGTACTCTCGAACTTTATAGAATTACGAAGCTCGTGTAGTAAAGTCTCCATAACATATCATAGTGTATTGCATCCCCATATGATCATCCATAATCGGCTTAAGGACAAGTTCTATCTTACCTTCTCAATTATTTTTATCTTACGTTCCATTGTCTCGCCATTAGAAAACTTACCATCCAAAGATAGTATACCATTCGGTTACACCTATGTATCTAAATGGTTGAGCGCTCCATTTTTCCAATTATAGGATAACGCATATATGAGGATATCATTACTCCTAAAGAGGAGCTATGGATTCCATATCTATGAATAACAAGTCTACGCTATCAAGAGTCATGCCTCCAACATACTGGCATGCATGCCACTATAGAGATGTGGGAGTCACCCATTGGTACATCAAAAGACACAAGTTGAGACAACGGGCCTATTATTCATCTCAGGATTAAGATACAATACAAATGATTGTCTAAAGTGAATCGATTTGCCAAGACAGAATTATTAATCCAAATCAATTCACTTTATGTCCCGATCCAACACATCGTCACCTTTGACAACGTGCCAATGTTTCTATTCATGGAGTCCAACTCCGATGGTCAAGACAAACCATCTCCCAAAAGGGATAAAGACAACATAACAATCTTTACATGAATAAAGCACCCAACTTTATTCCCTCGATTGCGGATGATATGTTTTAGACCGTCACCCTAAGAATTGTGTCTTCCGCATAATCATCCCATCATATGCCCAATTCTTAAGGTTTAGACTGACATTCTCAGACTACTGTTTGCTTATCATACATTCAACAAATATGAATGTAAAGAGGACAATATTTGGTACATATAAATGAATAAATTCTTTATTGATAAAAATGTCTCCAAAAACGTATTACATTTTTACTCCTTAGAGCATACATGTCTAACAGATCAAACGTCAACCTGACAGGTATATGTTCAATGGTGAGGCCTTTTTGGCTAAACTGGATGAACATGATAGGGATCCTTACACTCACAAAGAGGCTATAGAGGATGTTGATTCAAAACTCTGGACAGAGGCCATGAACACAGAGATGAAGTCTATAGAGACTAATCAGGTCTAGGAGCTTCTAGATCTTCCCAAAGGGGTAAAACCCATAGGGTGTAAGTGGATCTATAAAAGAAAGAGAGGAGTGGATGAAAAAGTCAAAACTTATAAGGCTAGACTGGTAGCTAAGAGATACATGCAAAAGGAAGGAATCTCGACTACGAGATTTGCTAGATGGATGTCAAGACGGCGTTTCTAAATGGCTATCTTGATGAGTCCATTTATATGGAACAACAAAACGGGTTCAAGGCTAAGGGTCAGAAGGGTAAGGTTTGTAAGCTGCTTAAGAAGGCTTGTCATTCTTGGAACATAAGGTTTGATCAAGTGATCAAGACTTATGGGTTACAAAATGTGGACAAACCATGTGTTTACAAACACATTAAGGATAGAAAGGTGGTTTTTCTACTACTCTATATAGATGACATTTCGCTAATTGGCAATGACGTTGGGACATTATCAACTGCCTAATTATGGTTGACCAAATAGTTTGACATGAAGGACTTTGGAGAGGCTAATTTTGTTCTCGGTATCCAGATTTTTCAGGACAGGAAGAACAAAATGATAGCTTTGTCCTAAGCAGGCTACATAGATAAAATTCTCAAAAGGTTTGCAATGCAAGATTCCAAGAAAGGTAGGCAACCATCTAGATCTGGAATTACTCTTTCTAAGAAAGACTTTCTAAAGTTTGATGAAGAAGAAAAAGGTGCCTTATACTTTGGTAATGGGTAGTCTCATTTAGGCCATGCTTTGTACGCGACTAGATATTTGCTATGCGGTCAGGATAGTAAGTCAACTTCAGTTGATGTAGGACCAAACCACTGAGTTGTGGTCAAGCATATTTTCAAGTACCTGAGAAGGACTCAAGGGTATATGCTTGTGTATTTGGGTGAGGATTTGACACCTCTAGGATATGCTGACTCAGATTTCCAATCTTGTCTGGATTTGAGAAGATCAACTTTGGGTTCTGTGTTTACTCTGGGCAGTAGTGCCATTGCTTAGAGAAGTGTGAAGCAAGATTGCACTTTAGATTCAACGATGGAGGTAGAATATGTGGCAGCCAATGATGCTTCGAAAGAAGCAGTGTGGCTTTGCAAGTTCCTTGGAGATCTTGAGGTAGTTCCTGGTATGGATAAGGTAGTATCATTGTACTGTGATAACAACATAGCGATAGTTAATGCTAAGGAACCAAGATTTCATAAGAAGAGTAAGCATATTGATCAAAAGCATCATGTGATAAAGGACTTCATTGAGGGCGGGCATGTCGCTACATGCAAAATTGCATCCGAGGACAATTTAGCTAATCCATTTAGAAAGATACTAACTGCAAGAGTTTTTGAGAGCATGTGGAAGCAATGGGAATATGGGATTTGTCATATTTACTCACTTAGTGCAAGTAGGAGATTGTTAGACATATATGCCCTAAGACGTAAAAATGTAATATGTTTTCAGAGACATTTTTATTAATAAAGAGTTTGTTTATTATTCATATACCAAATTATTATCCTCTTTACGTTCATATTTGTTGGATATATGATCAGCAAACAAAAATCTCAGACTGTCAATCTAAACCTTTAGAATCAAGCATATGATGGATAGATTATGCGAAAGACATGATTCTAAAGGTGACGATCTAAATAATAAGATCCATAATCAAGAGAATAAAGTTGGGCACTTTATTCTTGCAAAGATTGTCATGTTATCTATATCCCTAACGGGAGATGGTTTGTCTTAGTCATCGGATATGGACTCCATGAATAGAAACATTAGTGCATTGTTATAGGTGACGATATACTGGATCAAAACATAAAAGCGTAATTGATTTGGATAAATAATTCTATCTCAGCAAATCAATTCACTTTAGATAATCATATGTGTTGTATCTTAATCTTGAGATGAATAATTGGCCTATTGTCTTGACTTTTATCTTTTGATCTACCAAAGGGTGACATTTACATTTTATGTTGGTACGTATACCAGTATGCTAGAGGCATGACTCTTGATAGTGTAAACTTGTTATTCATAGATATAGGTCCATCAATTCCCCAATGCTAGCTCATAATAAATCCTATAACAATACGGCGTGCTTTTCCAATAAATTGGTGACTTATGTTAAATTATCAGATTAGCTGAAATTCGATAGGATCAGATAATTCATATCTGTTTATTGGTTGAATTAATTTTGTAAAAAATTAATTCAAGATAAACTTGTTGAATTATTGGATTAGATAATTCATGTCTGTTTATTGATTGAATTAATTTTGAATAAATTAATTCAAGATAAACTTGTTGAATTATCAAGAATATTTATTTTCCTAAAGATTATCTAGATATGACTATTTTAATCGTATAACTTATCTATTGGGTTATTTGAATTAAAACTGAGGCTTTATCCTAAGAATCTCAGGTGAGAAATAAAAGATTCGCAGGAATCATTTATCTTAAGTTTGGTAGGCTGATCTTCAGGTTCAGCCTACCGATTGAGTAAGTTCGGCTAGCTGATCTGTGAGTTTGGCCTGCTGACTGAGCAATTTTTTTATCATGCATTTTAGATGCAATTTATTAGATATTGATTCTGATTCAAATTTTTAAGGCCTTATCTGATAAGCAGTAACTCTTGGGCCCAACCTCTATAAATAGGGGAGTGAGACTTATTGTTATTTAGATCAGATGAGGAATTAAGAGTGAGCACTCTATACTGTGAGTCTCTGTAACTCCTTGAGAGCTATTGTTCATAAATCATGAACCTTTGTTCTGGGTTTCCTTAATTGTTTCGAAAGAGAGTCACTTATAGAAGAGCTGTATGAGTGTGCCCACACACACACCGGTTGTATATAGAGAAGAAGGCTTGTTGGTTGAGGTCCTTCTACAACACCCTTCTCTTCATCGATTGAGGAATCTCTTCGACAAACGAGGTTAGTAAGTTCTAGTTAATTTATGCATATAGTGTGTCAAACTTCTATTTTGGAAAATACTCTAGTATAAAAATTTTAAAATTTCTATGACATACTATTTTTCCAATAGACGCTCCATTAATTCATCAAGAATCCGCCTAGAATCGATTTGAGCTTCTAATGTATTTATCCTCTCCTTGAATTGGTTGAAAATATTCTCCATTTGAGCCAACACTTCTTCAAGTCTTGATTTCCTCTCTTCTTGATGCCCGAATGGTTGGTTTGTAAAATTAGGATGATAACTATGTCGAAGATATTGATGACTCTAACCCTACAGTGAAGGATCCCAATGTTAGTGGTAGTCAAAATCTGCCATATCATTCAACAAAAACATTACGCTTTCATGGCTTATATTTAACAAGTGACCACCAGTTGCCAATACTCTATTATCCACCCAATTTCTTATCTCCTCATCCAAACCATTGTAGGAAAAGAAAGTAAGAGACTGATATGAAAGATTGTGGCTAGAGTGCCTTTTGACTATGTCATTGAATCTCTCCCATGCGACATAAAATGGTTTCATGTCTTGTTGGGCAAAACTTGTGAATATATTCCAATGCAACATCTTAGAGTACCTCGCAAAACAAATGACTCAAAAGAAAAAAATTAGAACTAATAAAAACAAATAAAAGAAATTGTTCAAAGTAATCCCAAAGCAAATTGGTATTGATATTAATCAAATTAAACAACAATCTTCGACAACAGCGCAACAAAATTGTAGTGAAAATCCACAAGTTCATGGAATTGTACATAAGCAATAAAGTGGTAAGTATGAAGTATCGTTCCCATGAGAATTATGTTAATCTAGCTAAGTACTAAAATTGGTAAACCCCAAAATTATCTGAGCATCTGAAATCAAGATGAAAATACTAAAATAAATAATAACAAAAATAAAATAAATATCCTAAATACTCCAGGTCTATGACTCACAAAATTAATCATATATGAAAATCCTATTTAAATTAATTATGTATATCCCCTATGCTAATAGTGAATTTTTCTAAATTAATTATCAGTCTTTCTCAAACATGAATAATCATGTTTTAGCAATGCAAACCCTACATCTTGGTCAAGAATTTAACACGTTGAAACTCATTAAGAATAAGAAATCATAACCATTGCACTAACTTCATGACTATCTCTAGCTTATGACAACTAATGGCATCACATTCATGACCTTATATAATCATTACTTTATAGTCTCAAATTAAATATCAAAACATGCAATTGCTTATCCAGTGTAATGTTCCTTAAGGACGTCATAGGAACTATTAACTTTCATTATTATCTCTTAATTATCGATAGGAAAACCTAAACTTGTAAGTGTTATCTAATTATTATCCCAAGATTTATTTAATATTACCATGTAAACATATGAATTCAAATTTTAATTTACTTTTACATAATTAGTTTATTTCTAAAAACATATTGCTAGCATTACACAGGATCACATTTTCAAGCAAAATCAATACTCACTTATCTTAAACGATTTTCCTTTTCAGTTAGCTGGACAGAATACCTAAGGTATTCAGCTAACTGACTACCTACAGAAATAGTTAGTCTTAACATAATATGTATATAACATGAAAATAAATTACAAGACATAAATTATTACAAACCAAATTCGATAGTCCAATAATTAAAAATGTCCTATAATGTGCAGAAGTAAATTTAATATAGCATTATGATCATTTCATTTCATATCGTAACTCCGTGTTCCAACACCTCATCCCTTGCACACACATCTGTTTGTCCATCCTCCATCTATAGTTGTAGCCTTAAACTTATCTGCAACATGATTTAATTTATGTAAGCATTAAGCTTAGTAAGTACATTATGTGATCTCACAAAACTTTATAAAAATTTAACCATAGCATGAGTCATTTCATCTTTGACATAGTCATCAACTGTATAAAGCACACGTTGTAAAAACATATCTTTCGTTTTCCTTTTTTCTTATTAAAAACATTCATTTTATCCTTTAGGACCCTGGCATTGCACCATTAACATTATTATGGCACATTGTCATGAGAGGGAGTGGTAGCTACTCTCAAACCAAATGTGACAAGTCCACCTTTGGGGAATAGTCCACCTTGGTAGACAAACATCATCATTAGGTGTGCAATGCCTTGATTATGTTATATATATACATATGCACATATATTTTTGAGAAAATGTCTTATGCATCATAAAAACAAATGTTGAAAACATTTGTAAAAGGACACTCTTCAAAACCATTCTAAAAGGATTCTTGTGAATGAGAAATGCATAACATTAATAACATAATAACACATAATATTTCTCAAAGCTTTTCATGATCTTTAATTATGTTGCAGGTGAAAACGTACTTACTTGACTTGCAGCAAATTTACTTAACCTCTTTAATTGGATGGTTCCTTTCCACTTCCAATGACTTAAGTGGCTCAAATGTCTTAATATTATAACAAAGTAATAAAAGAAACATCGTTATAAGGACATACTCAAAACATCACATTTATCATTATTACAATAAGCAATTCCATACCTGATTACTTAAGAAAACTTATATCACTATTACATTTGAGGCAGGTTCAATATTTCAATCCAACAGTCATCACTCCATGATTTTTATAAAATCATACAAAATTTTAATAGCTATAAAATTCTAATACAACCTTCCTAACATGTATACATGTCACCAGAATAAATTTCATTACTTTTTGATTATTTAAAATACTATTTTCATATATTCTAAGACACAACACTGTTTCTAGAAAAACAATAAAGACAGCTAGTCTTCCCTGAATTTTTAAAAATCACACAAAATTTAAAACATCTACAACAATCACCAAATATAATTTCATCATAACTGGATAAATTTAGGCTATCATTTCATGTTATAAAATTTATGACTTTATTACTAGAATTTCGATTCAGGCAGTGATAATAAACGAGTTTTATAAAAATCATCAAAATTCTAATGGCTTTGAAATTTTTACTGGATATACTAG
Organism: Artocarpus heterophyllus; assembly: GCA_025403435.1. Taxonomy (NCBI): domain Eukaryota; kingdom Viridiplantae; phylum Streptophyta; class Magnoliopsida; order Rosales; family Moraceae; genus Artocarpus; species Artocarpus heterophyllus. The sequence continues at coordinate 21,655,216 of CM046338.1, forward strand.
ACATCTAAATATACCTCCAAATTTAATTTCATTAAGTTTGATTTGCTATAAATATTTTCTAATATTTTAGAAATCAATGAATTTTCTAAAATTAGACAAAATTGTAATTGATTTGAAATTTTAGCATAACATTCTTATGTTTTGATCATGCTAAGTATTTTTCAAACATTCTAACTTTTATATAAACATTGTAGTCAAAATGCTAAAATAGTGAGCAATACTCTTTCCATTATTCCTATTTTTTTTTTTTTGAGTATGCATGACACTAAAAATTTGTAGGTAGCAATTAGACATATAAATGAGCATTTATAAAGTTTTTTAGCATTAGACACATTCCGTAGCATCGTCAAACAAATCATCACATTGATGACAGTTTAAGGATTGTAATGAACAACATTTGGTCTAAATTTTTAAACAAATCGAAAATAGCATATTTGAATCTAAAATTTTTATGGAAGATGTCTAACATATATACACACAATGCCCAAAAGAAATTTTCTTAAAATCTTACGTCTATTCTTCCCAGAAAATGCCAAAGTACGGGTTTTTGGCCTAAAAACGGAATTAAAATAATATTCACAAAAATATTGATTCTTAAACAAAAATCAAACATTAAACCATTAAAAATCATACCCACATACACTATAATATCATAGTAAAAATTTGGTATCAAAATAGATGGAAATCCGACCTCGTAACATGTTCAAAACTCCATTTCGGCTACAACGACAATTTTGAGGAACACATTGTAATTCGTCCATTTAGCTTTTGGTTTTGAGGAATGTTTTGTTCTCTATTTGGGAATTGTTTGTGGGTGTTAAAGGTGGAGTTTAGAGGTGTGCATGGCCGTGTGTGATGGTGGCATAAGTTGGTCCAGTGTATGCATGTTGTCTCGGCCATAGAGCACAGAAACGAGGGGAGGAAGGAAAGGAAGGAATGTGGAGCAAAAAGGGGTTGTGGCCTATGTCATGGTCTTCTTGGAATAAAGAAAATAACCAAAACAAGAGAGACATAGGACGTATGGTGTTTGAATGGAAGAAGGGCGTTTCTCATGGGTTGTCCAAGGAGGAAATCGTGGAGGGCGTGGGAGAGAAAGAAACAAGGTTGTTCATAGGCTTTCTGGGGACATCATGATGTGGTTTAGTATTATTCCTTGCTAAAAATAAGGAAATGAGCATAAAACATAAGGATAATGGAGATGGTATAGGAGTGCATAGGGTGGCTGGAAGTGGGTGAATTGCACCCATGTTGATGTCCAAAAAAATACACACATAATTACTTAAATAATGATCTGGACAATTTTAAAGGGGATATTTAATCATTTTGGACATGGAAAGTTGAAGAAACATGATTAAAATCGATTTTGGAACCAAATGAGTTGTCTCTGTAAGTGCTGGTCGTGGGAAGTTTTTTTGTGCCTTTGGCCCACCAAAAGACATGTCGTTTTTGGGTGGTGGGCACTCCCAAAATGACTTGTCATTTTGCTTCTTTTTTTTTCTCATTTCTTTTTTCAATTTTTTTTCAATCCAAAGTATAGAAAAATTTACAAAATTAGACAAAAAGATTTCTAAAGTCAAATAACTTCTAAAATTTAAAATAAACCTCCTAAACATTAAAAAAATTTAGAATATCACATCCAAACATATAAAAATCTAAGTGAATAACCAAAATAAAACTTTTTTTCAAACAAGAAATCACGATAATCATTTATTAGGCACTTTATGTCGTTGGAATTTTTTTAGTTCATCCATTGCAAAAAACATTCGTTCATAATGCATTTCATGATCATAAATATTATACTAGAAATATCACACAAAATGTGCTTCTAAGTCATAATTTTTATTCATATTGACACATTAAATTTTTAAATGTTCCATATTGTCAGTTAAAGAAAACAACGCGTAGTACAACCCTCCTTTTTTATAAAAGTTTTGTCCTTAAAACTTAGAACAATTAAGGATACTTGATTCTCATTTCTTCTTCTCGCTTCCATGTAGCATCTTCTATTTTGTGATTATGCCAAAAGGCCTTAATCAATACAATCTCTTTATTTCTCAGAGTCTTGGTTCTTTGGTCTAGAATCTTCTTCTCATAGTTAATATTTTCTTGTATCTTGATGGCTTGAGGATTGATTAGATGCGTGGGATCCATGATGTACCTTTTGAGGATTGAGACATGGAACACATTGTGTATAGTTGACATGTTTGGCGGTAAATTCCATTCATAAACCTATTATTGTGTTAATGCACTATTTATTTATTAATTTTTTTATTAGTTTGCTATAATCATTAATATGAAAACTTTACACTCTTAATTTTTGTAACACAAAATATAATCATTGGAATATTTCCTAACCACAAAATGACAAAAAATGAAGGGTTAAAATCTCTCGATTGGATTGCATGATTGACTTACCAATTGACGAGTTTGGCCCACCGCCAGAGACAGAATCTAGAAAACTCCAGTTTTCAATTTTCGGTGATTTCAATCTTCAAAGCTTAATCTGACCTGTTTTATCAAATCCCAAAACTTAGAAAATGCATAAAAACTATAGAATGTCATGCTAAAACACATGTAAACCATTTTTTTATACTAAAACACAAATTTGAATCAAAGTTTTAGCTTAGAGAATATAACCTCAAGATTGAAGAAAATGATAATTTTCCTTGCAAAACCCTTGGCCTTTGTTTTAAAATTATGGGAAATGGAAATCTTTGTAATCATTTTCGAAGGTTTTGTAGCAAATAATGCCAAATGGCATTTTTAAAATTAATTAAAAGTTCTAAGGATATTTTGGTAAATATGCTAAATAAATATATTTCAAATTTTTAAAAAATTTGAAATAGGTAGAATAAATAATATGAAATAAATTTTTGATGAAACAAAATTTTACAAAAATTTTAATTTGCACAATAATAATTAATTTAGTCACAATAATACCCATTAATAATAATGGGTGTCACATCCTCGGAATTCTAATTCTATGGTATAAATAAAATCACAATCCATTATACTTTCCCCGATAGCTTTTCATCATCAATGTTTTTTGTTTCCATTATGGGTTGCCATGTCTCTATTCATTTACTTGAGATTTCAAACTTACTTTAAATACTTAATTTCTCTAAGAGTATTGCTATTATGCTCCGTATTTGTACTGATGGGTTGTGATATTGGAATATGATTAGTGAAATGCATAAGTTTATCTGACCCTTTTCAGCCCTTTATTGTTTTTGAATAGTGGTTTATAATCAAACGAGGTTGTTGCTAAAGAAACATTTGTATCTTGTCTTACATCACAATCCCAATTAAAATGGATAATATGCGTATTTATATTAAAAATGCACATTAAATTAATACATAGGGAGTTCAGAAGGAACCCATAATTCTAGACAAGCGTACAGGCTCTTCTGTAAACAGCTATTCTTTCTCATAATACAAATATTCAAACCAAATAACATACATACATATACATACATGCATACATACATACATACATACATACACACATACATACATATATATATTTTACGGAGCATTTCTAGAATTATAAACATGACATAGATACATTTTGAGAGTATAAAGTTTTAGTGATGTGCCCCAGCCAATTATGTAATGACTACATTTTGACTTTGTTACATTTGCATTTTATTAATAAAGAGGCATTTTCATTATGGTTTTTGATTCTAATTCTATGAATAGTTAATTCTAACTAAGGTCATCAAGTATGTGACTTGATAGTAAAACTCTTAGGTGAGAATGGAATTCTATTCTAAATTATCTATAGTCTATCATTATTATTGGGATAATAATGAATGAAGACTAGTATGAAGTTTGACTGATGATTATGTTTTACTAATCATGTGTATGAGATACTAAATCAACTCATAGATACATATTTGAGAAATGATGTATTGGATCGACTTGCTATGAGAAAACTGCATGGATAATTGTCATAAGTGATTCTCATCATAATAGTATTATCCTAGTCCTCTGACCTGAAATCACCATTGTTTCCTACATGACAAGTTCCATATTTTGACACATTCTAATATTATCTTTAACAGGATGATGGAATGGATTGTTGTTGGATATAGAGTGAATCATGTGAGGAATGTGAGTGATTAAGAAGGAATTTTTCCCTCATTTATTATGAGAAAGATATCTATGGGGGCCCCTCGATAAGTTAGACTAAAGAAAAATGTATGGCCATACTAGAATGAATTGATAAGGGTTATCAATATCAGTCTACTTAAGATCAAAAAATAATATAATTGAATAGTATAAGGATGACATAAACCATGCCTTAGGTTTAATCAAGGTATCTAGTGACAAAAGGACTTTGATACTTATTGTGGATTAGGTTATGTCGGGTTATTGACATTCGTATAACTTACGTAATCATAATGTCTTGCTATAGGCAGCTTATGATTTGTGGGCTAGAAACAAAATTTCAAGTCCACTACTAACGTTATGTGAACCTACAGGATCGCACACTTAGAATAGACCAACATGAATTTTGGGTTTATTGTGTCTAGGTTGAATGAACCTGATAATGTCCAGATTCGATTGACTAGATATGTCTAGGGTCATTAAATCTGACATTGTCTAGATTTTATAAATCATATTTGAATTGTAGTTTACCCTAATTAAAATCTGACTCTTTCTCGAAGTCAGTATATATATATATATATATATATCTGTTTTAGAGTTTCTGGCCAAATTAAGAAGAGAAAAGGCATTCTCTTATTCTAAAAGGCAAAAAACATTAAAACCCTAAAATTAAATAGAGAGTGCTAGAACACCAATTCGGTTTTTGAGAGAGTCTGTTCGTGTGGATAGTTGCAGAGAGCGTTGCTCTAAGTAACAATGTCTGAATCTGATCTTGAATACGAAAAGCTCGAGTTAGGGTGTCACCGGAGCAAACCCACTCTCTTCCTTCCTAAAATCTTGCCCCTTTTGTTATCTTGGTAAGATTCTATGACTTTCTTATCAATCTAATCGAATTACATGGATCCTGCGAGGGTTTTGTGGAAATTAATTTTGATTTTTCGCTGCTTATTTGAATCACAAAATCCAACAAAACCCAACAGTAGTATCAGACAGACTTGCAAATTCGATTAAATTGATTTCATACGGTTATGTGTATATGTGATATGCATGGATACAATTTATACATTAATTAGATTAAGTTTGAGGTTTTATTTGATTAAACATTTTTACCATGTTTATTTGATTAATACATTTACTATTTCTTGTAACCTGTTGTTGTTAATTTGATTAATATTACAATTTAACAAGAATCTAGTAATCTATTTTGAGATTATTAAACGATATACTGTAAATCTGGTTTTGATTTTATTAAGGTAGCGGATTGTTTAAATGTTAAACATTAATAATCTGTTTTGAACAGATTAATATATATCATAGGGTTTGTTTAACTGTTAAACAAGGATGATCGGTTTAGAACAGATCAATAAATTTCATGAATCCATTTAAATGTTAAACAGAGATTAATTAATTCTATTATGAATAGATTAGGTAATCTGATTAACTAAAATTAATGGATTTAGGCAGCAACTCATTCAAACGAGTAAGGTAAATCATTTACCTTCCGGACTGCCCCTGAAACCTCGCAAGGGGCGCTGCCCCTTGACCCCGAATTGATTCGTCACATAAATCGCTTTAGTCATAATAAAAATTTAACTATAATGAAATTATATTGTTATGTTTATGTGTTTAGTGTGCATTGCATGGCCCTTTTATACCAATGTGATTAGCAGGTTTTATTTAATTTTATTTTGGGTTTGTAATTTAAATACGGCCTGTATGTTGTTTTTCAATTTGTTGTAATTTATTTATTTAGTAGAAATAGAATAGTTTAGATTGCAATTTGTAATGTAAAATCAAAGCTCAAGATCAACATAGATGGAGGTTCAAGATGGAGGTCCAAGATGGAGGCTCAAGATGGAGTCTGTTCATGGCAATCTAAGGAAATCCATGGAGATGAAGATTACATTGGATTGATCATTAACCTTCATATTGGCTTCTGAAGATAAATTTGGATTTGGGCCCTGCTATGACACGCTTATTGTGTTATTATTATGCTATGTATGTGATGCTATGTATATGATGCGGCATAATAATAAACAATAAAATAAAAATAATGTAGAACCCTCACTTAATATTAAATCTTAAAATGCCTCCCATAATTCAACACTTGTCAAGACTTGGATTGCTAAATATAGGTTCTACCAAAGCAGAGTGTGTTAAGCCATTTAGGTAAGACAAGATGGACAATAGTGATATCCATATGTTTGAAATGGTTAGACTTAACTAGGTTATCAAAATTGTTTTGGACCTAGGGTATTAGATGGGATTTTAATTAGTCGGGACATGTGATGTCAAATCCCATATTTATCCAAGAGTTACATAAGATGTAATTGGTAAAGTGTTACCTACCTAAATAACCATACTTTAGGTGATAAGCCAAAGCTTACTTAAAGTAAGGCGAACTATGGATCTTGGCCCACTAAAATTACAATTGTTATGATTGCCAAATTAATATTGAGGGTTATTAATTTGATAAAATTAGTGGGATTTAAATTATGCCTCGTTAAAAATTGTTTAATAAAATGCTAAGTACTCTGTGTATATATTTGTTGTAGATAATGGCATTAAACACCACATCTAACTTGTCACTGCGAACGATCCTTGAGAAGGATAAGCTCAATGGGACTAACTTCCTTGACTGGTACAGAAACTTGAGAATTGTTCTTAAGCAAAAGAGAAAGGAATATGTCCTTGATCAACCTATCCTTGATGAACCAGTTGCTAATGCTCCTAGAGCTCAAAAGGATGCTTATAGTAAGCATCTCAATGACTCTGATGATGTCACTTGCCTCATGCTTGGAAGCATGGAATCAGAGCTTCAGAAGCAACTAATGGAAATGAAGTCTTATACCATGATAGGCCATCTCGAGGAAATGTTACAAGAGAAAGCTAGAATTGAGAGGTTTGCCACCTTAAAGGCATTACTCTCGTGCAAGTTGACTGCTGGCAGTTCAGTGAGTCCTCATGTTCTAAAGATGAAGGGTCATCTTGATCATTTGCAGAAACTTGGTCTTGAGATTAGCCAAGAGTTGGCTGTTGACATCATTCTCCAATCTTTTCCAGATGCTTATGATGGATTCGTTATGAACTACAACATGCATAATATGGAGAAGACTGTTTCTGAGTTGCATGGGATGCTTAAGACTTCTGAACAGAACATCAAGAATACCAAAGATGTTTTGATGGTTAATAAAAGGAAAGGAAAGGGTTAGAGCAAGAATAAGGCTCCCAAGGACTTTAAGAAACCCAAGCCTAACCCCAAGCCCAATCCTAAACCTAAGGCTAAACCACCAAAGGAAGGACTATGCTTTTTCTACAATGAGCCTGGTCATTGGAAAAGAAACTACAAGCTGTATTTGGATGATCTAAAGAAGAAGAAGAGTAGTGCGACTACTCCTTCAGGTATTTATGTTATAGAAGTCAATTTGTCTACTTCTGATTCCTGGGTATTAGATACCGGATCTGGATCTCACATTTGTACTTATGTGCAAGGTCTTAAGAGGAGTAGAATCTTGGCTAAAGGCGAACTAGACCTATGAGTTAGAAATGGAGTAAGAGTTGCTGCTTTAGCTATAGGAACATATGAGTTGACTTTGCCTAGTGGACTTGTTTTAAGTTTAGAAAATTGTTATTATGCACCTGCTATGAGTAGGAATATTATTTTTGTTTCTTGTTTGGACAAGGAAGATTTTGAGTTTATTTTTAGGAATAATAAATGCTCCATTTACCATGATAACATTTTATATGGATATGCTCCACGAACAAATGGTCTTTATGTTCTGAACATTGAAAGCACAAATGAAAAGTCCATCTATAATGTTAATACAAAGAAGTTTAAATCTAAAGTTTTAAACTCTACCTATCTTTGGCATTGTCGTTTGGGCCATATAAATGAGAAACGTATTTCAAAACTCCATCAACATGGGCTTTTGAATTCATTTGATTTGAATCATTTGAAGCATGTGAGTTTTGTTTATTAGGCAAAATGACTAAGACACCTTTTATTGGACATAGTGAAAGGGTTAATGACTTATTGGGCCTTGTACATTCTGTTGTATGTGGACCATTAAGTTCCACTGCTAGAGGAGGTTTTCAGTACTTCATTACTTTTACATATGAATTCAGTAGATATGGCTATATCTATCTAATGAAACAAAAATCTGAATCTTTTGAAAAGTTTAAAATTTTCAAAAATGAAGTACAAAATCAACTTGGTAAAAGTATTAAAGCACTTCGATCAAATCGAGGTGGTGAATACTTAAACCAATAATTCATTGATCATTTTAGAGATTGTGAGATAGTCTCACAATTAACTCCACCAGGAACACCACAATGGAATGGTGTGTCTAAACGGAGAAATCAAACTTTATTGGATATGGTTCGATCTATGATGAGTCAGTTAGATCTTCCAATATCCTTTTGTGGATATGCTCTGGAAACTGTTGCGTTCATACTGAACAGAGTTCCATCAAAGGCGGTTCAAAAGACATCATATGAGACGTGGACCAAAAAGCCACCTAGTTTGTCTTTTCTTAAGATTTGGGGATGTGAGGCTTATGTGAAGCGTCAAATTTCAAATAAATTGGCACCCAAATCAAACAAATGCCTTTTTGTGGGATATCCTAAAGAAACTAAAGGATATTACTTCTACAATGCTTCTAAGAACAAAGTGTTTGTTGCTCGAAATGGTGTCTTTTTAGAAAGAGAATTCATATCTAAAGGAACTAGTGGGAGTAAAGTTCAACTTGAAGAAATTCAAGAACCACAAAATAGCATTAAACCACCTGTGGAATCTCAAGTTAATCAACAAGTAGTTGTTGAGTTTACACAAGTAGCACAAGGCTTGAGGAGGTCTGGTAGGACATGTCAGAGCCCTAAGAGATATGGATTTCTCTTGACTAATAATAATGATGTGATGATTGTGGATCAAAATGAGCCCACATCCTACCAAGAGGCCGTGAATAGCCCTGACTGTGATAAATGGCTAGAAGCCATGAAGTCAGAGATGCAATCCATGTATGATAATAAAGTATGGACTTTGATTGATCCGCTTGATGGTTTAAAGACTATTGGTGCACATGAGTTTTCAAAAAGAAAATAGACATGGATGGCAATGTGCGTACCTTTAAGGCAAGACTGGTTGCAAAAGGTTTCAAGCAAACACATGGTATAGACTATGATGAAACTTTTTCACCAGTTGCTATGCTTAAATCCATTCAGATTCTCCTCGCTATAGCTGCATACTATGATTATGAGATTTGGTAAATGGATGTCAAAATAACATTTCTTAATGGAAACCTACTTGAGGATGTGTATTTGACACAACCCAAGGTTTTATTAGCCCTGAGAATTCTGGAAAGTTTGCAAGCTTCAAAGATCCATTTATGGATTGAAGTAACCATCTTGGAGTTGGAATCTTTGTTTTGATGAAGCAATCAAAGAGTTTGGTTTCATTAAAAATTAAGATGAGCCTTGTGTTTACAAGAAGGTTAGTGGGAGTGCAATAGTCTTTTTAGTGCTATATGTTGATGGCATATTACTCATTGGAAACGATATCCCCACTCTACAAAATGTTGAATCATGGTTAGGGAATTGTTTCTCAATGAAATACTTAGGTTAAGCTGCCTATATTCTAGGCATCAAGATCTATAGCAATAGATCTAAGAGGCTTACTAGCCTAAGTTAGAGTACATACATTGACAAGGTATTGAACAGGTTTAGTATGCAAGATTCCAAGAGGGGATTCTTGCCAACGTCACATGGAATTAGTCTCAGCAAGACTCAGTGTCCAATGACACAAGATGAGCGAGACTGCATGAATAAGATTCCATATGCTTCTGCCATTGGATCTATCATGTATGCAATGTTATGTACTTGACCTGATGTCTCATATGCCTTAAGCATAACTAGCAGATACCAATCAGATCCAGTGAAAGTCACTGGACAACATTCAAGAATATCCTTAAATATTTGAGAAGAACTAAGGATGCATTCTTACTGTATGGAGGAAAGGAAAATGAGCTTGATGTAAGTGGTTACATGATGCCAGCTTCTAATCTGACAAGGATGAATTTCGATCGCAGTTAGGTTATATGTTCTGTTTGAATGGAGGTGCAGTGAGTTGGAGAAGTTCAAAGCAAGACACCATTGTTGATTCTACAACAGAAGCTAAGTATATAGCCGCCTCAGAAGCAGCTAAGGAAGCGATTTGGATCAAAAAGTTTATTACTGGTTAGGGTGTTGTTCTTAGTATATCAGATCCAGTAGACTTGTATTGTGATAATAACGGGGCCATAGCACAGGCTGTTGGAAAAATGATATGCAGCGGAATCTTAAAATTTTTCATCAGAGTAATTTCTAAAACACAAGTTTGACATGCTAAATGTATAAATTAAATAGGTCTTACTAACCTTTGTGTGTCGAAGAACCTCCGCAAACTGTAAAGAGAAGTAATGTTCTAGAAGAGCCTTAACCAACTGGTCTTCTTTGCTGTTCTCTATCCACAACCGAAGTGAGTGTGGGCTCACACGTACAGCTCTTCCACCGGTGACTCTCCTTCCAACCAATAGAGAGAACCCAAAGCTGGTGTTCATGATTTGTGAACAAAAGCTCTCAAGGAGTTTTTAGATACTCACAAGAAGAGTATCACTCTTAATCTCTTAATTGATCTTAGTAAATCATGAGACTCACTTCCTTTATATAGCTATTGGTCCTGCGGTAAGTCCTTATAAGATTAGGTCTCAAAAAACTCGAAACAGAAGCAAGTTTAGATCAATATCTAATAAGATCCGTATGAAAACGCGTAATCTTATCGCTTGCTAATCGGCAGGCCGAATAGGCCCCATCGGTAGGCCAAACACGTCATTCGGCAGGCCAAACTCCTGTGTAAATATCTCCGCAAATCTTTTATTTTTCACCCGAGATTCTATAAGATAAGGTCTCAGTTTTGATTCAAATAACCCAATAGAAAAGTTATCTGATCAAAACAAACTTTATCAAGATAATCTCTAAGAAAATAAATCAATTTATAATAATTCTACAAGTTTATCTTGATCTAATTTATCCAAAATTAAATCATCCGAAAAACAGACAAGAATTATTTGATCCCAATAATTCAACAAGTTTATCTTAAATTAATTTCTTACAAAATTAATTCAACCGATAAACAGACATGAATTATTTAATTCTTTTAAATTTTAAACCAATTTGATAAATCTGACATAAGTCACCAATTATTGGAAAAGTACGCCGTGTCGTTACAGGATTTTGTGAGCTAGCAAAGGGGACCAAAATGGACCTATAAAGTTCAAGCTCATGATAATTATGAAATCCAATATCCTAGATATACATTTCACAATTATCAACTCCAACGCTACTCCACTAAAAGCTTGGAGCTGTACTCTCGAACTTTATAGAATTACGAAGCTCATGCAGCTAAGTTTCCATGACATATCATAATGTATCGTATCCCAATATGAAAATCCATAATTGGCTTAAGGACAAGTTCTGTCTTACCTTCCCGATTATTTTTATCTTACGTTTTATTGTCGCACCATTAGAAAACTTACCATCCAAAGATAGTATACCATTCAGTTACACCTATGTATCCAAATGGTTGAGCGCTCCAGTTTTTCAATTACAAAAAAACGCATACAAGAGGATATCATTACTCCTAAAGAGGAGCTATGGATTCCATATCTATGAATAACAAGTCTACGCTATCAAGAGTCATGCCTTCAACATACCGGCATGCATACCACTATTGAGATATGGGTGTCACCCTTTGGTACATCAAAAGACACAATTCGAGATAACGGGCCCACTATTCATTTCAGGATTAAGATACAATACAAATGACTATCTAAAGTGAATCGATTTACCGAGATAGAATTATTAATCCAAATCAATTCACTTTACGTCCCGATCCAACACATCGTCACTTATGACAATGCGCTAATGTTTCTATTCACAGAGTCCAACTTCGATGGTCAAGACAAACCATCTCCCTAAATGGGATATAGACAACATAACAATCTTTACATGAATAAAGCGCCCAACTTTATTCCCTCGATTGCGGATCATATGTTTTAGACCGTCACCCTAAGAATTGTGTCTTTCGCATAATCAGTCCATCATATGCCCAATTCTTAAGGTTTAGACTGACAGTCTCAGACTACTGTTTGCTTAACATACATTCAACAAATATGAACGTAAAGAGGACAAGATTTGGTATATATATAAATGAATAAATTCTTTATTGATAAAAATGTCTTCTAAAAACATATTTCATTTTTACTCCTTAGGGCATACATGTCTAACAATCTCCCACTTGCACTAAGTGAGTAAATTCAGCAAATTTCGCATCCCCATAGCTTCCACATGCCTCTCGAAGACTCTACCAGTAAGTGTCTTCGTAAATGGATCAGCTAAATTATCCTCTGACACGATCTTGCACACCGTGACATGCCCGCCCTCAACGAAGTCCTTTATCACATGATACTTCTAATCAATTTGCTTACTCTTCTTACGAAATGTTGGTTCCTTAGCATTAGCTACCGTTACACTGTTATCACAGTACAGTGATACTACTTTATCCATACTAGGAACTACCTCAAGATCCCCAAGGAACTTACGGAGCCACACTGTTTCTTTCGAAACTTCACTAGGCGCCACATACTCGGCCTCCGTCGTTGAATCCGAAGTGCAATCTTGCTTCGCACTTCTCCAACTGATGGCACCGCCGCCTAGAGTAAACACAAACCCTAAAGTCGATTTCCTAGAATCTAGACAGGATTGAAAATCTGAGTCAGTGTATCCTAAAGGAGTCAAGTCCTCACCCGAATACACAAGCATATACCCTCGAGTCCTTCTCAGGTACTTGAAAATATGCTTTACCGCAACCCAATGGTTCGGTCCTGGATCCACCTGAAATCGACTTAAATATCCAGTCGTGTGCAAAGCATGGCATACATGAGACTACCCACTACAGAAGCATAAGGTACCTTCTTCATGTATTCTCTTTCTTCATAAGACTTTAGAGAGTCTTTCTTAGAAAGAGTAATTCCAGACCTAGATGGTTGCCCACCTTTCTTGGAATCCTGCATTGCAAACCTCCTAATAATTTTATCTATGTAGCCAGCCTGAGACAAAGCTATCATTTTGTTCTTCCTATCCCAAAAGATCTGGATACCGAGAATAAAATTAGCCTCACCTAAGTCCTTCATGTCAAACTACTTGGTCAACCATAATTTGACCGATGACAACGCCCCAACGTCATTGCCAATTAGCAGAATGTCATCTACATAGATTAGTAGAAAAACCACCTTCCCATCCTCAATGTGTTTGTAAACACATGGTTGATCCACATTTTGTGAGAACCCATAAGTTTTGATCACTTGATCAAATCTTATGTTCCAAGAACGAGAAGCCTACTTAAGTCCATAAATTGACTTTCGCAACTTACAAACCTTACCCTCTTGACCCGCGACCTTGAACCCGTCAGGTTGTTCCATATAAATGGACTCATCAAGATAGCCATTCAAAAAAGCCATCTTGACATTCATCTGCCAAATCTCATAGTCGAGAGCGACAACTATGGACAAGAGAATCCGGATGGACTTAAGCATAGCTATAGGCGAAAAGGTTTCCTCATAATCGATTCCTTCCTTTTGCGTATATCCCTTAGCTACCAGTCTAGCCTTAAAGGTTTCGACCTTTCCATCCACTCCTCTTTTCCTCTTGTAGATCCACTTACACCCTATGGGTTTTACCCCTTCGGGAAGATCCACAAGCTCCCAGACCCGATTAGTCTCCATAGACTTCATCTCTATGTTCATGGCCTCTGTCTAGAGTCTTGAATCAATATCCTCCATAGCTTCTGCGTAAGTATAAGGATCCCTATCATGTTCATCTGATTCAGCCAAGAAGACCTCCCCATTGAACATATACCTCTCAAGTTCACACCTGATCCTCCCACTACGCCGAAGCCCTTGAGGTTGTTGTTCAGGTTTGTTTGGTTTTTCTACACCAATCAGAATGGTTTCGTTTGGAACCTCTGGAATGAACGGATCACCCCTTAACTCCTCAAGCACCACTTTGCTTCGAGGTTTAAAGTCGTCCATGCAACTCTCCTCAAGGAGAGTTGCATTAGTTGAAACCACGACTTTATTTTCCTTTGGGTTATAAAAATAACCCCCTTTAGTCCCTTTTGGATATCCTACAAACACGCAAACTTTTGAACGTGCTTCCAACTTATTCGGATCCTTAAACAGGACATGAGCCGGACATCCCCATATGCGAATATGGTTTAAGGATGTCTTCCTACTTGTCCACAACTCGTGAGGAGTTTTAGGGACCGATTTTAAAGGCACATTGTTCAGAAGATAGCATGTGGTTTGTAGTGCATGTCCCCAAAAGGATAAAGGCAATGATGAATAACTCATCATGGACCTAATTATGTCCAACAAAGTCCTATTCCTTCTTTCCGCTACGCCATTATGCTGCGGAGTGCCCGACGTAGTCAAATGGGATAAAATCTCATTCTCTAACAAGTGTCCCAAGAACTCATCAGAAAGGTATTCTCCACCTTGATCAGATCGAAGTGCCTTTATGGGTCTACCCAATTGCTTTTTCACTTCAGCCCGAAACTCCCTGAACTTGTCAAAAGTTTCACTTTTGTGGTGCATTAGGTACACATACCCTTATCTTGAGTAATCATCAATAAAAGTGATGAAGTACTCATACCCTCCTCGTGCCCAGATGTTCATCGGTCAGCAAACATCACTATGCACAAGTTCTAGAACCCCTTCGGCCCTATTGCCCTTAGACCTGTATGGTCTTTTGGTCATTTTACCCTCCAAACAAGATTCACATTGAGGTATAGATTCCACCTTTAAGTGACTTAAAGGTCCATCCCTTACCAACCTTTGAATCTTGTTCAGGTTAATATGACCAAGGTGCAAATGCCAAAGATAAGTCTTATTAGAGTGAGAAGTTTTAAGTCTTTTAGAGTCATTATCATTTATCTCAGCATTAAGCAATAAGTCCATCTTAGGTTTGATAAAATATAGATTATTTTGCATCCATCCAGAACAGATAAAAGATTTGTTTTTACGAATCACCACTTTTTCATTAAAAGATACCACGTAGGAGTCTTTAAATAAATAAGATACATAAATTAAATTCCTTTTAAATTTAGAAACATAAAAACAATCTTGCAAAATTAAATTCTTATAATTATCAAAGTAAAGATGGACGTCTCTTATTGCTTCCGCTGAGACCAAGGATCCATCTCCCATCCGAAGCGTGAAGTCCTCATGAAGCAGACTTCTCGTTTCTTTGAACCCCTGCAGAGAAACACAAACATGATTAGTTGCGTTAGAATCTATGACCCAGATGTCACTTGATTCCTCAACCAAACAAGTTTCTAAATATAAAAGATCACACCTACCTCCTTTGGAAAGGAAGTCCTTGCAATGCTTCTTGATATGTCTGACCTTTCCACAAAAGAAGCACTTAAGCTTCTTTGGGTTCTTCTTCTTCTTCTTCTTGCTCTTGGCAGCAGCAAGAATAGAAGACTTCCTGTTTTTGGCCCGTTGCTTCTTTCTATTCCCTGAGTTAGGATTGAAACTAGAAGCAGCAACCATGTTGGCCTCACCACTAGCAGGAGACTCCCTGATCAGTAGTTCGAACTCTTGTAACTGTTTCATCAGTTCTGTTAAGGTCATATCCCGTCTATTGCTTAAATTAAAAGTAGCTCTAAGTAGAATAAATTCCTTAGACAGAGTCTCAAAGACCATATTCATTTGAGTTTCAGCATCGATGTCGGCTCCATTGGTTTGAGCCTCAGCGAGGTAACTCATGACCAACATCATGTGCACCTTTACAGATGTCCTCGGTCTCTGTCTATAGTTTAAGAGTTTCTGAAATGCCCTTTGCCGCTTTGTTATGGCCTGGCCTCCAAACATATCCTCAAGATTATCCAAGATCTGCTTTGCAGTCTCATAATCCTGATGTTGAGCCTGCAGCATGTTATTCATGTTAGCTATAACATAGCAGCGGGCCTGATCATTAGCATCTTTCCAGTGATCATATGCTTGGCATTGCTCATTACTTGAGTCTCCTGTAGGCTCGGGAGGACAAGGGGTTGTCGGTACATATTTCAGTTTCTCAAAGGACAGGACGATATCCAGGTTCCGTTTCCAATCGTTATAATTCTCACTGGTTAATTGGTTTTTGTCAAGTATCGATGATAAAGCGTTTTTAGACATTTCAATCTACAATAAAGAGTCATATACCAAACATAAGCAAACATATTATAATTTAGTAAGATAACACAATCATACAAAATTATACAAATGTGTTTATGTGTCAAAACCTTGAAAATATCACAACCTTACAACGATAATTCCTAACTCAGAATTCAACAAGCTCCTAGGGGAGTCATGCCAAATTCAATCAGGAACATGGATCCCCTCCTGATTAATATATGCCATCCAGGACCCGTATAATCCAGCATATATTAATAATCATTTCTTTAGCCATTAATTTTATTAACAGAGCTCCTAGGGGAGGTTAATAATAAAATTAACGTGAGTGTATAACCATCATTTCAATATTTTATCCATGATTTATAATCACCACCTAGGGGTGTGCAACCATAAATCATACTAAAATACCTTATCCTTTCAGAGATCCAATCTGGCACATAATAAAAATCCCTTCCTAGGGGTCAGGACCACCATGTTCTGCCTATGGACCAATGATGGAGGCCTTAGGTCCTCTCTTTGAAAACCTTCTCCCACTTAATCTTTTGAAATCAAGGTTTTATTTTAAAAATATGCATGAACAATTCTAATATGAGCGGCACTCCCTATTCTATATGACATGTTATCAATATACATGGTAAATCATATTATAATGCAGACAAGCAAAGCTACAAGCAAAATAATAATAACCGTAATATTATGGTTCCACCCTAGAGAATAGAAAACTAAGATTACAAGAGAATAATCGAGACATTTATTGATTCTTCATCCTTGAATCCTCAAGCTGTATCCTTCTTCATGTAATACCCATCTTCAAGTCTTCAATCCTGTATGAATCAAATGCTTCATATTTCCGGTCATATCCAAATTTAATGTTTCTTAGAATCGTCCCAAAAAATAAAATTAAAACTGCACCAAAAAATTACACCTTTTTTGGAAACTTTTTCCAGCTCTCGGTCGGCAGGCCGATCTTGGTGATCGGCCTGCCGGTCATGTTTCATCGGCCAGATCGGCCTGTCGATCCATGAAGGATCAGCCTGTCAGCAGAGCCAGCCAATTTCTACCCCACTGATGGCCTGCCAGACCACACATCCGGCCTGCCGATCCGAGACCATCGGCCTTCCGATCCAAGACCATCGGCCTACCGAACTGTGATGTACGGCATACCGACCGAGCAGAAATCCCTCATTTCAAAAAATACAATTTTAATGTAATTGATCAATTTTATTTTCAACAATTCAAAAATATAAAATTAGAGACTCAGGAAATACCTGGGGGCACCATCATCATTCTTCTAGATCCGTCTTCTCTGAATAATTATTTAATTACAAAATTCTTATAAATTTAAAATAAATAATAATTCCTAGATGGAGATGATAGTCTGCCATTTAATTACATGAAAAACTTGGATACACATTTTAATTTTCAAGGAACCATAACTAGTATTAATTAATTAACAAATAATTAAACAACAATTTAATCAACCATAATTAATTAATAAACATTCACCCCATAATCCATGACAATATATATAATTTATAGAAACCTAGAGTGCCGACTCTCTATAAAATTCAATTCAAGCATAGGAGAGATTAAGATCACAAAATTTATGCATATAACATGATCACAAACTCATAAATTTATATAAAAACCTGGCTCTGATACCAATTGTTGGGAAAACGGTACGCAGCGGAATTTTAAAATTTTTCATCAGAGTAATTTCCAAAACACAAGTTTGACATGCTATATGTATAAATGAAATAGATCTTACTAACCTTTCTGTGTCAAAAAACCTCCGCAAACTGTGAAGAGAAGTAATGTTCCAGAAGTGCCTCAACCAACTGGTCTTCTTTGCTATTCTCTATCCACAACCGGAGTGAGTGTGGGCTCACACATACAGCTCTTCCAGCAGTGACTCTCATTCCAACCAATAGAGAGAACCCAAAGCTGGTATTCGTGATTTGTGAACAAAAGCTCTCAAGGAGTTGTTAGATACTCACAAGAAGAGTATGACTCTTAATCTCTCAATTGATCTAAGTAAATCATGAGACTCACTCCCTTTGTATAGCTATTGGTCCTGGGGTCAGTCCTTATCATATTAGGTCTCAAAAACTCGAAACAGAATCCAGTTTGGATCAATATCTGATAAGATTCGCGTGAAAACGCGTAATCTTATTGCTTGCTGATCGGCAAGCCAAACAGGCCCCATCGGCAGGCCGAACACGTCATTCGATAGGCCAAACTCCCGCGTAAATATCTCCACGAATATTTTATTTTCCACCTGAGATTCTATAGGATAAGGCCTCAATTTTGATTCAAATAACCCAATAGAAAATTTATCTGATCAAAACAAACTTTATCAAGATAATCTCTAAGAAAATAAATCAATTCATAATAATTCTACAAGTTTATCTTGATCTAATTTATCCAAAATTAAATCAACCGATAAACAGACAAGAATTATTTGATCCCAATAATTCGACAAGTTTATCTTAAATTAATTTCTTACAAAATTAATTCAACCGATAAACAGACATGAATTATTTAATTCTTTCAAATATTAAACCACTCTGATAAATCCGACATAAGTCACCAATTATTGGAAAAGCACGCCGTGTCGTTACAGGATTTTGTGAGCTAGCAAAGGGGACCAAAATGGACCTATAAAGTTCAAGCTCATGATAATTATGATATCCAATATCCCAGATTGGATTTCATAATTATCAACTCCAACGCTACTCCACTAAAAGCTTGGAGCTACACTCTCGAACTTTATAGAATTACGAAGCTCGTGCAACTAAGTTTCCATGACATATCATAATGTATCGTATCCCCATATGAAAATCCATAATCGGCTTAAGGACAAGTTCTGTCTTACTTTCCCGATTATTTTTATCTTACGTTCCATTATCTCACCATTAGAAAACTTACCATCCAAAGATAGTATACCATTCAGTTACACCTATGTAACCAAATGGTTCAGCGCTCTAGTTTTTCAATTACAAGACAATGCATATAAGAGGATATCATTACTCCTAAAGAGGAGCTATGGATTCTATATCTATGAATAACAAGTCTACGCTATCAAGAGTCATGCCTCCAACATACCGGCATGCATACCACTATTGAGATGTGGGTGTCACCCTTAGGTACATCAAAAGACACAAGTCGAGATAACGGGCCCACTATTCATTTCAGGATTAAGATACAATACAAATGACTGTCTAAAGTGAATCGATTTACCGAGACAGAATTATTAATCCGAACAATTCACTTTACATCCCAATCCAACACATCGTCACTTATGACAATGCGCTAATGTTTCTATTCACGGAGTCCAACTCCGATGGTCAAGACAAACCATCTCCCTAAATGGGATATAGACAACATAACAATCTTTACATGAATAAAGGCCCAACTTTATTCCCTCGATTGCGGATCATATGTTTTAGACCGTCTCCTTAAGAATCGTGTCTTCCGCATAATCAGTCCATCATATGCCCAATTCTTAAGGTTTAGACTGACAGTCTCAGACTACTGTTTGCTTAACATACATTCAACAAATATGAACGCAAAGAGGACAAGATTTGGTATATATATAAATGAATAAATTCTTTATTGATAAAAATGTCTTCTAAAAATGTATTACATTTTTACTCCTTAGGGCATACATGTCTAACACAGGCTAAGGAATCTAGATCACATCAGCGATCCAAACACATACTCAAGCGTTATCATCTCATTCGAGAAATCATTGAAAGAGGAGACGTGAAGATATGCAGCGTACCTACAAATGACAATGTTGTTGATCCACTCACTAAGCCTCTTTCACAGCCTAAGCATGAGAGTCATACTAGGTCAATGGGTATTAGATACACTATTGATTGGGCCTAGTGCAAGTGGAAGATTGTTAGTGATGTGCCCTAGGCCAAGTATGTAATGACCACATTTTGACTTCGTTACATTTGCATTTTCATTATTGTTTTTTATTCTAATTCTATGAATAGTTAATTCTGCCTAAGGTCATTAAGTATGTGACTTGATAGTAAAACTCTTAGGTGAAAATTGAATTTTGTTCTAAATTATCCCTAGTCTGTCATTATTATTGGGATAATAATGAATGAAGACTAGTATGAAGTTTGACTGATGATTATGTTTAACTAATCATGTGTATGAGATACTAAGTCAACTCATAGATACATATTTGAGAAATGATGTATTGGATCGACCAGTATGAGAAACTACATGGATAATTGTCATAAGTGATTCTTATCACAATAGTATTATCCTAGTCCTCTGACCTGAAATCACCCTTGTTTCCTACATGATAAGTTCTATATTTTGACACATTTTAATATTATCTTTAACAGGATGATGGAATAGATTGTTGTTAGATATAGAGTGAATCATGTGAGGAATGTGAGTGATTAAGAAGGAATTTGTCCCTCATTCATTATGAGAAAGATATCTATAGGGCCCCCTCGATAAGTTAGATTGAAGAAAAATGTATGGCCATACTGGAATGAATTGATAAGGGTTATCAATATCAGTCTATTTAAGATCGAGAAATAATATGATTAAATAATATAAGGATGACATAAACCATGCCTTATGTTCTATCAAGATATCTAGTGATAAAAGGAATTTGATACTTATTGTGGATTAGGTTATGTCGGGTTATTGACCTTTGCATAACTTAGGTAATCATAATGTCTTACTAGAGGCTGCTTATGATTTGTGGGCTAGAAACAGAATTTCAAACCCACTACCAACGTTATGTGAACCTACAGGATTGCACACTTAGAACAGACCAAAAATGAATTTTGGGTTTACTGTATCTACGTTCACTGAACCTGATAATGTCCAAATTCGATGTACTAGATGTGTTTAGGTTCATTAAATCTAACATTGTCTAGATTCTATGAATCATATTTGAATTACAGTTTACTCTAGTTAAAATCAGACTCTTTCTCGAAGTCAATATATATATATATATATATATATATATATATTTTAGGGTTTCTGGCTGAATTAAGAAGAGAAAAGGCGTTCTCTTATTCTAAAAGGCAAAAAACATTAAAACCCTAAAATTAGAGAGAGAGTCATTTAATGCAAGGAGAGGGTGCTAGCACAACAATTTAGTTTTTGAGAGTCTGTTCGTGTGGATACCTACAAAAGACGTTGCTCTAAGTAACAATGTCTGAATCCGATCCCGAATACAAAAAGCTCGAGTTAGGGTGTTATCAGAGTGAACCCGCTCTCTTCTTTTCAAAAATCTTGCCCCTTTTGTCATCCTAGTAAGATTCTATGACTTTTTTTTTAATCTAATCGAATTGCATGGATCCTGTGAGGGTTTTATGGGAATTAATTATGATTTTTTGCTTCTTATTTAAATTACAAAATCCAACAAAACCCAACACAAAGTACTCTGCATAATCAACTATCCTAATCATGCATGCATAGAGAATATGGAAGCTTTGATAAACAAAAGTTTGGACCTTAAATAAGGTGCATTTTGTGAGTATCAGATACTCCATAGCACCAGCTATCCCAACATTGGAGTTAATGAATCTAAATGTTTTAACAACATCATGCCATAAAAAATACAAGATGAAGAGGAGTTACTGCTTCAACAGTTGAGGAACTGCTGGATAAGATGCAAGTCATCTATCAAGAGTTCGACACTGGAAGATCTAAGCTTGATTGGGAGAAAGGAAGCTGGAAGCAGCCATTGGATTTAAACCACTACCTATAATCTTTTGGTTTTGTTCACAGCATGAACATCCATATTTATTGTATTTTGAATAAACGTTTTTCATAAACGTTTCTTGTAAAACATTTCTTAAACATTTTTCATAAAACATTCTTTATAAAAACATTACTTAAAAGGAATGCAAGAAATATTATAATGCATGATTCTATTCATGCTTAATTATGAACTTTCAATCATGCGCTTCTTATTATCATTCTTAACTTACTTGAACTTCTTATCATCGTTCGTATCTTTTCTTATCGTATGAACTTGAGTGTTTGTACCAATATCATCAATCATGAGAACATAATGCTTCCCTTGTGGGAGAGTTAAGACTATCAAACAACGAGGTCATAATTTTAAGTCCAAATAAATGATTTGACTGTTAAAATGGTCTATTGCAATAAAAATGAAAGGCTATGGTTGTTAAAAAAAAAAAGGGTTGAGGACCAAAATAACACTTTACAAAAGGTTGGAAATTAATGTGACAATTTACCCTAAATTATGTCTTTATAGTTAATAGTACGGTGATTGTAAGAAATTAAAAAAAAAAATTGAATACACAAGATGTCACCTAAAAATTATTAAAAGTCTTACTTGCATCATGTTCTAGTTTATCACATTGTATTCATTACGTAGTAGTATTGTATATTTGATTAGATAAGAAAATATTTCTATATGTTTTACACTCAATTCTTGTTCATAGTTTTCCATATATTAGTACGACAGAAATAAACAGATTTTTTTTAACTCTTTTGTAGTATAATCAGTTTCAACCAAACTTTTTGGTTGTCATAGTATAAAACTCTCACATGCTATAGTGTGATATAATATAGAACTCTTACATACAATAATAAAAATATCGATATCTATGAAAATATCAATACTTACATTTTATGAAAATATTAACGGAAATATAGATATTGGCAGAAATTAGAGTTAAATACGGAAAGTCATTTTAAAACACATTATTTTTAAATAAGACTTAAGAAACACTAAAATTGCTGACAGTGCATAATTTAAATGAAACTCACAACCAAAATACTAAGCGTCTATTTGGGAGAGCGATTAGAGCTGCTTTTTATGGTTAGAACTATTTTTTTGTTCAAATTTTATGAGTAAAAACACTATAGCATAAATGGTTCTAACCATAAAAAATAGTTCTAATCTCTTTTGCCAAAAAAACCTATAAATGTGTGATAAATATGAATGGTAAAATATGATCATATAATGAATATGAAGCACACGATCTCAAATTGAATACGATAGTTAAAAGTCAATCATGCCTACATCTCTCCCAGTTGGTGTACAATATATGTCTCCTCTTCCTTATTATCGGTTTTCTTCAAATAGTTGATGTCGATAAGAGATTCTAACTTTCAAATACGCAGTTTCTACTTATCCTTTTAACATATATATTTGCTAGTTGTGAGATTTTCAAATTTTGGGGTATTGATACTTTTTATGGACTTGTAACCACACCTTTAAAAATCAGTCACTATGATAGGCTACAAAAACCCAACGAGAAAAACTTCACAAGAGAAAAAAGAGCACCTATATATGCTTGCGAAGCTACAATCAAAAGATGGTAAAAGAATTAGAACAACAGTTGCATATAAAACTGTCACAACCCCGTCCAGCCGTAACGAAGTCTTTCATACAAGAGCAGTAGGAAAATGATATTAAGAGGAAGAGGGGGCATATCTCTTGCAACCAAAGAGGAGATGAAATCTGGGAAGGAAGACGACCAGTGAAACTGAAACGTAACAACCGTAGAAAAAGCCAGACTTTGCTACATAATCCCCTCTAAAAATAAGAAAAGCCCTCACATAATAATTATATGTTGTTTTATGCATGGCAGATACCTGGAACTGACAAATTTGCAAAGGTTATTGATTTTCTAAGGCGTCAACTTCACCGAGATACATTGGTAGATGAATTTTGATATTTCGTCTGGACGATTGCTTCTCTATAAATGTGAGAGATTTAATCTTTTTCTCATGTTTTTGTAGTTTGTGTATGTCAACAGTGCATTCTCCCGCAACCCTGATGAATCAGTCATCGATCTCTACAATGTACGTTCTTTGAACATCTTTTCCTTTTCTTCTTTATTTAAAGGGTTGTATATGTTCTTGCCAAGGCATAACTTATGTTGTCTGCAGAGTTGGTTGCTATAATAAAGGGAAAAAAGAAAAATAAAAATGTTGCCTGTGGTGCATTTATCACATTTGTAATTAACAAATAACAATACTTTGTTCATGGCAACTTTCTACATTGGTCAAGCACATTTCTTTATTTTACCTGAACATCGTGCTAAACAATGAAAAAATATTTTCATATAGGATTTGGAATTTTTTTTAATCTTTTTAATTTTTGGCTACTTGTTCTTCTAACTTTTAGACCAACTTTTTGATGGATGTTATTTGTATCAACCAACATTTCAGTCTTAGATTATGACAACAAACACTTGCAATTTCCTTTGTCTATAGGAATTGTAGATGACCTAGTTGTTGAATTATCTGCACAGCAACATGGTCTTTGTTCCATTGCTTACAAGAAGTTATCTGTATCACTTTTGTCGCCGTATGCCATCTAATTCAGAACTTGTTCCTTCTAGTGATGTGTATCAGTGTAGCGCCGTTAATTTTTTTATTAACTTGTAAGCAAACATCTTTGCCAAGGATTTTGTACTAATGTGATTATTGATGGGTGTGATGCTGCCAAAATATTTTCCTCGTTAATTAATATGTAGCAGATCAAAAAACAATCATGGAATAATTGTTAAAATGATATGAATAGAAGGCCGAATCCATAGCAAAACTCTGTTATTGTTGACATGAGATACTTTATCAATACTTGAAGAATCCTTGTTGTAAACTTTAAATGTTCTCATGTAACATTTTATACAGTATCCAACCACTACCAATGCCCTTTCTCTTCCAGGAGATGTATACTGATATGTTTTGACTTCCTTGTCTGTTGACTTGTTCTATGATTTTTTTTAATGTGTTTCAATATGTTTCTTTTGAACAAATAGTTACATATGCTTGAACTGACTGCTACATGCTTCATAGCACAAAACAGACTCTGCCATTTTTCTGTTTACTTTCTGTCCGTGTAAATCACAATGGAAAGCCAGGTGATGTTTCGTAGATGGTTGAGTATTTGGTACTGTATTTGTATATGCATCTTAGCTTTTACCATGTTTTCTCTTGTAGTTCACTTGTTAATGCTTTGATGTGCAGAATTTTGGTTTTGATGGTAAACTAGTCGTCAATTACGCTTGTTCAATGGCGTGGGGCTAACTCTAGGTGATGATTCACTGGGACTTTAATATTCTGATTACAATTGTGAATTGCAATTTGCTCTCTAAAATACACTGCCCCCTTGAGGACTATAAGAAAAATTTTAGAATCTGTCTACCGTTTTCCATCAATTAAATAGAAAAGCAAAGAGAGACAAATGAGACCTTTTATATTGTCCTTTTCATCACTAATTTGTAGGTTTTTTGCAGATTTAGAAGGCAAGTGTTTCTTCCACAGGCAAGGGGGTCATGGGGTGCTCATGGTAGATTGAAGATTATGAGCACGAATATAGAGATTTGAACCAAAAAAAAATCTTCATACTTTGTAAATTTTTACGAGAAATAGAGAGTTGCGAAGGTTTGGAATTGTGCATGTCATGGATTTTATGTTTTGGTAGATTTTACTCCGCAAGAGCTCTACTTGCAACTTTTTTTTTTCCTTTTTCTTAATCGATTTGGGTATAAAGCTTTAACTTCAGATTGCTCGTTGTTTCCATGAAACAAGTATTTAGCTGTACGAAGACGCAATTATAGATTTTTGATATGTAACCATCTTTTTGCCAGATTTCATGAGCCACGGTTACCACAAAGTATTGTCGGGGAAATGTGCACGGTAGTTTTAAATAGCCAAAGTCATCTAAAAATATTTTCTAGGAACAAGTAGATTCACTCTTTCTAGTGATACTACACAAGCCTTTATTGCATTGATTGTATAACTTGTTATGAGAAATTGGTATAGGTTTCGAAACCATCTACTGAAACAAACTCTTCTGCATTATTAGCTTTGCGGAGTTGAGTGGAGTTTTAGACTTTGTCATCTTCCGAAGAGCTGTGAATTGATTCTTACTTGGGAAATTTTCATAAACACCATATTTTAGAACTTACTTTTTATAAATGCAACAAATGTCTTGGTATAGCATGACTTATAAAAATAATATGAGTGGTAATGTGACCGACCTATTCTTGAATAAAAACTCTTCTTAAAAGTGTGGTATAATATGTAATTTTCTCTTCTTTTTCTTAATAATCATTTGGGTCTTTATTGAGGGTTTTGAAACCGGTTCATGTTATGATGGAAAGAAGAACCTATGATTAAATTTTTGGAAAATTTTCAAATGAACAATTTTGACAAAATCTTTCATTTTCTTATTTTACTAAAATCAAATAAATATTTATAAGCCAGCTTAACAAGCTACGCTTCCTCTTGATTTGCGGTATGAAGAGACACATCTATTTTTTTTATGACTAACACTTGTTTCCCAGCCTGAAAAAGTGGACGAACCTATTGCTGAATAAAAGAACGATATGCTTGACCTTGGGAATAGAACAAAGGATTATTTTTAAAAATTCCCCCTGCCCGGTGTAGCATATTTCATGTCGCCCCAACCCTAAACCGGTCAAAGCCTCCCTTGAACTTAGAAAACCCATGAAAATACCCCTCAATCCAATTACGTCTACATCCTCGATGGAGTTGTTGATGTGGCATATCATTAAACATTCAAAAATATATTAAAATTCTAATTAAATATATTTTATTAAAATTAATTAATTAATAAAATTAAGGATCTATACATGATGCAAAGTACACATCCATCTGTTTCTCATCCTCCAACAACCCCAAGGGCAAGTTCTAAAAACACCACAGCAACCTACTCTACCACGAGCCGCCCAAGCAGAGCCATCTATACTAACATTAATATAATTATACGGAGAGGAGGATCCAATTCACTTCTAAAATTTGTGGAGCATTATAAGGCTTACCAACAACTCTAAAGTAGTTGAATAGGCAAATCTGATTGGATTTCATTCTGCCTTTGATTATGTCAAGTTCAATTGTTTCTTTGGGAGAGTCTATTTTCAATATTTCAACCAGTTAATGTTTTTCTTTTACTTTTATACTGAATTTGTAAGCCTTTTTAGCCGGCTTTTGTGATGTCCTTAAATCTAGCTTTCTTATTTCGTATTTTCTTTATTTTTACTAAATAAATTGAGTGGAATACGATTTCTTTTTTCTACTAAATAAATTGAGTGGAATAAGACGTTGGTTTAGAGCTTTAGTATGTGTCAACATTATCAGCTGGATGTGTTAAAATTCATTGTCATCAGTTTTCTCTCGTTTTCTTACTGATTTAAAAGAAAAATAGAAAACAAAGAAAGAACAAAAACACCACATACCACAATTTCAGGCAGCAATCATGCATGTAACTCTTGTCGTGTTTGGGAATTCTTATTTTTAAAATTTAAAATATTTTTGGCATGATCATTTAATTTCTTTCCTCATAAAAATAATTCTTCCAAAAGATTACATCACTGTCCTAACCTCTACTCAAATTATAGGGTGTTATCTTTCAAGATTTACTTTCTATAAACGTCGCGTATATTTATCTGTGCGTAAAATAACGTAAAATATGATAGTGTAATATAACTCTTTTTAAGTATAACATGAATAAATACAACTTTTAAACATGTGGCATGTAATTGTCCCAATTAGTTATATATGTACAATAACAACCAGTCCATTTCGATCAAAACTAATTGGTCCATTTCATGGTTTGGTACTTGTAGAAATATCATAACTACCACTTTAGACCACACATCAAGATCGACAAATATGGTCAAATTACATGACAAATCTTGGGGAAGTAACTAAAATTTGTCATAAATACATACGTATGTGTTTCAAAAGTTTCTAAAATTTGTCATAAATACATATGCAAGTATCTGTAACAAATACATATGTTTCACATTTGTCGTAATGTCAAATGAAACCAAACTGTGAATTAAGTTGGAAAAACTATACTAAGCTTCGAGTCTAAGCTTAGAAAATTTAAAAATTACAGAAAACGAGAAGAAAAAAAAAAGGCTAGCTAGCCCTTTAGCAATCTTTCTTGTCACCCGACATTGAGAGGATTTTCTGATTTATGTGTATGATCGGTCGGTTCTACAAATGGATCCGTGTAATTTCTGCTACTGTAGACGAATTTCTCATCATCAAATATTGATCAGATGGCCCATCAATTGTGATGACATGATCATCTGCAGCACTGATTATAGTTTCCTGATGATTTTCATTAATCACTTGAGGCAAAACTTCCGGTGTGACTCTAGGCTTAGGGCTCTTGAAATGAGCAAGAGATTCAAGCTCATGAACAGCCTCAGCGACTTTCTCAGTCCAAGAAACAACTTCCATCAAGAGAGAAGCCACGGCAGCAGCCGGAGTGATCTCAAGAATATCGGAATCTTTCCAAATCTGGCCTGACTTGAGCATGGTTTTGAGATTCTCGACGGCATCTTTTGACTTGGCGATATGGGGTTCAGCCAGTGCCGATGATTTTGTCATTTTCCTCATCGTGGATGCCAATTCATTTAAGGCTTTGCCACATTCAAAGCTGATAATTTTGCATGGTTCCCGGATTTTGCTTCGCTCTTCTTTTGGTGTCTGTTAGCATATATCAAGAGAGAAACAAATCAAATCTTCAATCCATGATGCGTGACGTGAAAATACATCCATGCATGCTAATGTGTGTGGGATTAGAGGCGCAATGCATCATTAGATTGCCCACAAATTTTTATATATGACACTTAGAATTTTGATACTGACATTTTTATAATATGTGCCCAACTTAATAACTGAAATACATAATTATGTATTAAAAAAATGTCTTAATTTAGCGGAAAATTAATTTAATATTTATTCATAGTGCTTTCATGAAAAACACTACAGTTGGCCATATGGATATAATGATAGAGTGCCTTATTGGTTGATTCAGTCTGAAGTATGATCATATAAATTGGGTTATAACTAATATCATACTTGAATCTCGGATTTAAGGTAACCATGAAGTGCTGCAATCTTGTAAGCGCATTGCCGAGCAAGATTAGAAACTTTCAGGTATTGTTTCCATGGATGACGGAATCTGAACTGACCATGACGGGGTTCCCATCTCGCTAAATTAGCCTGCGTAAGCAACGAAACAGAAATTTATTAGTTGGAATTTACCTTATAAAAAATTTTCTTTGGAAGAAGCAGAAAGAGTGAATTAACGAGAACCTAACACGAACCATGTTTTCTTCACCGCTTTTTGAGGTGAGAACGCTTTTATATCCTTCAAGTAATGTCATGTCCTTTGAGTCCTCAGCTTCAGATAATAGTTGAAAGTATTCATCTGCAAATTCTGTAAGCAAATTTGTTGTGTAACTTGTAAGTACACACGTAATTTGACAACAATTATAATACATACCTACCAGTATGTATGTTTTAATTTAAGGAGAATTATCTTTTTTATTTTATTGTTATATCCAAATCGGAAACAATGCATAATGGTGCTCGCGTGTATATGCATATAAAAATTTATATCCGTAAACAGAATAATTGAAACTTGAGCCTTTAGTGTTTCTTCACTTAATCAGTACCTGGGCTGTTGAATTAAATATATTTGTTACCAATTTTCCTTTCTTTATTTAATTATAAAATATGTGGAGTCTCTCAAATGAAATTCTCTCTAAGAAGATAAAAAGAAAAAAATACAAACAATTCTTTTGATTAGTACCTTCTAAGAAGTTTCCCAGCTTTTCCAAGTTGCCAGCAACCAACTTGTGAAGCTCGACTCCAATCCATACGGGGCAGACGAAAATGCATACGATCACAGTAGTGAAGCAACCAACCATGACTGTTGTAAGCCTTCTAAATGCCGTGCGAATAACTTCGTCGTCACGATATCCCGAAACCGACACCAAGCAGAAGGTCAATATGAATACCATCAGTCCGTAATCGTACCTCGCCTTCATTTGGGGTAAGAATCTTAAAAACGTTGCTATTGCAGCTGCACATATGAAAAAGACTTCTCTTCGTTAGTTAGATACAATAAGGCACCGTACCAACATAAATATGAGCAAAGTGATGTCACAGTAATTTTGTTAAATGTTTTAACCTCCAAATATTTACTCTGGGATTCAAGGACTGTCTTGAAATAATTTTTAATTTGAACAAAATGTAGTCCTAAATTTTATTTATGTGAGTAGGGACTGAAATAGAATTCTGTCCAAGACATGAAGGTGCTAAGTGAAAATTTTTTTAAAATATTTAGACGAAAATTTTGAAATTTCAAAAGTTGAGCAGGTACTGCAAGTGGCTCTGCTATTGTCATTGGGCATGGAAAAAGCAAATATTCCAAGAAGTTAGCAGTTGGCGCATGCATGTTACAAGATGAAATAATTAAGTTTCAAACGTTTATATATTATTAGTCCAAAAGCACACTCCTCCTAATGTGCGTGTAGTAAGTATGTTAATAAAAAAAAAGTAAACAAGTTGAGAAGGAAAAGACATTTATTAAGAAAAGAACAAGAATATGAAAAAAGAACAAATATATATATATATATATATAAGATAAGAATAGGAAAAAATGAGAGAAAAGAGAAAAAAAAGTGCATGAAACATTTCAGCGTTTCCCTTTTAGTGTTAGAGACTTTTATACCCATTATGAAGACAAAGACCGCAATGAGTATGGGCTCTCCTTTCTCCCCAGAACGAGTAGCAAAACGATGAGCTCCAAGGCCAAGGCCACCGGCCAGCAATGTTGCCAACATTCTATTTAAACCCCTTCCTAGCGTTGCTCCTGAAAAAATGAAGGAAAAAAATTAATTAGTCAATTACAAAGCTTGAGTCAAGTACCACAATGTTAGTTCATTAGCTTTGCATGTTTAGACCAGAAAAACGCTTACCTACGGAAAACTCAAACACAACAACAACTGATAAAACAGCCCATATCGCAGCGACGCCAAAGCCATCATAGAGTGGTTTAAAATAGTAAATTAATGACACCAATGTGATAGCTAAAGCTACTTTCAAAGAATGAATAATCCTTCTCGGGTCATCTTGCCCTAGCTTCTTTAGCTTCCTGGAAAACTCTACTCCTTTCTTCCACATCTTCTCTGATAAGGCCTTGAAAGCCCAGCGACTACCACAACTAGGGGTAGTTCCAGAGTTTTCTTGACCTGAAGATGCCATTTTTTCCACTTTCTAGAGCTAGCTATACTGAAGAAGAAACAAATTAAAGTTTGCACTATACTGGTAAGTAATGAATTTCGGTACACGTATTTATATAACGATGGAACGCGATGTGTAAGTGTGAACGGTCATCATGTGTAGGAATACAATAATACTACACGTGATAAAAAAAAAAGAAAAAACATGACAAACAACATTGGCTTTCGAAATATATCTTTAAGTATGTTACAATGTTGCATATACACTAGAAAATATTCAATTAATTAGGAATTTATAAACCACATTAATTGAACATATTTTACAATTAACGGTGATAGAGAGTGAGGGTGCATGAACTTCACGTGGCTCAAGCAGAGAGGTATTCTCCAGCGAATAGTCATAGCAAGAGTCAAATGAGGGCAGCTATACTTACGCGGTATATACGATACGAGAGCTGTTATGCAGATCACAAAGTGAGTCAAAGATTTTTAATTTCCAATATTTTTTATGTTATAATTAATTAATCTCGAAACCCAGTAATAACCACAGTTCAACGTTAGTCCCTCTTATTGGAATTTTGGACGATTGTCTGTATAAAAATATATATATATATATATATACATATATGTATGTATATGTATATTAAAGTAAATCAAGAGACATATAGGAACTTAGAGTATGCTCGAAATGTTTTAAAAACCCTGCCTTTGGCTTTTTTGCTTCAAAAACTTATGTATGAAATGTTTAAATGGACATATGAAAAGTGCTTTTGACTTTTATAAGCACTTTTGAGAGAAGTTAATCACTTAATGCTTATCAAAAAATGCTCATAAAAAGATTTTTTATTTACATTTTGACCTTTTATTTAAAAATAACAAATAAAAAATTTTATTAATATTCTTAAGTTACACTACTTTTTATACCAAAAAAAGCTTTTGATTTATTTAACTAAACAGTTCCAAAAGCTCTTTTGCAAAAAAAAAAAAAAAAAAAAAAAAAATTATATGTACTATCCAAATACTAACTAAAAGCTCAAGTTTATGTTTCTCCTTCTACTACTTAAAAGCAAAAACACAAGCTATCCCAAATAGCCTCTTAGACCATCTTCAATATAAACGTCAGTGTCAATATTATATTTGCCAACACAAAGTATCCCAAATAGCAAAAACACAAACTCGAGTTTATGTTTCTCCTTCTATTACTTAAAAGCAAAAACACAAGCTATCCCAAATAGCGTCTTAGACCATCTTCAATATAAACGTCAATGTCAATATTATATTTGCCATCACAAAGTATAAAAGTAGCATCTTTGATGTATTATTTTATTTTGTATTACAGTGTATAATGCTATTTGAAATGTTATATTTACCTTTTTTTGTCATAATTATTAATACTTGAAACTTAAAACTTTTAATATTAAAATAATTTAAAAGTAAGAGTGTTGTAATTATTACAACAAAAAGTCAATCTATCAATCAATTAAAATCAAATGATAAATTAAACTTGATAGTAAATTTGCTACCCAGTTGAGCATCTAACAAATTAGGTATTGAAAATGGCATTACATTGGAAATTTGGAGAGTTTTTTTATTTTTTTTTTTATACTCAAACATCAAATTTCCTGCTAGCATACTAAATTAGCATTGAATTGAAGATACTCTTAGAATAAATAGACTTATCACATTCTAATAAGACCATTTTCAATGCAACTGCTATATTCATCATAAACGAGTGCAAAACTAGCATATTTGATGTGCTTTTCTGTTTTGTACTCTATTATATAATATTATTTATAGTCCTATTTTTATCTTTTGTCACAATTATTAAACCTTAAAAGTTGTAAAAGCAAACCTTTAATATTACAATGCTTTGAATATGCAATGTTGTAATGATTAAAAGAACAAAGTTGATGTATTAACCAAATAGAACCACCAAGTTTAACATATTACAAAATTGGCACAAAAAATGATGTTACAATGAAGAGTGTTTTTTGCACTCAAATGCTAAAATTTGGCATTGAAACGTAATATAACATTACATTAGAGATGCTTTAAATAAGTACACCTACCAAAAAACTCAAACAAATAAAAAAGAAAATAACAATAAAAAGTTTCATAATCCAGCTATAAAAGCAAAATAAAAGCAACAACTTTAGAGAAGACAAACAAAGTAACCGGAAATCAGCACGATTGTTTGATTTTTACAACTCGAAATCATTGATAATATCAATTCTCATATTATCGAATTCCTTCAATTCGTCCCAAGACTTTAGCAAGAGTGTAATATTGGCTTCACGTTCCATCTGACATATCAACAACGTCCCTAGCCCTATGTGTAGTATTATTCTTGTAGGGCCTGGGAGCTGTTAGAAACATGATATGAATCGCAAATAATTAAGCGATAGAATTTTTCCCGAAAGCATGCACTTGAGCTAAAATACTTCTTTTTTAAAAGATTGAGTGCAACAATGCAAAGTGGAAGTACCATAGCATCAAAGCATTCCTTTTAAAGTCTTAGAGTATAAAAAGCTTTGAAAATAGTGCTTTTATCAAGAACCATTTAGTATTATGTTAACCTCTTACAACCTTGTCGAATGCCAGCTATCTTAGGACTTATTCTCGCTCAAGGATTAGGCATTCATTTACTTAAACTTGATTGGTTCTCAATAAAGAAGAGAATCTTTAAACATCACCCCAAAAATGACATCTAAGGCTTAAGAGGGCACTCGAAAAAGCGACTTTTATGTGGGCATAGATGAAAGTACCACTTTAAATGTCATTGTTGCAGACAACATCTAATCTATCTTTAGATGTCACCTGTCGGGTGACATCTAAATTCCCTTCTTCCACAGGCATTTAGAGGGGCTTTAGACATCGGTTTCTATATAGGTTGTATGCTTTGATTCTTTAATAAAAAAAAATAAAAATAAAGAGAAAAACTCAGACAAATTCGTAATGTCTTATTAAAAAAATTCCTCAAATACGTGGTCTAGTAATATACATTTTCCAACATACTAAAGTTATAATTCTAAAGAAAATCGAAGCATACAGAAGTTTTGGCATTCTCTCAAACTGTGCCTTCTTGAATTGTAACATAGAGAAATTACTTCAAAGGCTTGATGAATCCATTTCAATAAGCTCCACGAAATGCGAGAGGCAGGCATGAGTAGGAGAAGATCCGATGCTCTCATCGAGTTCTCAACATCCTTCAACGAAATAAACAGAAAGCAAAAAACCATGTATAGGCCAAAACAAAAGACAAAAAAGAAACTATATAAGTATGCATTAAGTGTTCAAATCAACTTACACTGAATTCATATAGCTGTATACAATTATAAGGTCGGGTTGCACTCATTACTATTGTGCAATTCACTTCATAAATATAAAATATTCATTGTAAAACCTTCGAAAACATATGATTTCAAATTATTTAAACGTTTAATTTTTTGGATCTCAAATTCTTTTTGAAAAGATTTCCTTAAAGTTTTTTTTCCCTAAGAAAACCCTTTCATAACTTTCTGTAGAAAAATAGTTATTACAAAAAACTTTTATATCGAAAATTTCTTGATACTCTTGTTAGGATAATTTAAAACTCAGAGTTTCCAACTTGAAAGAGTGGAGTATGATTTACTAGAATACTTAATAAGCTACTCAGTAAATCTAAAATATTACAATCCCAATATATATATATATATGTTCATGTAAAATGCTGATATGGATAAAATAAATAGCTAATAAAAAATGATTTAAAGTTGAGACAAAAAATGGACACCAGAGATTTATAATAGTTCAGCCATAAGCCTACATCCAGTGTCAGAAGCGAGAAAATTTTCACTATGTCGAAGAAGCTTGTTACAATGACACCGATAAAGACCGCTCACAACTCAAAGCTCAATTACACCCTAGAACACTCTTACCTAAACTCTTCTTAACACCAAAGAATTATTATCTTACTAAAAGACCCTTCTCTCATTAAAGAACCTTTCTCTCTAAACAACCACTCTTTCACTATGAAGAGCAAAAAAAGAAAGAAGGGAAGAAACTCCTTTGATTACTTGGAATTTGATGTGTTGCAATTGGAGGAAGTGAAGGCTATTTATAGCCTTGACCCATGGCTTTTCACACTTTACAAACCAACGGTCTTTCACACTTCATCTTTATACATTTAGTTGGTTAATAGCTAACATAGGCCATATTATTCACAGTTCACATAGCTGTTTATATCCTTTTCTCACTTCATTTGTTATTAGCCACACATTATAGTATGGCATATATATAGCAAAAATAAACTTTCAAAAGTAGTTGTGCAAAAGCATTTAGCGATTAGTTCCATTAACCATGTACTACATACGCTACCTCGTCTATTTGTCAATCCGTGTCCTACTCTTGGACTAGCGGTCCTTTACTTAGATCTAAAATACAAGCCATTATAGTGAGTTATCGCTCTACAAATTATAAGCCAATGACTCACATGAAAACATCAGTTATAGTTTCATACACAATACTTCATTAAACATTTTCCTAAGAAGATCAGCCTATGGCATTATAACAAAACATGAACATGATCACACCTTAGGCTTGGCACTACACTTGAAAATATTATTTATGCCTAAAAGGTAATGGTATCAATAAAATTATACACAAACTAAGAATGTACGTCAAGTCACTATTGGTTTTAGGAAAACATTTCTCGCAAAATTACCAGAAATGTAGCTATGATGTGGAACATATATAACTAAAATTTTCTCAAAGCTTTTGTAAAACATTCTATAGGTTATGTTAATTTAACACTAAATAAATATATATAAACCTTTGCTTACCTGGATGGAGACGAGAGACCAAAATTCTTCTAGCGAAAAAGGGACATTCTCTTTTTGAAAACCACCATTATCCTTGCCTAGTTCTTGACACCTAATGTACAAATGAGTGTGCATAGACAGAATTAAAGGTTTCTAAATGATCATTCTTCTCACTTTAGTTACCCATTAATCTTAATGTATGAGTAAAACAGGTCTTGGGGTGAAAAACATTTCTTCCCTCTATTTATCTCTCTACACGCTTAAGGGAGTTTTGGTGGAGTTCTTTCAGTCTCTCCAAAACTCACAATTGTGTATCGAATGAATAGAGGAGGCCTTGATTTATAAAGAATGGAAAACCTAATTAATTTTGGAAGGTTTCTTTATTTTAATTTTATATATCAAATATTTAATTAGAATAAAAGATATAGCTTTCCAATTCCCATACTACATGTTGCACCACACAGAGAGAATTTGTGTGCTTATGGTGCAGATCTCTGGGCAATACAGGAGGAATAATTCTTGTTATCCAATCTTATTTGTTTCCAAATTTGACTTTAAAAATATTAATTAAATCACATTTTTTCAAAAATAGAAATTCTAAATATGAGAACCTGACAATCAAGCTTTGGATTGAGCAGGGAACAAATCCCTGTACAGCGTGGTGTCACACATAATGAGTGCACACGTGTCTTCCAAAATTAATTAGCAATTATTAAATAATCTCATTATTTAATAATTATAAATTAATTCATAATTATTTTATTTTGAGTGATATTTAATTTAGAATTCCATAATTCTAAATTAGTTATTCAAACTCAATATTTCCTTTTGTTCAAAAAGTGTCTATGAGGGTGACAAGGCATAATTTCAAACTCCGATAATATCAATATATTAATTATACACTTTAATTAATATATTACTCTTTTATTAATTCCAATGTAACTCCACTAAATACTTGGAATCGCACTCTTAAAATTATAGATATAATTACTCATTTATTAGAGTTGTCCATTTGATATAGTGATTATATATAAGTTAAGCTGCTATAAATAATTCAAAATTAGAGCTAGGTAAAATCTGTTAATCTCTCTATATCCTTAAGTGTCATTGATCCTCTAATAATTAATAAATACATGAACCTTATCATGAATTGAGTGCCTATATTATTTGAGACCTGGGTCAATACACAAGAGAATTATTTATCTGCTTCTCGTTAGGGAAAGAATGGATTCTATCTTGTAATATTAAAATTCCCAACTATTTACTTCATTATGGCTCCGAAATACAAGGAAATAGGATTAGATTTTTGAATCCAGACCAAGTAAATTAAAACATATAAATCTATAACTAGGAGTCTACTAATAACTCATGACTAAAATCATTTTGTATATAACCATCAGTCGATGTGATTAAAACTTGCTGTATTCAACTGAAATTATTAGATGTTCCTATCACATTAACAATGATATACAGTGCAATCATTTAATAACTAATTACATTAATAGTTTAGATAAGACTGTTTTATTCTTAATAGAAATAACCTACACTAGTAATGTTCAATTAAAGATTCTATACTTTAATTGAATAATTACTTATATGTTACCGACCATTTTAATTATCATCCTTAAATATTATCCTCTTATATATAACATTTATATACAATATTTAAGATCACATAGATAATCATGGAATTTTAATAAAACTCATAAAATATTCAAAACATATGCATGCAAATATAACACAAAATTCACTTTATTTATTTATAAATATATTCATTACAAAACATCATATGCTTTGGGGGCATCTATCATGACAATCTTCCACTTGCTTTAAAGTAGATGAGATATGTCTCGTAATCCTAAATCCTTCAAAAGCTTCTCAAAAACTTTAATCGGCAAGGTCTTTGTGAATGGATCTACTTTTCTTTCGACGTGACGTTGATCACATTCACTTCACCTTTCTGGGCTATATCCCAGACTAGATGATACCTCCTCTCTATATGCTTTAATCTCTTATGGTTTCTGGGTTCTTTGATTTTAAGGATTACACCACTACTGTCACAATATACTTTTAATCAGCTTATCCTTATCTAGAACAACTTTCAAATCATTCAAGAAATTTTAGAGCTAGACTATTTCCAAGGACGCTTAACAATTAGCCACATATTCAAGCTCCATTGTTGAGTTAGAAATACACTTTTGTTTCACCCTTCTTTAAACAATGGCTCGATAACTAAAAGTAAACATAGATTCTAAGATTGACTTTCGATTTTCCCAATCCAACTGGAAATGAAAATCAATATCCATCAGAATGCACATACATATAGTTTTTTGTTCTCCTACGACACTTCAGAATGCATTTCCCAGCCATCTAATGAGAAAATCATTGATTTGACTAAAACTTAGTGAGTATCCCTATTGCATAGTAGAAGCTACTACAAGAAGAACTACATTTAATGACATGTTATTTACAACATGTAGTTTTAAATATCGTTAAAAAGTACATACAACGACATCTCCAACAAACATGCCATTAACGACATTTGAAATAATAATTAATGACATCTATATAGACGCCGTATTAAAGGTATCCTTTTAACGACAATAATTTTGTATTGTTAAATCATTTAATGACAAGTGGGAGATGTCGTCAAAGCCTTGGAGATTCTATGACACCCCTTATTGACGACATCTTGACCAATATCATCTATAAGGGGTGTCATAGAATCTTCAAGGCTTTGATGATATCTCCTACTTGTCGTTAAATAGTTTAACGACACTAAACTATTGTCATTAAAATGAGACCTTTAATACAACGTCTATATAGATATCATTAATTATTGTTTCGAATGTCATTAACGACATGTTTGTTGGAGATGTCATTGTATGTACTTTTCAACGACATTTAAAAACTACATGTCATAAACAATATGTCGTTACATGTAGTTTTTCTTGTAGTGTGTCAACTCTTGTATATTGTATAGTATACATTTGGCTTCCGAATGCCAATGCATAAAGAAAACAACGCTTGTCTTCTTCCTCTTGAGGGGTCTTTAGACACTGCACTTTAGAGAGACAAATAGAGTGCTTGGAAGGCAAATTCCCTCTTTTAGAATTTTATATCCCAAACCTAATAAGTACCTGTCTATATACGTAGCCTGAGACAATGCCAATAGCTTTTTCTTAAAATCTCATATGAGCTGAATCCCAAGAACATAGCTTGCCTCTCCTAAATCTTTCATTTGGAATTGGCTGACTAACCATTCCTTAGCTTGTGAGATTGATTCCTTATCATTCCCAATGAGTAAGATGTCATCGTCATAAAGCACTAAAAAGATCACCTTCTTTTCTCTTATATACTTGTAGACATACAGTTCATCACAGGTTTTTTAAACCATAGAACTTAACAGCCTTATCAAACTAGATGTTCTATAATCTAGAAGCCTGCTTTAGCCCATAGATGAACTTTTGTAGTTTGTAGACTTTCTACTCTTGGCCTTCAGCTATGAAACCCTGTGGTTGTACTATGTAGATTCTTTGTTCAAGATAGCCATTCAAAAAGACCGTCTTGACATTCGTCTACCAAATTTTATAATTGAAATACGCAGCAATAGACAAGAGTATCTGAATGGAATTAAGCATAGAAACCAGTGAGAAAGTCTCTTCATAGTCGGCTTCCTCTTATTAGGTACAACGTTTGACCACCAGCGTAGGTTTGAAAGTCTCCATTGCCTATCGACTCCTTTTCTTAGATCTATTGACACCCAATGGGTTTTACCCCTTCAAGAGGATTAATAAGATCTCTATCTGAGTTAGAATACATGGATTGCATCTTAAGTTTCATGGCCTCCAGCCACTTTCTTTGTCAAAATCTTCTATTGTTGATGTATAAGTCAATGGATCTTTCTCAGCGTTACTCACAACAATTAGCTGTGCTTCTCCACAAAAGCGAGCAGGTAATCTAATTTCCCTTCCACTATGATAGAGCACCAAAGGCATTTAACTAGAAGTTCTAGCCTCTTTGGTTTACTGTTCAACAACTCTTATTGGCTCACAAACAACTATTGTTAGCCAAGGGCCAATCTGATTGGCAATTAATTCTTTTAGAACCACTTTACTCCTTGGTTTGAAGTCTTTCATATAGTTGTACTCAAGAAAAATGGCGTATATGGATACAATCACATTCTTGTCTTTAGGACTATATAATAACCCTCCTCTTTCACCTTGACCACAACCTACAAAGATGCAAACTTCAAAATGAGGTTCCAATTCCTAGTCTTAGTCTTTAGCATGTGTGCCTTATATGTCCCTATGCAGATATGTCTTAAACTTGGTTTTTGACAATTTCACAACTCTAAAGGCATTTTAGGTATAGACTTTGAAGGAAGCAAGTTTAGAATATAAATTGTGGTTCTTAAGGTGTTTCCCTAGAAGGATGTAGTCAATGAAGAATAACTCAAAATTGATCTCATCATGTCAAGTCGCTTTTGATTTCTCCTTTCGACAACCCCATTTTGTTGAGATATTCTAGGTGTAGTGAGTTACAAAACTATTTTGTTTTCCATCAAATAGTCTGTGAACTCTATGTCCAGATACTCACCATATTGATCCGATAAAAGAACCTTTATTTGCTTTACTAACTATTTCTTAGCTTTCTCTTGAAATTCCTTGAACTTTTTAAAAGTCTTGAATTTCCTTTGCACTAGGTAAGCATAACTATATCTAGAATAATCGTAAATAAATGTGGCAAAACTTTCATACCCACCTCTTGCTTGGACATTTAAAGGTTCACATACATTGACATGTATTAACTCAAGAGGTTCCCTGGCTCTTGCCCCTTAGTTGAGAAAATTCTCTTGGTCATTTTACCCTCCAAATAGCATTTGCAGACTGGGAATTCACTAACTTTTACTTCCGTCAAAAGACCATCCTTTACTAGGTTAATATGTCTAAGTCTAAGATGCCATAGATATGAGTTATTGTCATGAGAAATCTTTTGCTTTTTATTCTTAGGTTTAGGTACTTCGAACATTTCAATGTTAAATAGTGATTTAGCACTAGGTTTAAGAAAGTATAAGCCATCATTTAGTTTTTCAAAACATATATTTAAACAATTCTTTAAAATAGGAACACTTTCATAATCAAAAAAAAGTTTAGATAATTGTTCATTCAATCTAGAAACAGAATTCAAATGTCTTCTAAATCTAGTAATAAAATAAACATTATTCAAAACAACATAGTTATTCCTGAACTGAAGTCTAACTTTTCTCACTACTTTTGCTAACATCTGTGCTCTATTGCCCAAGACCATCGTATACTCCCCATTAGCAAGCTCACATTAAGAACTCTAAATCTATAAAGAAGAACAAACATGATTAGTTTATTGTCTACAACACATGTTTTTAAAAACAGTAAATTGATTTACCTTGGTTTTTCTTGTTTTTCAGCTCTTCGAGATGCTTCTCGTAGTTTTTCTTCCAATGAATTGACTGATCGAGTGGAAACATTTTTTGCTGGACTTTATCTCAGAGCCTATCTCTATGCCCTTGTCAGCCTTCTTGGGCTTCTTCTTCTTCTTTTTAAACTCAGCCTTCCTAGCATTCTTTTTCTTCCTTTTGTTGCTTTTGGAATAATTAACTTCTGTAACATTTGCATCACCACCTTTTGCTCACTAAATGGATTTAAATTTCTAGAGCTTGTTGAACAATTGAGTGAGCCCTATGTGTTTATTGTTCATGACATAGTCTTGAACTACTTGAAAGTAGGACTTAGCCTCTTTAAGATCATTCCCACCTATGTTTTCTCGTCTATAGTCGATCTATTAAGTTCAGCCTCATGAACGTGATTGATCATGTTGAGTACATAGGTGCGAACAGGAGTGCCAGACTTCTTTTTATTGTTCATGAATAGCTTTTTAGCATCAAGACGAGCCTTCTTATTTGGTTGGCCAAACATGGCATCCAATAACTGCATTATCTTCTAAGTAGTCTCGAAATTCTGATGCTTCTTGCAAAGCACTTCAGATATGTTAGCTAACAAATATTATTTGGCTTCCTGGTATTGGCTTTTTGCCAATGAGAATAGGCTTCCATTTCAGCTACTCTAGCATTTCCTTTTGGGACCAAAGGACACTCCTCCAAGAGGACAAACTTGTAATTGTTATTTACGAGCATTAACTTCATATTACTTTTTCATTTGGCATAATTCTTACTAGATAGTTATTCAAATACAATTAGGTTGACAATTGGATTAGACATATTACTGAAAAAAAATAAACACTCAATTTGCGTACATGAATATCATAAGCAAATAATATAGGTTTTAGGCGTAGTTGAATGAATGCACATGAAAAATGCTTAAGAACATGTTTACTAAAATTACTAATGATAGTTCAATTTATCACAAATAATGTGTTGCTGTAGGGTAGGTCACGTTAGACATGTATGCCCTAAGGAGTAAAAATGTAATAAGTTTTTTGAGACATTTTTATCAATAAAGAATTTATTTATTGTTTATATACCAAATCTTATCCTCTTTACGTTCATATTTGTTGAATGTATGTTAAGCAAATAATAGTCTGAGACTGTCGGTCTAAACCTTTAAGAATTGGACATATGATTAACAGATTATGCAAAAGACACGATTCTTAAGGTGACGGTCTAA
Organism: Artocarpus heterophyllus; assembly: GCA_025403435.1. Lineage (NCBI taxonomy): Eukaryota > Viridiplantae > Streptophyta > Magnoliopsida > Rosales > Moraceae > Artocarpus > Artocarpus heterophyllus. The sequence goes on from CM046338.1 coordinate 21,698,094, forward strand.
ATTATAAGGTCCGTAATTGAGGGAATAAAGTTAGGCGCTTTATTCATGTAAAGCACCTAAAGTTAGGAATTTTATTCATATGATTGACAGATTATGCGAAAGACACTATTCTTAAGGTGACGGTCTAAATCATAAGGTCCACAATCGAGGGAATAAAGTTATGTGCTTTATTCATGTAAAGATTGTTATGTTGTCTATATCCCTACTGAGAGATGGTTTGTCTTGGCCATCGAAGGTGGACTCCATGAATAGAAACATTGGCACGTTGTCATAGGTGACAATGTGTTGGATCGGGACATAAAGTGAATTAATTTGGATTAATAATTCTGTCTCAACAAATCGGTTCACTTTAGGCAATCATTTGTATTGTATCTTAATCCTAAGATGAATAGTGGGCTTGTTGTTTTGACTTGTGTCTTTTGTTGTACCAAAGGGTGACACCCACATCTTAATAGTGGTATGTATACTAGTACATTGGAGGCATGACTCTTGATGGCATAGACCTGTTATTCATAGATATAGAATCTATAACTCCTCTTTAGGAGTAGTGATATCCTCCTATATATGTTATCTTGTAATTGGAAAACTAACGCGCTCAACCATTTGGATACATAGGTGTAACCGAATGGTATACTGTCTTTGGATGGTAAGTTTTCTGATGGTGAGATAATAGAATGTAAGATAAAAATAATCGAGAAGGTAAAACAGAACTTGTCCTTAAGCAGATTATGGATAATCCTATGGGGATATGATACATTATGATATGTCATGGAGACTTAGCTATATAGGCTTCGTAATTCTATATAGTTCGAGAGTGCAGCTCCAAGCTTTTAGTGGAGTAGCGTTAGAGTTTATAATTATAAAATGTATATCTGGGATATTAGGTTTCGTAATTATTGGGGCTTGAACTATATAGGTCCATTTGGTCCCCTTTGCTAGCTCACAAAATCCTGTAATGATACGGCATTTTTTCCAATAATTGGTGACTTATGTCAGATTTATTAAATTGGTTGAAATTTGAAAGAAGCAAATAATTCATGTCTGTTTATCGGTTGAATTAATTTTGTGATAAAATTAATTCAAGATAACTTGTTGAATTATTGGGATCGGATAATTCTTATCTGTTTATCGATTGATTTAATTTTAGAATAAATTAAATCAAGATAAACTTATAGAATTGTTAGGAATTCATTTATTTTCTTAGAGATTATCTAGATAAAGTTGTATTAATTAGATAACTTATCCATTGGGTTATTTGAATTAAAACTGAGACTTTATCCTATAGAATCTTGAGTGGAAAATAAAAGATTCATTGAGATCTTTTTCGGTAGTTCAGCATGCCGATCCTCAAGTTCGGCCTACCAATGGGGCAAGTTCGGCCTGTCGATTAGGCAGATCGACCTGTCGATGTGCGATAAAAAGATCACGTGTCTTTCATGCGGATTTCATCAAATTTTGATCTGAATTTGATTCTGATTTAAACTTTTGAGACCCTATCTGATAAGGACTGAACCTAGACCCAATCTCTATAAATAGAGAGCAAGTCTCATAATTAATTAGGTCAATTGAGAGATTAAGAGTGATACTCTGCTGGTGAGGATCTGAAACTCCCTGAGAGCTCTTGTTCACAAATCACGAACATTAGCTTTGGGTTCCCTCAATTGATTGGAAGGAGAGTCACCTGGAGGAAAAGTTATACGTGTGAGCCCACACTCACTTAGATCATGGATAGAGAATAGAAAAGAAGACCAGTTGGTTGAGGCTCTTTTGGAACGTTACTTCTCTTCACAAATTGCGGGAGTTCTTTGGCATTCAAAGTTTAGTAAGATCCGGTTAGTTTATGCATATAGCATGTCAAACTTGTGGTTTGAAAAATGCTCTGATACCAATTGTTGGAAAAATATTATGCAACTAGAAATTTCTTCAGAAAAGGTGCAGTTTTTTTTAATGCAGTTTTAATTTTATTTTTGGGACAATTTGAGAAACATTAAATTTGGATATGGCTAGAAATATAAAGTATTGAATTCATTCGGGATTGAAGACTTGAAGATGAACATTACATAAAGAAAGATATAGCTTGAGGATTCAAGGATAAAGAATCGATAATATGTTTCAATTATTCTCTTATAATCTTTGTTTTCTATTCTCTAGGGTGGAACCATAATATTACGGTTATTATTATTTTGCTTGTAGTTTTGCTTGATTGCTTTGTTTGTCTACATTATAATATGTTTTGCCATGTATATTGATAACATGTCATATAGAATAGGGAGTGTTGCTTATATTAAAATTGTTCATGCATGTCTTTTAAAATAAAACCTTAATTTCAAAACATTGAGTGGGAGAAGGTTTTCGAAGAGAAGACCTACGGCCTCCATCGTTGGCCCATAGGAAAAACATGGTGGTCCCGACCCCTAGAAAGGATTCTTATCATGTACCAGATTGGATCTTTGAAAAGATAAGGTATTTTAGCATAATTTATGAGTGCACACCCCTAGGTCGTGATTATAAATCTTAGAGAAAATATTGAAACGATGGTTATAGACTCACGTTAATTTTATTATTAACCTCCCCTCGGAGCTCTGTTAATAAAATTAATGGCCAAAGAAATGATTATTAATATATGCTGGATCATACGGGTCTTGGATGGCATATATTAATCAGGAGGGGATCCGTGTTCCTGATTGAATTTGGCATGACTCCCCTAAGAGCTTGTTGAATTCTGAGTTAGGAATTATCATTGTAAGGCTATGATATTTTGAAGGTTTTGATACATAAACATATTTGTATGTTTTTACATGATTGTGTTATCTTACTAAATTATTATTATATGTTTGCTTATGTTTGGTATATGATTCTTTATTGTAGATTAAAAATGTCTAAAAATGCTTTATCTTCGATACTTGACAAAAACCAATTAACCGGAGAGAATTATAATGATTGGAAATGGAACCAGGATATCGTCCTCTCCTTTGAGAAACTAAAATTTGTGTTGACAACCCCTTGTACTCTCGAGCCTACGGGAGACTCCACTAATTAGCAATTCCAAGCGTATGATCGTTGGAAATATGCAAATGATCAGGCCCACTGCTATATTATGGCCAGCAAGAATAATATACTGCAGGCTCAACATGAGGATAATGAGACTGCTAAGCAGATCTTAGATAATCTAGAAGACATGTTTGAAGGCCAGGCCATAACAAAGCGGCAAGGGGCGCTTCAAAAACTTCTTAACTGTAAGTAAAGGCTGGGGACATCTGTCAAGGAGCACATGATGTTGGTCATGGGTTACCTCGCTGAGGCACAAACCAATGGAGCTGACATCGATGCTGAAACTTAGATGACTATGGTCTTTGAGACTCTGTCAAAGGAATTTATTCCATTTGGAGCTACTTTTAATTTGAACAATAGGCGGGATATGACCTTAATAGAATTAATGAAACAGTTATAAGAGTTTGAACTGTTGATCAGGGAGTCTCCTACGGGTGGAAAAGCTAATATGGTAGCTACTTCTGGTTTCAATCCCAACTCTAGGAATGGAAAGAAGCAATGGGCCAAGAATAGGATGGCTTCTATTCCTGCTAGCACCAAGAGCAAGAAGAAGAACCCAAAGAAGCTTAAGTGCTTCTTCTGTGGGAAGGTCGGGCACATAAAAAAGAATTGAAAGGACTTCCTTTCCAAAGGAGATAGGTGTGATCTTCTATATTTACAAACTTGTTTTGTTGAGGAATCCAATGACATTTAGGTCATAGATTCTGATGTAATTAATCATGTTTGTGTTTCTCTATAGGGGTTCAAAGAAACAAAAAGTCTGCTACATAAAGACTTCACGCTTCGGATGGGCGATGGATCTTTGGTCTTAGCGGAAGTAGTGGGAGACATCCATCTTTATTTTGATAGTTATAGGAATTTAATTTTATGAGATTGTTTTTATGTTCCTAAATTTAAAAGGAATTTAATTTCTATAGCTTGTTTATTTAAAGACTCCTATTTGATTTCTTTTAATGATAAAGTTGTGATTCGTAAAAACAAATCTTTTATCTGTTCTAGATAGATGAAAAATAATCTTTATTTTATCAAACCTAAGATGGACTTACTGCTAAATGCTGAGATGAATGATAATAACTCTAAAAGACTTAAAACTTCTCACTCTAATAAGACTTATCTTTGGCATTTGTGCCTTGGTCATATTAACCTGAACAAGATTTAAAGGTTGGTAAGGGTTAAACCTTTAAGTCAATTAAAGGTGGAATCTATACCTCAATGTAAATCTTGTTTGGAGGGTCAAATGACCAAACGACCATATGGGTCTAAGGGTAACGGGACCGAAGGGGTTCTAGAACTTGTGCATAGTGATGTTTGTGGACCAATGAACATCCAAGCACGAGGAAGGTATGAATATTTTGTCACTTTTATTGATGATTACTCAAGGTATGGATATGTGTACCTGATGCACTACAAAAGCGAAACTTTTGACCCAAAAAGCAATTGGGTAGACCCAAAAAGGCACTTCAATCCAATCGAGGTAGAGAATACATTTCGATGAGTTCTTAGGGTTTTATCCCATTTGACTACGCCAGGCACTCCGCAACAGAATGGCATAGCGGAGAGGATGAATAGGACATTATTGGACATGGTAAAGTCCATGATGAGTTGTTCATCATTGCCTTTATCCTTTTAGAGATATGCACTACAAACCGCATGTTATTTTCTGAATAATGTGCCTTCAAAATCTGTCCCTAAAACTCCTCACGACTTGTGGACGGGCAGGAAGACATCCTTAAACCATATTCACATATAGGGGTATCCGACTCATGTCCTGTTTAAGGATGCGAATAAGTTGGAAGCACGTTCAGAAGTTTTCGTGTTTGTAGGATATCCAAAAGGGACTAAAGGGGCTATTTCTATAACCCAAAGGAAAATAAAGTCATGGTTTCAACTAATGCGACTTTCCTTGAGGAGAGTTACATAGACGTCTTTAAAACTCGAAGTAAAGTGGTGCTTGAGGAGTTAAGGAGTGATCCAATCACTCCAGGGGTTTCGAATGAAACCGTTCCAATCAGTATAGAAAAACCAAACGAACCTGAACAACAACCTAAGGGGCTTCGGCGTAGTAGGAGGATTGGGCGTCAACCTGAAAGGTATATGTTCAATGGGGAGGTCTTCTTGGCTGAACCGGATGAACATGATAGGGATCCTTATACTTATGCAGAGGCTATGGAGGATGTTGATTCAAAACTCTGGACAGAGGCCATGAGTATAGAGATGAAGTCTATGGAGACTAATCAAGTTTGGGAACTTGTGGATCTTCCCAAAGGGGTAAAACCCATAGGGTGTAAGTGGATCTACAAGCTAAAAAGAGTAGTGGATGGAAAGGTCGAAACCTTTAAGGCTAGACTGATAGCTAAGGGTTATATGCAAAAGGAAGGAATTAATTATGAGGAAACCTTTCACCTGTAGCCATGCTTAAGTCCATCCAGATTCTCTTGTCCATAGCTGTCACTCTTAACTACGAGATTTGGCAAAGGGATGTCAAGATGGCTTTTCTAAATGGCTATCTTGATGAGTCCATTTATATGGAACAACCAGATGAGTTCAAGGTCAAGGGTCAAGAGGATAAGGTTTGTAAACTGCTAAAGTCAATTTATGGACTTAAGCAGGCTTCTCATTCTTAGAACATAAGATTTGATAAGGTGATCAAGACTTATGGGTTCTCACAAAATGTGGATGAGCCATATGTTTACAAACACATTGAGGATGGGAATGTGGTTTTTCTACCGCTCTATGTAGATGACATTCTGCTAATTGGCAATGACATTAGGGCGTTGTCATCGGTCAAATTATGGTTGACCAAGCAGTTTGACATAAAGGATTTGGGTAAGGCTAATTTTGTTCTCAGTATCCAGATTTTTCATGATAGGAAGAACAAAATGATAGCTTTATCCCAAGCCAGATACATAGATAAAATTTTCAAGAGGTTTACAATGTAGGATTCCAAGAAAGGTGGGCAACCATCTAGGTCTGGAATTACTCTTTCCAAAAAAGACTCTCCAAAGTCTGATGAAGAAGAAAAAGGTGCCTTATGCTTCGGCAGTAGATAGTCTCATGTATGCCATGCTTTGCACACGACTGGATATTTGTTATGCAGCCGGGATTGTAAGTTGATTTCAGGTGGATCTAGAACCAAACCACTGGGTTGCGGTTAAGCATATTTTCAAGTACCTGAGAAGGATTTTAGGGTATATGCTTGTCCTGAGTAGGACTTAAGGGTATATGCTTTTGTATTTGGGTGAGTACTTGTCTCCTCTATGATATACTAACTCGGATTTTTAATCCTGTCTAGATTCTAGGAAATCGACTTCAGGTTTGTGTTTACTCTGGGTGGCGGTGCCATCAGTTAGAGAAGTGTGAAGCAAGATTGCACTTTGGATTCAACGATGGAGACCAAGTATGTGGTAGCAAGTGATACTTCGAAAGAAGCAGTGTGGCTCTGCAAGTTTCTTGGGGATCTTGAGGTAGTTCCTGGTATAGATAAGGTGGTATCACTGTACTATGGTAACAGTGTGACGATAGCTAATGCTAAGGAACCAAGATTTCATAAGAAGAGTAAGCATATTGATCGAAAGTATCATGTGATAAAGGATTTTATTGAGGGCGGGCATGTCACGGTGTGCAAGATCACATCAGAGGACAATTTAGCTGATCCATTTACGAAGACACTTACTGGGAGAGTCTTCGAGAGGCATGTGGAAGCTATGGGGATGCGAGATTTGTCATATTTACTCACTTAGTGCCAGTGGGAGATTGTGTGACATATATGCCCTAAGGAGTAAAAATGTAATAAGTTTTCGAAGACATTTTTATCAATAAAGAATTTATTTATTGTTTATATACCAAATCTTGTCCTTTTTACGTTCATATTTGTTGAATGTATGTTAAGCAAACAATAGTCTAAGACTGTTGGTCTAAACCTTTAAAAATTGGGCATATAATGGATAGATTATATAGAAGACACGATTCTTAAGGTGACGGTCTAAATCGTAAGGTCCCTAATCGAGGAAATAAAGTTGAGTGCTTTATTCATGTAAAGATTTTTATGTTGTCTATACCCCTACTGGGAGGTGGTTTGTCTTGGCCATTGGAGGTGCATTCCATGAATAGAAACATTGGCATTGTCATAGGTGACAATGTGTTGGATCAGGACATAAAATGAATTGATTTGGATTAATAATTCTGTCTCGGAAAATCGGTTCACTTTAGACAATCATTTGTATTGTATCTTAATCCCGAGATGAGTAGTAGGCCCATTGTCTTGACTTCTGTCTTTTGATATACCAAAGGGTGACACCCACATCTTAATAGTGGTATTTATGCTGGTACGTTGGAAGCATGCTCTTGATGGCGTAGACCTATTAATCATAGATATAGAATCTATAGCTCCTCTTTAGGAGTAGTGATATCCTCTTATATGCGTTATCCTATAATTAGAAAACTAGAGCGCCCAACCGTTTGAATACATAGGTGTAACCAAATGGTATACTGTCTTTGGATGGTAAGTTTTCCGATGGTGAGATAATGGAACATAAGATAAAAATAATCGGGAAGATAATGGATAATCCTATGGGGATACGATACACTATGATATGTCATGGAGACTTAGCTATACGGGCTTCGTAATTCTATATAGTTTGAGAGTGCAGCTCCAAGCTTTTAGTGGAGTAGCGTTAGAGTTGATAATTATGAAATGTATATCTGGGATATTGGGTTTCGTAATTATCAGGAGCTTGAACTATATAGGTCCATTTGGTCCCCTTTGCTAGCTCACAAAATCCTGTAATGATACGGCATGTTTTTCCAATAATTGATGACTTATGTTAGATTTATTAGATTGGTTGAAATTCAAAAGAATCAAATAATTCATGTCTGTTTATCGGTTGAATTAATTTTGTGATAAAATTAATTCAAGACAAACTTGTTGAATTATTGGGATCGGATAATTCTTGTCTGTTTATGGGTTGATTTGATTTTAGAATAAATTAAATCAAGATAAACTTGTAGAATTATTAGGAATTCATTTATTTTCTTAGAGATTATATAGATAAAGTTGTTTTAATTAGATAACTTATCCATTGGGTTATTTGAATTAAAACTGAGACTTTATCCTATAGAATCTCAGGTGGAAAATAAAAGATTTGTTGAGATCTTTTTCGGTAGTTTGGTATGTCAATCCTTAAGTTTAGCCTGCCGATTGGGCAAGTTTGGCTTGCCGATTAGGCAAATTAGCTTGCCGATGTGCGAGAAAAAGATCACGCGTCTTTCACGTGGATTTCATCAGATTTTGATCCGAATTTGATTCTGATTCAAATTTTTGAGACCCTATCTGATAAGGACTGAACCTAGACTCAACCTCTATAAATAGAGAGCAAGTCTCAAAAGTTAATTAGATCAATTGAAAGATTAAGAGCGATACTCTGCTGGTGAGAATCTGAAACTCCTTGAGAGCTCTTGTTCACAAATCACAAACCTTAGCTTTGGGTTCTCTCAATTGGTTGGAAGGAGAGTCACCTAGAGGAAGAGCTGTATGTGTGAGCCCACACTCACTCCGATCGTAGATATAGAATAGCAAAGAAGACCAGTTGGTTGAGGCTCTTCTGGAATGTTACTTCTCTTCACGAATTGCAGGGGTTCTTCGACATTCGAAGGTTAGTAAGATCCAGTTAATTTAAGCATATAGTATGTCAAACTTGTGTTTTGAAAAATACTCTGATATAAAATTTTTAAAATTCCGCTGCGTACTATTTTTCCAACAAGTCATATTATTTGTAAATCAAACTAAGACTTTCTCAATTAATAAATATTTAAAATATCTCATATTTTCAACGTTTATTAATTACCGTTTTGGTTAAGATGCAATCAAAATTTAATTACATCTTTATGAATATAACCTACCATTTCGAATTCCAAAAAATTAACTCTAAGGTGCCGCTATAGTATAGGTCAAATTAAAGGTACATCCTGAAATCCTATCGTTAGGAAGAACAACCATGTAGTAACCTAAATGGACACTCTCTATAAGGAGGATGAAATCAATGTCGTCTCGAGGCGTTATTTGAACCTTACAATGTTATTCCAATGGTATAAGCCAATAGGTCGTGTTGTCATACGATCCTCTCTCACTCAATATTGTGCAAATATGAATTTTGTTTTTGTAAATCATTTCGCGATTCACAATTTCTAATAATATAAATATTTTATATTTTTATATCTATAAAATTCTAAAATTTAACTCATAAATTCAATTTTATATATTAATACTCTTTTGTAAATCAAATTTATAACTGTCAATCAATATAATCTCATTGAATCTATTTATAACACATATTCCATAATTATAAAAACAATTTTAATACGATAAATAAATGACCATGTATGCATGGCATATTATAAAACATAGAATAGGCGCACTAGAACTAATATGATATGTTATAATACATGAACATATGGCAAAGTATCAATATAAATTAAAGCGTTCAATTCAGAAATTGAGATTGATTTGACCGGGTTCTTCGAATATTTAAATGACAACCTAATTAAAATTATAGAAATTAAATAAATTCTTATCTATTTAATCTTCAATATCTCCATAGGTCTTTGTGTAATTCTCTTCAAATGGTCCTTGTCTGCCTTCTTGGAAAAAAATCAGAACAAACAATGAAAGCAGCAAAAAAGCATGCTTGAAACCTCACATTAGGGTTTTGAACACATCAACAGGCGCCCTAGCGCCAGCCTATTGGTGGCATGCGTTGGTGCGCCCAATAAATGGTGCCTCCGTGCCAGTAAGCAGCGAGCCTGGCATTCATCAGTCATCACATGAATAAAAATATAGAAACCTACATATTAATGCAGAGTATCTAGCCATCATATACATACAATATAGAGAGCATATATATTATTTGAAAACAATTATCTCATAATTGACTCTTAAATTAAACATTCTATATAGGTTCTGATACCAATTGTTGGTCTTCGCAAAACATTCTTCACAAAATTAGCAAAAACATGGTTATTGTGCGGAATGTATCTAACAAAAATTTTTTCAAAACTTTTGTAAAACATGATATAGAATATATTAATTTAACGCTAAATAAATATATAAAAACCTTTAAGTACCCAAAGAAAGACGAGAGACTGAAATTCTTCTAGTGGGAAAGGGACATTCTCTATTTAAAAACTACCATCTTTCTCGCCTAATCCTTGACACCAAACAGATGAACAAGTGAACATAGACAGAATGAAAGATTTCCAAAAAATCACTCTTCTCACTTTAGTCACCCATTAATCTCAACACATGAGAAAAATAGGTCTTCGGATAAAAAACACTTCTTCTCTCTTTTTCTCTCTACATGCCTAAGCAAGTTTTGGTAGAGTTCACTCAGTCTCTCTAAGACTCACAATTACGTAGTCAATGTATAAAGACGGCCTGTATATATAGACAATAGGAGACCCAATTAATTTTAAAAAGTTCCTTTGTTTTAATTTTAAATACCAAATATTTAATTAAAGTAAAATACACAATTGTCCCATTCCTATTATGCATGTGGTGTCACACATAGAAAGAATCACTATGCATATGGTGCTAAACTTCAAACTATGCAAGAGGGCATACTGCTGACTACCCAATCCTATTTGTTTCCAAATTTAACTTTTCAAATTTAAATTAAATCACATTTATCTAAAAATAAAAATTCTAAATATGGAAACCTGACAATCAAGCTTTAGACTACATAGGGAATATTCCCCTATGTAGTATGGCTCCACACATAGTGGGTGGATCCTACTATGCATCTTCCAAAATTAATTAATTATTATTAAATAATCCATTATTTTATAATTATAAATTAATTCGTAATTAATTCATTTTGAGTGATATTTAATTTAGAATTTCATAATTCTAAATTAATTATTTAAACCAATTATTTCATTTTCCAAACACTGTTTACAAGAATGGCAGGTGGACTAGTAGGCCGATAATTTCAAGCTTCAACAAAACCAATATATTAATTAAACTTTTTAGTTAAAATATAATTCTTTTATTAAATCCAATGTAACTCCACTAAATACTTAGAATTGCACCTCTTGAAATTATAGATATAATTACTCATTTCTTAGAGTCATCTATTTACTATGTAGAGTGTTTGGGAGAGTAGTTTAAACCATCAATTTGAGTTTGAAGATTGTAGCATGTGAGAGCTTTACAGTATCGGTTTTTACTGTAGCATTTAAAAGTTTTACACTATTCACGCTTAAACCATTGGTATGAGCTAAACTTCTAAACACCCTAATAGCCATTACATGTAAGCGAGCCTTCATAAATAATTCATAATTAGAGTTAGGTAAAATCTGTTAACCTCTTTAATTACTTCTTTATCCTTGAGTACCGTTAAATAATAAATTCATGAATTTTATTATAAATTGAGCACTCATATCATTCAAGACCGAAGTCAATACTCATACTGGAAATTATTAGCTGTTCATATCACATATTTCGGTCCTACATAATCTCATTATGTATATTATACTCAATTAATGACTCACTATATTAATGGTTCAGATAAGACCATTCTATTCTTAATAGAAATGATCTACACTAGTAACTTTTAATTAAAGATTTTACACTATAATTGAATAATTAATTATATATTATCGACCATTTTAATCATTATCCTTAATTATTATCCTCTTGTATATAATACTTATATATAGTATTTAAAGTCACATAAATAATCATAAAATTTTTAATGATATTTATAAAGTATTTAAAATACATGCAGGCAAATATCTAGCTAGGTGAATACTTGCATTCTCTCGATGAAAACCTACTCGTGATCAGAACATGGACGATCAAGGTCTTCAATGATACAATGTGTATATTCTAGTTATTATATTCGACCTAATTAATTTTTAACCTTTACATCCGAGGCACACACGCCTCAAATTGCACTTGTGAGCACTAATGACCAAATACTGCCCATGGGATGCTTTTTTTCCCCGCGAGTTTTTTAGTTAATAGTGAATAAGTCCACTATTGGAATTTCGGCATTAGAGCAGGATTTCCAAAGAGTGGTGTTTGGAGCCTGCTTACTGGAATTCGCTGGCTCTTTAATTTATCATTATTATTATTATTTTGAGCTTTAAGAGCAGTAATCAGATTTGCAGGACGTCTATCATTATTAAGGCCAGTAGAATCTATTCTCAATATTCTTGTACCAATTGGAACTTAGACTTAAGTTTTCTTTTTCTTTTTCTTTTTCCTTTTTTTTTTTTGTGTGTGTGCAAAGGTTTGCTCATGTTAAGTGGAAGAAATCAAAGAATAACTTATCAGTACCACATGTCAGATTGAGTTGTAATTAGAAAGCGAATTCAATATTTCATATTCAATTGAAAAAAAACAAGAAAATCCATTTGTTTCTAGCGTCAATGTGTTTAGAAGCTTTGATGACAAGTCAACTTGAATCAAGGAACAGAAAAAAATGCCCATAATCACTCTTTAATGACATGCGATGTATTTTGAGTGGAGCACCAATTCCTCTACCAATATCTATTATAATTGAAGATGTCAATATTCCCAACAAGATCAAAAATTTTTTCCATATTTGTCGATTTTTCAGCATAAGGATTAAAATTTTACTGGTAACATTGAACACGCATGAATATTGGCTTAATAGCTATCTATCCAAAAAGCCCAAATTCTGCGTCTCTCTCACACTCGTGGATTTCGTAAAGAGATTATACTTCAATTACCCTGTATTTCCTACACATGGCTCGCCGAGCTTTGAGAAAGTGTTAAGAATAAATTGTGTGGATGACACCACTCTGTGTTCTAGAAACTGCAAGCATGGTTTTACTGAGAATCAAAACATCACATTTAGAACCCACTCTATCCACATAATTCCGCTATTAACATCGTATGTAAACTATACACTTATGATTGTTAGCCTGTCAATGAATATGTTATTTTTGTAAGAAGTTTGTTATTTTTGATCTCTTACAAGTTAATGAAAGAATGAAAGTGATTTATTTCTCCTTTTTGTATTTTTCTCTCTTGTGATAACTTAATTCTAGTTTTTTGCTATTAATTTAGGAAAGAACTACGGTAGTGTCCAGCTTAGAGGCACTACTCATAGTGTTCAATCCAATAGTTAATCGGGTGAATAGTTTTAGTATTGACCGTTGGATGGAATTAAGATTGTATATGGTGCCGTGGGAGATATTGTCCCCGTATAGTACTATGCATAAAAAATAAATCTTTTTGTTAAGGACCCTCGGGTAAATTTCTTTTCAATTTAGCCTCTTGTAATCTGACTTGACTAATTGTATTTTTTCTATGTGTAAATTATACGGATACTTTATATGTTTTACCTAAATTACAGCAACACTCCTTGAATACAAATAACCACACTGACATACCCTAAACATAACTTTGTTAATGTTTTATAAAATAACCAAAATACTCCCATTTAGTCTTAGCCATTGGTCTATAAAATTAGATCCTAATGATTCATTTGTAGAAAAAGGAAACCCTAAACATTAAGCACCTCCCTGCCCCAAAGCCTCTCCACCTCCCTCCCTCTGCACGCCGGTAGCGCGTGACGACTGCACCCGGAGACCACCCCCATCTCCACTCCCACCCTCGAAGACCACCTCCACCCTCCAAGACCAACCCCCACACCATGAGACACCCTTTTCCGGCCTCCCTCCCTCTCCAAACCTGCCTCCATCTGCACACCTACGAGCCCGAGACAACCCCCACCCCCGACCACCTCCAATCCTCCGAGACCAACCCTAAATAAGCACTAAAAATGTTAAAAGCAGCCAGGGATGAGTGAAGCAAGATTAGTGAATGGTTAGAAGAAAGCTTAGCCAAAATGGTTTGCTCAGAACAAGTAGTGCAGCCCAAGATGAGAGAGACTGTGTGTGGCAGTATGGGAGTCGTGAAAGTTGATCAGCGGTATAGTTGGGCATAAAAACTCAAACTTGCAAGTGTGTGATGTAGACCATGGGATGAAAGCGGCCCTGCTTGGCGTCAGTTTGTGAGTGCTTTTGTACCTTCAATATATATATATATATATATATTTGCTCGTTTAATTTATTTTCTCTTAATTTATTTAACTCCTTGCTACTGTACAGTTTACATAATAATACTGTTCTTTGCTGTAAAAATACTGTTATTTTATTACTTTTTTTTTTTTGCCCTTTCTCAAGGAAGAAAAATAGTTCATTGGCAACTGCTTGCTGCTTGTGTGGCAATAGTTCTGAAATTTGTTTTGTGAAATTAGCTAAGTGTAATTTGTGAAATTAGTTAGTTTATTATGATTTGTGGATGTGTTGTTTTTTTTTTACTTGTGGACATTTTAACATTATATGTAATTTTGATTTTATCTTTTTCTTATGACCATCCTGAATCATATTTTGCACATATAATTGTTATCATTATGTTATGACTTTGGACATATAATTATATGATTTTTATTTGCACATATAATTGTTATCTTAATATTGTGACTTTAGATATGTAATATTATCATTTTTAATGTTACAATTTAAATAAAATATATATTTTCTATACCATTAGAGTGAAATTTATATTTACAAGTGTGTTCAAATTGTTTTTACTCAAATTTTTAATGTCAACGAAGGTCAAAAATGTCATTTTAATATATACAAATAGATTAAAATGCTTTCTAATGGCAGGAGGGACAATTTTGACATTTTAAACAAAACTAATTGTCTTTTTTTTTTAACATAAAAAGCTTTCTTTACCACTTTTTTAGTAAAATCAGCTTTAGGCAAAAATTTTTGTTGTTACAGCATAAAGCTCTCATATGTTATAATATGAAACAAAAGTGTAATATAGTGTAAAACTCTCACATGTAATGATGAAAATATCTTTATCTATGGAAATATCGACACTTAAATTTTACAAAAATATTGACGAAAATATCAATATTGGTGGAAATTAGAATAAATTACAAAAAGTCATTTTAAAACACATTAAATTTAAATGAGACTTAAACTCTAAAAATGTTAATAATACATAATTTATATAAAACTCTCAACTAAAATACTAAGCGTCTGTTTGAGAGAGCGATTAGAACAATTTTTTTATAGTTAGAACTATTTTTGGTTTAAATTTAGTAAGAGAGAACATTGTAGGAAAGATATTTCTAACTATTTTTACTGAAGATACCATAGATACCATAAGTATGTGATAAATATTGAAACGCCCCTTATTTCGGACGTCACAGATATCGTTACATTCATACATTCATACTTATTAAACCTTAAACATAAACATAATTACATAGCTTATACGATGTTTTCAAATATAAACGTAGTTAAACATACATAACCAAGATCCATTCATACATCTAAATTTTATTTTTTTATATATATAACTTATCATTGTTTAAAATAACATTGTTTAACTTATTCCATACTATAATTTATTCAATTATACTTTAAATTAATCATGAACTTATTTAATAATATAGGTTTATCAAGTTGTAAAATCAAGACTTATCAAAACATAACATCAAATCTCCTTAATCAACACATCATATAAAAGTCATTTACTCCCACAGTTCGGCAGGCCGAACTTGGGACTTCGGCAAGCCGGAGTTCCCTCAACCGACGGGCCGGCAGAGGCTGTGTAATTCAGACCAAAAACCTATCAACGTTCGGCAGGCCGAAAACATGATCGGCAGGCCAAACTTTCAGACTTCGGCAGGCCGACCGAGCCAAAATCTTTGAGAAAAACTTGATTTTTTTTTTAACAAACCATCTTTTCATAAAATATTGCGGAAGTTCATAATTCATAAAAAAATGATAAAATAACTTATAAAACCATAGTAAAAGTATTCTTAAAACTTAACATAAAAAAATATGTTTAAAATATATAACTTGATTAAAAACATAAAAACGTTCTTCTTGGCGTGCTTCCGGTTACAATTCATCGTGCTTGGTGCTCGCACGCCTTCCCATGTCCTCCACCTAATCCATGATTTTCTTACCTTTATCTGCAACATGACATAAAACTTGATTAAGCTAATGCTTAGTAAGTACATATAATTCTCACAATTTAAAACATTACATAAACATCATCATCATCATTGTCATCATACCATAAAAGTGCCTTAAGCACAATTTCATAGAAACATATCTTTCATTACATTGACCAGATTAAAACTTATTCCTTTTTTTATCTTAAGGGCCCAAGTGTTGCACCATAAACATCATCATAGGTGCGCCGTCATGAGAGGAGAAGGGTAGCTAATCCAAAACCAAACATGACATTATAACATTTCATTTCATAACATTGGTGTGCAACACTTATTAGGTGATACATATATACAAAATTTTCATACCTTGAAACATGCCAAAATCATCATGTACAACTTAAAATCATAAAAATCTTTCATAGAAATTCTTAAGGAAAATATCCATAAAATCATCATGAATATCATTATGAACATAACATCAAATCTTGTAAAAACGTGTCATGTTGCAGGTGAGAATGTACTTACCTTAACAGCTAGCTTACTTAACCTTAAAATACTTTTGGTGATGACGCCGCGGTCTCGATGTGCTCGCTTCTTGAGTGTTCATGCCATTTTTCCATTTAAAACACAATAAAATCAATACTTAACATCATAGCGTAAATCATCCATTCATATAACATTCACATATACATACATTCATCTCATATTACAAACATAATTCATAACCATAAACATTGTCATCACATAAACATGTTATCATGATTATACATACATTATGTTTTAAAGCATATAAAAACAATCCATACATTTTAAACATAATTATCTTTTAAATAAAACATTTTTGAACAATTAAAATACATATATTTTAATTTAAAACTTCATACAATCATCATATTATCATGCATAAAATTATTTTATTATCATAAAATCATTTAAACATACATAACATTTCATAAACAAAATCCAGAAATAACATTGATAAAATAGTTTTCTTAAAAATAACATACAATAACTTCATCATATATCATACATGCACATTCTTGACAACTTTCATGAAAAACATCATATTTACCCCTTAAATGTCAATACATTTTTCATACATCAAGATTAAACAGTAAAATTTACTGTGAGGGGTAGAAGATAGAGAATTCTTATTTTATCATAAAAACCGAGAAGACATGAAACTTAAAAAAAAAATCATCTCATAACACATACATGCATAACATATTAAAAATTTGGCACAAATACAATGCCTAAAGAAGAACATTGTAGACGAATTGAGGAGGAGAATTTCTTTTCAAAAACACTAGAAAAAAAAACTAAATTCTTACCTTGAAATTTCTTCTCAAAATCCTTGATTTTAACCAAGGAAAATACAACTTTTCTTACAATTTTCTTGCAGAGAATTTTCAGGATAGAGAGAGAAATTCGAGGTGAAGAGAAGAGGAAGAATGAGAATGAGAGAACGTCTCAGAACAGAGAGAGAAAAACGTGAGAGTGAGAGAATAATGTGTGAGGAAAAGAGTCGTTTAAAAAATTTTAACGTAACAAATATAATGAACATTCATTGCCCTTCATTAAGTCCCTCCATTAAGTCAGAATTTCTGACTGTTAGGTGGCAATTGGCGTGAAGGAGAGAAAGAAGAAAAAGGAAAGTCAAAACTCTCACTCATCACTTACCATGTTCTGCCCTATTTAAATGAGAAACCATTTAAATTAACATAAATCAATGCAAAGTCAAACCCCTGATTTCCTTAACTGATAAAATCATTTTATTATTATGTCAATTAATCACATTAAATCATCCAATTAACGTAATTAACTCAGCCATAATTTTGGAGAGATTTCTGCTGACTGTTCGTCAGCCGTGTTCAGCCTGTCGATTTTCCCCTTCGGCCTACCGGTTCCACCAAGTTCAGCCTGCCAATGGGTTTCTTCGGCCTGCCGATCTCGGGCAAACATTTCGGCCTGTCGATTTTAAAAGTTCGACCTGCTGAACTCTCCATAAATGCCACACATTAAAAAATTCATGCATCATTGCATCATAATTAAACATACATTAAAATAATCATGAACACTTAAGCACAACGATTCCATGTGGTCATTACCTGTCATAAAACTTGACATAAAAGTTAGTAACATTAACATCATATATCATTACGTATATCATAAGTTATTAATAAAATATCATTAACGTCGTTACTATCATAATGTAATTCATTACATAAAAATAGGCGGGTGTTACAATTCTCCCCACCTTATAAAAGTTTCATCCTTGAAACTTAGAATAAATGTGGATACATAGCTTTCATGTCATCTTCACGTTCCCATGTAGCTTCTTCGACTTGCTGATTTCGCCATAACACCTTGACTAATGGAATTTCTTTATTCCTCAAGGTCTTGGTTTTTCAATCGAGTATCTTTATTGGCTTTTCTTCGTAACTTAAGTCTTCTCGTATCTCGATCACTTGTGGCTCAATCACATGCGTAGGGTCCGGAATATACTTCTTGAGCATGGAGACATGAAATATATCGTGCATTGCAGACATTTCAGATGGTAACTTCAGCTGATAAGCTACTTTGCTTATTCGTTTAACCACCTCATAAGGACTGAGGAATCTTGGGCTTAACTTGCTTTTCTTCCCAAATCTCATAACTCCTTTCATTAGTACAACTTTCAGAAACACATATTCGCCCATGGCGAACTCTAAGGGTCTTCTTCTCTTGTTAGCATAACTCTTCTGACGGCTTTGGGTGGTCTCTATTCTTCTTCTTATCAACTTCATCATCTCAGAAGTTTCATTCACGAAATCAGTTCTTTCAGCATCGACGCTTTCCATCATCTTCTTTTCACCAGCTTCATGCCAACATATAGGCGACCTGCATTTTCGTCCATACAGAGCCTCATATGGTGCCATCCCAATTGTCGCCTGAAAGCTGTTGTTATAAGCAAATTCTGCTAACGGCAACATTTTATACCAGCTGGTCTTAAAATCGAGAGAACATGCTCGTAGCATATCTTCTAGAATCAAGTTCATCCTTTCCGTTTGGCCGTCAGTTTGAGGATGAAAAGTTGTACTGAAATGAAGCCTGATTCCCATTGTAGTTTGTACACTCTTCCAAAACTTAGATGTGAACCTACCATCACGATCTGAGATGATTGACTTGGGAATCCCATGAAGTCGTACAATCTCCTTAACATAGAGTTCCGCTAATCATTCCATAGAGTAAATGATCTTGATAGGAATGAAATGCGCCATCTTCGTCAGCCAATCCACAACTACCTAAATTGCATCATAGCCATTCGTAGTTCTGAGCAAACCGGTAATGAAATCCATTGCTATATCTTCCCATTTCCATTCCGGTATTTGGATAGACTGTAGTTCACCACCAGGTCTCTAGTGTTCAGCCTTTACTTGCTGACATGTCATACATTTCTTCACATACTTTGCAACATCACGTTTCATTCCAAACCACCAGAAGTTACCCCTTAGATCATTATACATCTTTGTTGCACCTGGATGAATTGAGTAAGGAGTATCATGAATTTCTGCCAAGATCTTTTCCCTTAAATCATCAACATTGGGAACACATAAATGGTCCTTGAGATACAGAGTTTCGTCATCCGTAATACGAAACTCTTGACATTTCCCTTCTTTCATTTCTTGCTTGATCCTTGCAAGACTTACATCTTCATCTTGTTTTCTTCAAATTTCATTGTGCATCGTCGGAGCAAGAGAGAGTGTTGATAGCTGGCCTGCTCTAAGTTCCAAACCGAAGTCTAGAATTTCCTTCCTTAAAGGTGGAGACATTGCTTGCATTGACATCAACATGGCAACTGACTTCCTATTTAGAGCATCAGCCACTCGGTTATCTTTACCAGGATGATAAAGGATTTCACAATCGTAATCCTTCACCAATTCTAGCCATCTTCGTTGTCTCATGTTCAAGTCTCTTTGCGTGAAGAAGTACTTTAGACTTTGATGATCAGTGAAGATCTTACATTGAACCCCATATAAGTAGTGTCTCCATATCTTCAACGCAAAGACGACTGCTGCTAACTCGAGATCATGAGTAGGATAGTTCTTTTCATAATCCTTCATTTTTCTTAAAGCATAAGTAATCACCCTTTCATTTTGCATCAATACAGCTTCGAGGCCCATCTTGGATGCATCACTATATATAACAAACCCATCATTTCCTTCAGGAATTGCCAACACTGGAGCCGTCGTCAGCCTTTTCTTTAGTTCTTGAAAACTCTTTTCACATGCATCCGTCCATTCATACTTCTTTCCCTTGCGAGTCAAGTACGTGAGTGGGGCTGCTATCTTGGAGAAATCTTCTACGAATCTCTGATAATAACCTGCTAAACCTAAGAAGCTCCTTATTTCACTTGCATTCATCCATCCATTCATACTTCTTTCCCTTGCGAGTCAAGTTCATAAGCAATCATCCTTTAACATAAATCAATGCAAAGTCAAACCCCTTATTTCCTTAACTGATAAAATCATTCCATTATTATGCCAATTAATCACATTAAATCATCCAATTAATGTAATTAACTCAGCCATAATTTTGGAGAGATTTTTGCTGATTGTTCGTTAGCCGTGTTCGGCCTGCTGATTTTCCCCTTCGGCCTGCCGGTTCCACCAAGTTCGGCCTGCCGATCTCAGGCAGACATTTCGGCCTGCCGATTTTAAAAGTTCGGCCTGCCGAACTGTCCATAAATGCCATACATTAAAACATTCATACATCATTGCATCATAATTAAACATACATTAAAACAATCATGAACACTTGAGCACAACGATTCCATGCGGTCGTCACCTGTCATAAAACTTGACGTTAAAGTTAGTAACATTAACATCATATATCATTACGTATATCATAAGTTATTAATAAAATATCATTAATGTCGTTACTAACTTAACGTAATTCATTACATAATAATAGGCGGGTGTTACAAATATGAACACCAGAAATGATCATAATATAATAAATGCTAAACACACAATTCCAAATTGAGTGAAATAGTAAAAAATCAACCTAATACAAGTATCTTATATGCATAGTTTCATATAAGTAAGAAAACATCAATACCAAAAAGAGCTTCTAGGACTTTTAAAGTTATTTGGAGTAAATTTTTAGTTTAAATAATATTGATACCAAGACACTGGATTTGAATAGTTTTTATATAATTTTAAACATATCACACCACTATCTCTCCGTGCATTTCTGATATAACCCAATTATTAAGAAGTAAAGTTGTTGAGAAGTAAGAAATAATATCAATTTCTCTACTTCTTTAGCTCTCCTTCAGTTTTATGACTAGCAGACTCAGTCACCCTATTATATAAAGTTTATCATATTCAAAAGACTATAGACTATATATATTTAAAAATAAATAAAAATATGAATAACATTGAAAAATAAGTTTACGATGACTTGTTGAAAAGGTAAAATAAAAATGACTCGAATTTTATAAGATTTCAAAGAAAGTTAAAAAATAATAATATGAAGACTATATATTCCAATATTTTTGTTGTGTATTTAAAAAATAACAAAAAACTATTTTTGTTGTGTTTATGCTTTCCTTATCGATGGATTTTAGGATCAAATCAAATCACCCAAACTGGCAAACTTTGATATTGAAAAAAATATATATATCTCCTCTTTCACTGTCTACATATTTTATCTTTTTTTGGTGAACTTAGGAGGGAAAGATTCCAACTCTTTATATTTTAATAAAGTCAAGTGGATTTTCTATTAGGCTATAGCATGCAACCATATTTTATCTGTTTATTTGTATATGTAATTTTAAAAAATTTTTTGAGTGGTTGTTTTTGACCAACCATATTAATAAACGTCAAATACATGAAGCAAAAGAAAAAAAAAATTTGGCATTTCTTTAGTAGGGACTACATTTCGTTCAACTTCTCATATATTTAATATTTTATATCTATTTATTTGACACAACTAATTTTAGTGAATTTTTTCTTGATTTAGAGACTAAACATAGTACAAATTTTTATATAGGGACTATTTGTAGAGAGATAAAATAGTTTATGCATTTTTTATGAGACAAGGTTAACAGTTTCATCCAAAATTTACATAGGCACTTTTCAAGAAATATATTTGTTGTGAATATGTAGGTTATTGAGAAATCCAAATTGAGATAAGCTAGTAAAATAACTTTTAATTAGTTTGGTGTAGACGTGTGTTTAAAATAGATCACGTATATTTTTCTTGATTAAAGCCGTCACTTTTTAAAGTTTCTATTTGTAAAGGTGTATCATTACTGTATCATTTAAAAAGATCAAGGATTATTAGTGTGTTAGTTGAAAATTTAAGAGGTCAAAATGAGATAATTAATATCTTATGAGACCAAAAGTATAATAAATCCAAATAATCTTGATCATTCATTAAATTGCAATCAGTAATATTTTGAAATTGAATCACTAAATTTCAAAAAAAAAAAATCAAAAACGTATTACAAAAGTGTTTTAACTTTTATAAATTCTAAAACTGAAATTTAAAAATTACAGTTAAATTCAACAAAGGTTCCTAAACTTTTTTCTGTTCTAAAATTTGTTTATATAGTTAAAAGTGTTTTAACTTAATCCTTGAACTTTTTCTTTATCTCAAATTTAGTCCCTTAGTTACCCTTTCTTAAATTTTGGATGGAGAAAGTTAACATATTGACAATTAAGTTTTAAAAACCCCTAAAACAAATGAAGACTTTTTTCGTCGCTAAAGGGCGCCAATATCGTCACTAAAAAACTTTAGCGACGATAAAGTTGTTGCCAAAAATTCATTGCTAAAAAGCTTGTCGTTGCTAAGTTTTTGTGATGACATATCGTCACTATTTTTTAAGGTCACAAATCTATGCTAATGACATCATCAACTATATTTCGATGATATTTTGAAAATTTTCATTGCTAAAAGTTTTTAAAATTTTGAAAATTTTTAAATTTGATATGAGATTTATCGTTGCCAAAAGTTTTTCACATAAATTTTTAGCAACAATAGCAGTCGTCCCTAATTGTTTTTTAAGTTTTTTAAAATGGAAAAAATATAGATTAAATTGGCAATTAAATAAATAATATTGTTTTTATTTTATTTTATTTTATTTTATTTTTTATTAAATTTTGTAAAATTAAATTTTAGTTGAAATGTGAATAAATTGACTTAATGCGATGATAGTTAATAAAAATCCTAAAATTAATATTAAGTGGCATAATACAAAATACTACATACACTTTATAAAATAAAATAAAACACACTACATGGTCTAATAGCATAGCAAAAAAATTAAAAAAAAATAGAAGTTTAATAATGTACAAAATGTCTAATCCCCTAAGTTTACATTTTCTTTATCTTTTTCCTCTTCTTCTTTAGCACGAGGCACTATACTTGCTGGGAGTGGAGGCATGTAAACAGTGAGTCTGGGGTTCGTTTGCCTTAATTGATTAACTAGCTCTATGTTGATCGTATACATTTATGTGAGCCAGTTTTGCATCTCTAGAGGCAACTGGGTATGCCTAGAGTGTGAACCAAAAGATGTAGAACTAGAACCTGACTATCTCTAACTTAGTTTAGGTCCCATTCTAGTTTGATGATCCCTACGCGTCCCCAGCAC
Organism: Artocarpus heterophyllus; assembly: GCA_025403435.1. Taxonomy (NCBI): domain Eukaryota; kingdom Viridiplantae; phylum Streptophyta; class Magnoliopsida; order Rosales; family Moraceae; genus Artocarpus; species Artocarpus heterophyllus. The sequence goes on from CM046338.1 coordinate 21,721,791, forward strand.
ATTTGCAAGTATGGCAACTGTGTTAGTGGCAAGGGCAAAAGAATTGAATGTTGCCTACGTCACGTGCGTTTGTCCCTCTTGAACCATCTGGCTTTATAATTAAACGTGAAGAAAAAATTACAAATTAACAATAAAATAGTTATAAAATAAGATTTTTTTTTTAAGAGATGACTACAATTTATTTACATGTGTAGCCTCTGTAGTCTCATTGGCCCAACTCTTATCTTGACAATAATGTTGATCACATTAGTTCTCAATCAAGGACTACGACTGGTGTATCTTAGGGTTTATCTGTAACGTTGAATTGATGTTAGAGTTTAATTATTTATATTTTATTTATATAAATTATTATCCAATAAAAGTGCATAAAGGATCTTACCTTTTTGTGTCAATACTACAAAAAGATGATTGCCCCGAATAGGCTGACCATCTTACTTATTTGTAGTTTGCAGCATTCATTTGTGATTGAGCCTGTAAAAAAAGTTACACTTTTACAATGTGTTTTGCTAAGTCAAATGTATTAAATATATATATATATATATTGATGGGGAAGCAAACCTTAAATTCTAGCCAGCAAAACCGCTCACAACATTTTTTACAGTGCTCCCTATTCTTGACGGCTTTAGGCATAAAATACAAACTATGTTTTTTTGTAATGCATGTTGAGGTTATTCTTCCAGTCTCGATAGCACTTTTGAGCCTCTTAGTTGATGTAAGCAATCATGTCACCAGTAAGCTTGATCTAAAACCATTCTTGCATTTTTGAAAACAAGTTATTTTACTAGGGCATTTATGAGAGTAATCTAAATCATCAATTTCGATTTGAGAACTATAGCATGTGAGAGCTTTACACTGTTCACAGTTCAAACTATTGGTTTGAACTACTCTTCCAAACACCCTACATATATTCCACAAAAACATAAGAAAATTGAATAGGTAGAAAAGCTATTACCCTTATGCTATTAGTGATCTTATTTCTATCCCCCAATAGGATAAACCTTTAAGTGTTATGGAAAAAGGGCTACACAATCCTGATGTGCACCCCAACGGCCTTTTCAACCCTTAAGCCAAAGTCCCAACGGCCTTCATCATGTCATCCTTCCAGTCAAACCGAATAAGGTACATTCCATTGAGCACCACCCACTTAGTGATGTCTATCGCCCTAAACTCTCTTCTAACCTGACAGCTCAAGGAAGGTGGTACTGTATATTCAAGGTTTATGAATTAAAGAAGACAAATAAGAATATGAAAAAAAAAAACGTAAAAGAATGATTATATGTCGTAATTATGAAAAGATAATCCAACTGAGGTTTTAGTTCATGGTTTACTATTTTAAAATTTCTCCCCTTCTAGGTTTTGCAAACCAATCGTAATATAGACAGTGCTTAGTACTATAATGTGTACGTGGAGTAAGGTTCTGTATTTCTATAACTATTGTTTGTAAATAGTACTATATAGTTTGTCCCAATGTTCATTTTTTATTTTTGTACTTGGACTATATATTTATTATTTAGGGACTTTTAAACCATCGCAAGACAACGATTTTCATTGATATTATTATTTACAAGCTAATGCAGTTTTCGGCTAATTTTGTGTATTTAATTTTTTGTTTATTTTTTTCTTAATTTTTCAGAAGCAAACGACTCTACTGCTGTCATTTGTAGTCGTCAACTCTGTAACATTGTATCGTTTAGTCGGCTTGAGTTGACATGTAGATAGTAAAGATTGAGAGACAATCTTACAACAAAATTACAATAATGAGTTTAATAAGAATATTTACATCACTATAAGCAGTTTAATTAGACGTCTTCCTTAGTCAAACTGTTATTTGTTCAAAATATTAATTTTTTTTGTGATTCAGTACGTGCTAATATATATATAGTAAAAGCACATACCTAAGTAGTTTTTGTGCTTGCTTTTTTTTCTTTTTTGCTTTTTTTATTGCGCTGTATGTAAACCAGACTGTTAGAAGGACAAAAATACCTAATATCTTTCATTATCGCCCCATGTGCATCACATGTCGAAGGACCATGCATAGACCAGGTGTAAAAATATCATCGAAGACATCACTCCGCAACAACTTAAAATAATTTGGTTATCGTTTTGCTGGTTTGGCAGTATTTTGACTAGCTAAATGAAAAATTGAACGATTGTTTTAAATATAATAGCACTGTTTATTTTTGTTCTCAAAATTTTTAGAAATTTTTTTTTTATGTTTTTCGAAGTAAAAATTTTAAAAATACTCTCAGTATAAATTTTAAAAAATTTTCATTTTTTAAATACCAAACGGCCTTAATATACCTTAGCTCCTTTTTCTCTCCCCTTTTTTTGCCTTTATTTCTTTTTTTTAAAAAAATTCAAACTCTTTTTGCTATTATACAAATCAAATTGTCATCTTATTTAGAATAAAAAATCTGCGATCACTATGCCACCAAACCAATCAGTTTTAGGCTTGAGATCCCTCTACAAAAGTGTAAATAAGTTGGCATTTATTAAATATTGACATCGTTAACTACGCTAACATTAATGGAGGGGCCAACATATCGCTTTTTTTTTTTTTTTTTTTTTTGGCTATTTGGTCACTCACAGTGCATTTATGTTAGGATAGATACCTGCATACAAGGTCTTATTAAGGACATATTTATAACCAAAGAAAGTGAATTTTTTATTATATTTACGTGTATATATACTCTATGAATAAGACTTTATAATTATCTATATGGTTTTAAATATTATATATAAATATTTTATGCAACAAGATAATATTTAAAGATGATAATTAAAACGGTCAGTGACATATAACTAATAATCATAATTAATTATGCAATTAAAGTATGAAATCTTTAATTGAGTGTTACTAGTATAGGTAATTTTCAATCAGAATGGAACAGTCAGATCCAAACCGTTAACGTAGTGGGTCATCAAATGAGTGCACTGTACATAATAAGATTATATATGATCGGAATATGATGTGACATGAACAACTAATAATTTTTGTTAAATATAGCAAGTTTTAATCACACTGATCAATAGTCATATATAAGATTATCTAAATCCTAGGTTATTAACAACTCTTATTTATATATTTATGTTTTTTTGATCTACTCAATATGGATTTAAGCCATTCCTTGTATTTTTGGAGGCATAATGATGTAAGTAACCAGGAACGTTAATATTACAAGGTAGAATCTATTCCTTCTCTAATGAGAAGCAGATAAATAATTCTCTTGAGTATTGATCAAGGCTTGAATAATAAGAATGTTTATATTGTGATTAAGTTCATGCATTTGTTATCATTAGAGAAGCTAACGGATTTTACCTGGCTCTAATTATGAATTATTGATGAAGGATTGACATATATGTAAAGATTATATCAAATGAACGACTCTAAGAAATGAGTAATTATAAACTTATAATTTCAAAAGTGCAATTCTAAGTATTTAGTGGAGTTACATTGGAACTAATAAAAGAGTAATACATTAATTAAAGTGTTTAGTTCATATATTTGTTTTATTGGAGCTTGAAATTATGGGTCCATTAATCCCCTAGCCCACTTTGCAAACACTGTTTGAACAAATGAAATTATTGGTTTAAATAACTAACTTAGAATTATGCAATGTTAAATTAAATATGACTCAAAATAAATTATTTATAAATTAATCCATAATTATTAAATAATGAGATTATTTAATAATAAGTAATTAATTTTTTTAAAAAAAACACAATGAGGTCCACCCATTGTGTGTGGCACCACTCTGCATAGGGAAATATTCTCTATGCAGTCCAAAGCTTGATTACCAAGTTTCCATATTTAGAATTTTTATTTTGGGTTAAATGTGATTTAATTTAAATATAAAAAGTTAAATATGTAAGCAAATCAGATTGAATAGTTGTTGGAAAACAAGTAATGCAGCAAAATTTTAAAAAATTTTAAAAATAAACTATTTTCTATAAACAAGTTAGACGTGCTATATATGATAAATTAATAAAAGATCTTTTATACCTATAAAATCGGAACTACATTTCTGACAGGAAATTGTATGACAAAACTGCAACTAAGAATCGCGTTTGGAAGAGCCTCAGCCAACTGATCTTCTTTGCTATTCTCTATTTTACAACTAGAGTCTGAGTAGGCACACGTCGTTTGGTCCTCCTCCCAGTAAATTCTCCCCACAATCGCAAGAGAACATTAAGAATTACTGTTTCTAGGTGTTGAACAATAATTCTTTACAGTGATAGAATTTCTCTCTCTAAATTCTCTCAAGTGATTTCACTTAATTATGAAAAACTATATGAAAATGTGTCCTATTTATGGTGGTCAGATGGGGACTTATTCTTATCAAATTAGGCTTGACAATTTGAGTTTGGATCAAATCCCGTCACAAAAACATGTGAGCCACGGATCGCTGACCTGATAGGAGCGGTCGACCATGCCTTGTGTATGGTGGTCGACTGCCTAGTCGCGACTAGTCCGTGTCACCCATTTTCCAACTTTCGAGAATTATTTGATCGACTCGATTTAAACCAATTAGTTAAGTACTACTTTATTTGACATGGGTACCCTTAATGGAGACTTAGTTTTAATTTAAATAACTAAATATAGAAGTTATCTGATTAAAATAGTAATGTACTCTCAATTCAAATAAAATATATTAAAATACTTCAACATGTTTATTTTGAACTAATTTATATAATTAGTTCTACCAATAAACTAAATATGAATTATTAAATCTAATTAACCTAATTTAAGAATTAACATAAGTTACCAATACGTTGGAAAAAAAAAAACATGTCGCATCATTACAGGAAATATATGAGCTAGCAAAGGGGACCCAATGGATATACATAAATCAAGCTCCTATAGTTATAAAATAACACATCCCCGACATGTACATTTTATAATTATCAATGCTAAAGCTATTCTACTAAAAGCTTATAGCTATACTCTCGAACTATATATAAATTACAAAATTCTAATAAGTTAATCATTGATAACATAACATAATGAGTAACATCCTAGTAGGATATTTATAATCGACTAAAGGATAAATTTTGTTTTACCTTTCCAATTACATTTATCTTATGTTCCATTATCTCACTATTGAAATACTTACTATTCATTACTAATACAAATAGAATGCATTCGATTACACATATGTATCGAAATGATTGAGCTCTCCAATTTCCAATTACAGGATAATACCTATAATAGAATATCATTAACTCTACAAAAAAGCTATGGATTCCATATCTATAAGTAATGAGTCTATGTCATTCAAGAGTCATGTCTTTAATGTTTCTGTATGCAAACTTTCAATTAATTCAGAATGTTACCCTTTAGTACGTCAAAAGGCACAAGTCAAGAATACAGAGCCATTGATTCATTTATGGATTAAGATGCAACTCATATGATTGTCTAAAGTAAATTGATTTATTCAAACAAAATTATTAACTAAAACTAATTCATTTTTAGTCTTGATCTATTATATTGTCACCAATGACAATATACCAATGTCTCTACTTGTAGAGTCCCACCCAGATGACCAAGACAAGCCATCTCTTTTAGGAACATAGCAAAATAACAACCTTAATATGAATAAAGTGTCCAAGTTTATTCCCTCGATTTTGACCTTTTATATTTAGACTACCACCTTAAGATTCATGTATGCTACATAATTTCTCTATCATATGGACAATCTTAAAGGTTTAGATTGATACACTACAAAAAATTCAAGATTATACGACCTTCCTTTAACAACTGTTTCTCAAAAACTGTCATGATAATGGGAAAAAAAACACAGCGAGTTACGTTCATGAAGACAAAAACTGTCGTGGTATGTTCGGGAGCTACCACGATGGTTTTTTAAAAACCATCGTGGTAAGTGAAACATACCACGATGGTCAACAATTAGACACAAATCAGAAACTCACCTCTCGAATACGAACATAGACCCCTTCGAAACAGCTGTCACCTTCCCTTCCACCTCGACACTCCTTAATCTCATTCCAATTGTAAGTTTTTTGTTAGAAATTGATAAATTGTTGTTAATTTTGTTGTTTAATTAATCCAAAATTGATAATTTTTTGTTGATTTGTTGTTTATCCAGTGATTATTGTGTTGTGGATCTCGGGTATGATTTATTTGTTTTATAATGGGTATGTGTAATTTGTTTTATGATTAATTAGAATATATATGGTGGGTATATATGTATATAATTTGTGAAATCAATTTTAATTGAATATTTTCTATTTATTATTTCAATTTAGGACTTGCAAAATAGATAGGAAATTGATGTGGGATTTTTGATTGTCTAGAGAATACGTGAATGGTGTGAAAGAGTTCTTGGATTTTGCCAAAAGTCATGCCAATGGTGATAAAATTCGGTTTCTGTGTGTTCAATGTGGAAACCATAGATTGCATCCAATTCCAATTGTTAAAGGACATTTTTTCTGAAATGGAATTATAAGTAGTTATCAAACGTGGCATTTTCATGGCGAGTCTAATTTCAATCCAACTTTAGTAAGTAAAGAAAAGGAATCTATTGTGGAGGATAATATGGATGATCACAACAATATGGTTGACATGGTCAATGATTTGGAAGTGCACTTCGTGCACCGTCTGGATGTATTTGAGACAATGATAAATGTGCCGAGATACCTATGTATGAATGGTGTACCAAGTTCACTAAATTGTCTGCTTTGTTGGATTATGGAATTTAAAAGCGTCAGGTGGGTGGTCAAATTCTAGTTTCACAAAGGTTTTGGAATTTTTATGAAGGCTTTTACTAGAGGGTAATGAATTACCAATTAGTATGTATAAGGCTAAGAAGACTTTGACCACTTTAGGAATAGATTATGAGAAAATTCATGCTTGTGAAAAAGATTGTGTTCTTTATAGGAATGAGTATGAGGATGAGAATTATTATCCGGTTTGTCAACAAGCAAGGTGGAAGAAAGGAAATGAGCCAAAAGAAGGTAAGAATGGAGTGCCAAAGAAAGTATTATGGTACATTCCACAGATACCAAGTTTGAGGCGTTTATTTGGAAACCCAGAATATGCCAAGAATTTGACATGGCATAATGACAAATGGGTTGATGATGGTATGTTTAGACACTTGGTGGATTCACTACAATGGAAGACTTTTGAAGCCGATCATCCCAACTTTAGTGTGGATCCAAGAAATATACATTTCGCTTTGTCAACGGATGGAATGAACCCACATGGTAACATGAGTAGTAGGCACAGCACTTGGCCCGTAATACTTGTTAACTACAATCTCCCTCCAAAGATGTACATGAAGTTGAAGTTTTTAATGTTGTCTTGATTGATTTTGGGTTCTCACCAACCAGGCAATGACATTGATGTATACTTGGCACTGTTAATTGATGACCCAAAAAACTTGTGGGAAAATAGAGCAAAAGTTATAGATGCTTACCGAAAAGAGATATTCACACTCCATGCAATGTTGATATGGACCATTAACGACTTCCCCGCATAGGGAAATTATCTGGTTATTTGGTGAAGAATTCTATTGGTTGTCCTATTTGCATGACAGAAACGTCTCACAAATGGTTGAAGAATGGTAAGAAAACCATTTTTCTTGGTCATAGAAGATGGTTGCTAAAAGATCATCGTTACCTCAAACAATAGAAAGCCTTTGATGGCAACAGTGAAGAAAGAGACCCTCCTCATCCTTTGATGGGTGAACAAATATTTGAAATAGTAAAAGATATAAGAGTCGTATTCCGGAAGAAAAAGTGAGATAAAGACTAGTCACCGATTGATAAACCATGGAAAAAAGATCAATCTTTTTTTATCTTCCATACTAGAAGACACTTTTTGTTCGTCATTGCTTGGATGTTATGCATATTGAGAAAAACATTTGTGAATCCATAGTCAGCACGTTGTTTGACATTCCAGGCAAGACTAAGGATGGTGAAAAAGCTCGGTTGGATCTCATGGAAATGGAGATTAGGCCTAATTTGTGTCCTAAGAAAAGAGAGAATTGTACTTACTTACGTCCAACGAAGCACACGTTATCAATAGCGTAAAAGAGAAAGCTTTGTGAATGGCTTGCTTCGTTGAAAGTGCCGGACGGGTATTCTTTGAACTTTAAAAAGTTGGTGTTGGTGAAGGATTTGAAACTTATTGGCATGAAAACACACGATTGTCATGTGTTGATGCAGCAATTACTACCACTTGCTTTGCTGGGAATTCTAATAAAGGATGTGAGATTTGCAATTATCAAGTTGTGCTCATTCTTTAATTCAATAGGCTCCAAGGTAATTGATCCACTTATACTATATTCACTACACTCAGAATTGGTGCAAACCTTATGCATGCTTGAAAAGTATTTTCCACTGGCATTTTTTAACATCGTGATTCATCTATGGTACACTTAATACGTGAAGTTAAGTTATGAGGACTGGTGTATTTGAGATGGATGTACCCATTTGAAAGATATATGAAGGTTTGAAGGGCTATGTGAAGAATCAAAATTGGCCGAGGGATGTATTGTAGATAGTTACATAGCTAAAGAATATGTTGAATTTTGCTCCGAGTACCTATCTAATACAGACGCAATTAGGGTGCCAAAGACTATAAACATTGAGGCTAGGAGACTATCTACTGGTAATCCTTCGTCTATAAATCGAGAGGAGTAAGAGCAAGCTTGTCTTTATATCTTACACAACGCTATTGAAGTGGAGCCTTTCAATGAGATGCACATGAACGAATTAAAAAAAGCAAGAAATGAGAAGTGATTGCAATATGAACACAACTGGACCTACTGGTTGTGGATTAGAGCACACATCTATGGTAAGTGCTCCGCATCACAAGATGAAGACATGTCATAGGACTTGAAGAACCTAGCTAGAGGACCGTTCTTGGTAGTTACAAGGTATACGTCATATTCTATAAATGGTTACACTTTCTACACTCGCGAAAGAGATGAGAAGCATCCTGTCCAAAATAACGGTGTGACCCTTCGTGTCGAGTTTATGCATATTGCGTCCACCAAGGACAACAATCCGGTATATGGGACCATGAACTACTTTGGTTTCATTGAAGATATTTGGGAACTTGATTATGGAAGATTGCATATAGCACTTTTTAAGTGCAAGTGGGCCTACAATAACTATGTTAAGAACGATAATGATGGCATCACGGTGGTTGACTTTAGAAGATTGGGATACAGGAATGATCCCTTCATTATGGCATCACAAGCAATCCAAGTTTTTTACACTACGGTTCCCCAAGACTTGGAGTTGTCTCTAGTCATCTTGATGAAGCCAAGAATAGTTATTGACGGTGAAGAAGTTGCAGAGGATTGTACGGACATCCCTTCATTCACAAAGGGATTGTCACTGGTTGAAGAGATAGATGATTTTGAAGATGATGTTTCGCACTTGCTTCGTGAAGATGTGGAATGGATATGTATTAAGGAACCAACGAAAAAAAGAGAAAAAAAAAAAAAGAGCATTCATAAACCAATTTATATTAATTTATTGTAAAATATTTCTTTGTTTCATTTTTCATCTTTTTTGAAGGGTTTGGGATATTTATTTATAATTATATTTGTGATGAAAACAGCAAAAAATTATATATTCAGGGCCATTGGATGCTTAAAACATAGGCTGGCCACCCTAGGCAGAAGAGAAAAACATATGTAAGTGGTAATTTGACCACTTTTTTACGACGATTTATTTGACCATTTTTTTACGATGGTTTTTATATAAACCGTCGTGAAATGTAGGGAAAAAAAATTTTTCCCACCATTACACGATGGTTATATAAAAAAACCATCGTGTAAGGCTAGGAATAATTTTTTTCCCACATATTACACAATGGCTTATACAAAAACCGTTGTGTAAAGCTGGGAAAAAAAATTTTGCGCAACTTACATGATGGTTTTTGTATAAACTATCATGTAAAGCTAGGTTTTTTAACTTACATGACGGTTTATACAAAAACGGTCGTGTAAAGAATTTTTTTTATATGACAGTTTTTGTATAAACAGTCATGTAATGCTTGGAAAAAAAAAATTTTACGCAGCTTACATGACGGTTTCTATATAAACTGTCATATAAAGTTGGGAAAAAAAAATTTTTCTCATAGCTTACATGATGATTTTTGTATAAACCGTCATGGAATACTGCTCAAAAAAAATTTTTTTTCCTAGCATTACATGACGGTTTTTCTATAAACCCCCATGTAAGATGCAATTTTCCCTTTAAATTTTAAAAATTCGTGCCCCCCCCCCCCCCCCCCCCCCCCGCCCCAAATTTGAATCCGCGACTCCCTCTCTCTCTAAAATTTTTCTCTCGCTCTCAAGATCTTGCTCCGCTGCCGTCACCTCCTTTCCACTAGTAAACTACCCCTCCCTCTCTCTTTACTCTTCCCCCATCCCTTCCCCACCCACCCCACCTCTTGGGGGTCGCCCCCCCTGTAGCCCCCTACGCCCCATCGCCCCATCCACCCCCCCATTGTCCCTCTATCGCCCCCCACCCACCCCGCCAACCACCATAGCCCCCCCACATCCCGTCACCCCACCCCCCCACCCCCCACCCACCGTCGACCCCCACACAATATGTGAAATTGTTATTGAAATTGTAAAATTGTGAATATGTGAACACATGCAATATGTGAAATTTTGTGACTATGTGAAATTGTGTAATTGAAATTGTAAAATTATGTATATGTGAACATGTGCAATATGTGAAATTTTGTGAATATGTGAAATTGTGTAATTGGAATTGTAAAATTGTGAATGTGTGAACATATGTAATATGTGTAATATATGAAATTATGTGAATATGTGAAACTATGTAATTTAGAAGATGTGAATACTTGAAATATGTGAAATTATGTGAATATGTGTAATATGTCAATTTATAATATGTTAATATTACTATGTATGTTTTAGTTTTTGCTTACTTTTCATAGATACAATGTCTCGCAAAAAGTGCACTCCATCTTCATCGCAATATAGCAAGGGAAACCAACGCAGTAAGCCATGAATGCAAACTAAATTCGATCCAAAAGTAGACTTTGAGCGAAGGGCTACATTGATGAAAAAAGTTAATCGAATGAGAAAGAAAGGTTTAAGAATTGAAGTGACATTTGACTCGAAAGGCCAATCGGAAGGCATATCCGGCCATGAATTAAGCAGTTAAATCAGAGTCCTTAGTCAAGAGCACGTTCCTATATGGATAAAAGATTGGAGTTCTGAGGATTTAGAACAAGTAAAGATGTGATTTGGAGACAGATTTGTGAAGCTTTCACAGTCGAGGATTGGTATAGGAAAAGGGGTTTAGATCCGACCTCTATGTTACCTTCATACAGCCATACCTTTCCATTCTAGAGGAGGATGAAAATGTATATAAATGGCCTCTTACGGTAGTACACTACTACCCCTCCATAAACGATGACAGTTGGGAAGCTTTTATGAGGTATCGACATTCCAGCAAATTCTAACTATTATCATCAAGTGCAAGAAAAATAAGAGGGGAAAATGAATACTACTCTATGGTTGGTCGAGTCAAATATAGAGAGCTCGAACAATCATTAATACATTAATATCTTACTCGTAGTACATTATATCAATTATTCTATCACTAATATGTTACTAACATAGCGTAATATAGTTTGCTAAGACGGACGTGCTACCAACACGGGAGGAGTTGTGGGTAAAATCACATCAAAGTCCCGATGGACAGTCTAAAGATCCAAGAGTAGCAGAAATTAGGAACTTAATTGTAAGTTTATTAAACACATAGTCATTTTTTATTTGTTACATGTTGAAGGATCTTAAGAATAGCATGGTTTTGTTGTTGTTTTACAGGATGAATACACGATGCAACAAAGTCAAGGAAGCTTCCAATCTGTCGGTAATGATGACACATTTATGAGGGCACTAGGAAAACCGAAACATTTAGGATGTGTTAGCTGTCAATTGAAGTATGTGAAGCAGTCTCAATGCTTCAACCTCCAATCAAGTTCAAAATTGACTTCCTAAATGTCAAAAATGCAGATGGAGATTGCAGAGTTGCGAGGTCTTGTGGCTGAGCTCATTTCCTAAGGACGTCCCAAGTCGACGGATGATAGCATCTTACAACGCAACAGCTTCAAGGCTAGTTGTAACCCTCCTGATAATGTAGCAAAAGCTCTAAAAGCTCCAAAAGTCCAATTGTTACTTGTTCGACAAGAGCCCGAAAAAGGTCAAGAATGCAGGGGTGTGCACTTGTTACGCTTGGGAAGGCATGGATAGAGAGTCTTCCAACTGATACAGTCCATGGAAGGCCATTAGGTGAAGAAAACGTACGCATTAGCATCACTACCATCAGAGGTAGAATAGTTGAATTGCTTGTTCCACACTTGAGGCAACAATTATAGGTGAAGCCACCAGAAGCTTCGTCGCATGGCTGAAGAGGTTAGTTGAAGTCATTGTAATGATGAAGACGAGTTGAGCGCCTAGCCACATTCCACAAGATCTAAGCAGAAAGAAATGCCAAAAAAAAAAGCTCTACAAAAGCAAGACAATTATAACCTGAGGTAGAATAAGAACAAGAACAAGAATAACCCGTTGAGAATGGGCAACTACTTGAATTTAACTTCACTTCAATACCTTAAGAATTTATGCAGTTGGCTCTATACGCGTATTCTTTCATGCGTGATGGGTTGATGATTTAGTGACCAATACCGGTAAATATCATTGGCAATGAATTGCCTATCTATGTAGGGTATGAAGATGTTTACTACTTCATCAACTGTGAACAAATCGGGACGAACTATATCGTGGTATACCTCAGGTAATAACTTTATCCTTAATTCGTAAATTTTAAAATATTGGTAGAGTTCTAAGCTGCTTTCTAATAATTGACTATATTGTTTTTTATTTTATTTTTTTTTGGCGAAATATTGTGAACTTTAAGGCTTGGCTTAAAATTTTGGCTTCAAATCTCCGACGATTGTTTCAAGTGCTGCAAGAGACCTAAAGAGTGATCGCAAAGAGCATGCCACATCACTCCTCCACCTATTAGCTCAAGCACCGAGGGGAAAATTATTCTTCCTACCATACAATGTTGGAGAACATTGGACATTGGCAGTTATTTCGCCATGGGAGGACCAAATATATTTGTTTGATCCCCTTAGACGTCCACCACATGAGGATTTCGTATCAGTCATGAGATTGTGAGTATTAATGTTCTCTTATAAAATTAACTGTTTTGAGTTTTACATAATTGTATTGTTTATTAATTCATTTAATCATGGCACATTGTTAGGGCGCTTAACGATTGGAAGCTTCAAACGGGAAGCGGCGTCACAAACCGATCGAACAGAGCGCTATATTCTAGACGTAAGTGTCTAAGACAACAAGGAAACGTAGAATGTGGTTTTTTTATTCTAGGTTTCATGCAAGATATAATTACAAGTGGTATACAAGCCCTAGGAAAAAAAGATTTTTATATGCATATGGATATAAATGATGTTAGATTAGAGTGGGTACAATTTGTAAATAGGTATGTCACTTTTAGATAGATAGAGATAGTAGATAAACAATTGTTCAAAATAGGTCAAATGTAAATGATCTTGTAAATACCTTGTAATTTCAATATACATCAAATTTTGTATGCAATCAGGGCCTTGTTGTAATAGATAACGCACAGGACTGGTCATCCCATGGGAAATCACAAATTTTGTCATTTTTTTTGCCAATACCAATATTCCATGACGATTTTTCAAAAAACCATCATGGAAGAATGAGTCTTCCACGACAGTTTTCTAAAAAACCATCGTAGAAAATTAGCCTTCCATGATAGTTTTTTGAAAAAAAAAAGTCAATATTCCACAACAGTTTTTCAAAAAACCATAATGGAAGGATAATATTCCACGACGGTTTTTGAGAAAACCATCATGGAAGGCTAATATTCCACGATGGTTTTCCAGAACACTATCTTAGAAGACTCCCCCTGCACCCCTATTTCCGCGGCTATTTCGAGGTTCCATGACGGTATAAAATGGTCATGAAAACTCGATTTTGTACCACGACTATTTTTTAATCTTCATGAAACTTTTCCATAACGGTTTTAAACCATTGTGAAAACCACTATCTATAGTAGTGATAGTCTCAGACTATTTGCTTGCTTATTATACAATCAACATAAATGAACATAAGGACGGCATATTTGATATATAAAATAAATAATACTCTTTATTGATTAAATATCTTAAGACAATTATATCATTTAATCTTTAGGACTTCTACTCTAACAATTAGTTGTATCAAAGCCATGGTTTTACAGAGTTTGTAATCATGGTATGTAAATAAATTATGTGATCTTTATCGCTCCTATGCTTAAATTGAAGTTTTTAGAGAGTTAGTACTCTAGGGTTTATATATAAATATATGATGTCATAGGATTATATGGTGAATGTTTACTAATTAATTTTTTTTTAATTATTATTTTTAATTAATTAATTTATGTTGGTTATGGTTCCTTAGAGGTTAGTGTTAGACATGTATGCCTTAAGGAGTAAAAATGTAATATGTTTTTGGAGACATTTTTATCAATAAAGAATTTATTCATTATTCATATACCAAATCTTGTCCTCTTTACGTTCATATTTGTTGAATGTATGTTAAGCAAATAATAGTCTGAGACTGTCGGCCTAAACCTTAAGAATTGGGCATATGATGGACTGATTATACGGAAGACACGATTCTTAAGGTGACGGTCTAAAACATATGATCCGCAATCGAGGGAATAAAGTTGGACACTTTATTCATGTAAAGATTGTTATGTTTTCTATATCCCTATTGGGAGATAGTTTGTCTTGACCATCGGAGTTGGACTCCGTGAATAGAAACATTGGCACGTAGTCATAGGTGACGATGTGTTGGATCGGGACATAAAGTAAATTGATTTGGATTAATAATTCTGTCTTGGCAAATCGATTCACTTTAGACAGTCATTTGCATTTTATCTTAATCTTGAGATGAATAGTGGGCTCGTTGTCTCGGCTTGTGTCTTTTGATGTACCAAAGGGTGACACCCACATCTCTATAGTGGTATGCAAGCCGGTACGTTGGAGGCATGACACTTAATAGCGTAGACTTGTTATTCATAGATATGGAATCCATAGCTCCTCTTTAGGAGTAATGATATCCTCTTATATGTGTTATCCTGTAATTGGAAAACTAGAGCGCTCAACCATTTGGATACATAGGTATAACCGAATAATATACTATCTTTGGATGGTAAGTTTTCTAATGGTGAGATAATGAAACGTAAGATAAAAATAATCGGGAAGGTAAGACAAAACTTGTCTTTAAGCCGATTATGGATTTTCATATGGGGATACGATACACTTTGATATGTCATGGAGACTTAGCTTTACGGGCTTCGTAATTCTATAAAGTTTGAGAGTGCAGCTCCAAGCTTTTAGTGGAGTAGCGTTGGAGTTGATAATTGTAAAATGTATATCTGGGATATTGGCTTTCATAATTATCGTGAGCTTGAACTTTATAGGTCCAGTTTGGTCTCCTTTGCTAGCCCACAAAATCTTGTAACGACACGGCATGCTTTTTCAATAATTAGTGACTTATGTCGGATTTGTCAAATTGGTTTAAAATTTGGAAGAATCAAATAATTCATGTCTATTTATTGGTTGAATTAATTTTGTAATAAAATTAATTTAAGATAAATTTGTTGAATTATTAGGATCAGATAATTCTTGTTTGTTTATCGGTTGATTTAATTGGATAAATTAAATCAAGATAAACTTGTAGAATTATTGTAAATTGATTTATTTTCTTAGAGATTATCTTGATAAAGTTTGTTTTGATCAGATCACTTTTCTATTGGGTTATTTGAATCAAAACTGAGACTTTATCCTATACAATCTCGGGTGAAAAATAAAAGATTCAGGGAGATTTGTTTTCGGTAGTTTGGCCTACCGAAGGACGTGTTTGGACTGCCGATGGGGCATGTTCGGCCTGCCGATCAACGAGCGATAAGATTACGCATTTTCACACAGATCTTATCAGATATTGATCTGAACTTGATTGTGTTTCGAGGTTTTAAGACCTAATCTGATAAAGACTGACCACGAGACCAATAGCTATATAAAGGGAGTAAGTCTCATCATTTACTCAGATCAACTGAGAGATTAAGAGAGATACTCTACTAGTGAGAATTGAAAACTTCCTGAGAGCTTTTGTTCACAAATCACGAACAATTGCTTTGGGTTCTCTCGATTGGTTGGAAGGAGAGTCACTAGTGGAAGAGCTGTACGTGTGAGACCACACTTACTCCAGTCGTGGATAGAGAATAGCAAAGAAGACCAGTTGGTTGAGGCTCTTCTGGAACGTTATTTCTCTTCACAGATTGCGGAGGTTCTGTAGCATACAAAGGTTAGTAAATTCTGGTTAATTTATGCATATAGCATGTCAAACTTGTGGTTTGGAAATTACTCTGATGAATAAAATTTTTAAAATTCCACTGCGTACTATTTTTCCTACAATTGGTATCAAAGCCATGGTTTTTACATAAATTTACAAGTTTGTAATCACGTTATATGCATAAAATTTTGTGATCTTAATCTCTCCTATGCTTGAATTGAATTTTACAAAGTGTTGGCACTCTAGGTTTCTATAAATTATATATGTTGTCATGGATTATGTGGTAAATATTTATTAATTAATTATGGTTGATTAAATCATTGTTTAATTATTTATTAATTAATTAATTTATACCGGTTATAGTTCCTTAGAGGTTTGAATGTGTATCTAAGTTTTTCATGTAATAGGTGACGGACTATCATCTCCGTCTAGGAATTATTATTTATTTTAAATTTGTAAAATTTTGTAATTAAATAATTATCCGAAGAAGACGGATCTAGAAGAATGATGATCGCGCTCCTAGGTATTTCTTGTGTCTCTAATTTTATGTTTTTGAATTGTTGAAAATAAAATTGATGAATTGCATTCAAATTGTATTTTCTGGAATAAGAGATTTCTGCTCAGTCGGCATGCCAGACCTCACAGTTCGGCAGACCGATGGTTACAGATTGGTAGGCTGGACGTGTGGTTCGACAGGCCGTCAGTGGGGTAGAAATCGGCTGGCTCTGCCGGCAGGCCGATGAAACATGACCGGCAGGCTGATCACCCAGATCGACCTGCCGACCGAGAGCTGGAAAAGTCTCCAGAAAAGATGCAATTTTTCCTAGTGCAATTTTAATTTTATTTTTTGGACGATTCTAAGAAACATTCAATTTGGATATGACTGAAAATATGAAGTATTTAATTCATACGAGATTGAAGACTTGAATATGGGTATTGCATGAAGAAGGATACAGCTTGAGGATTCAAGGATGAAGAATCGATAAATGTCTCGATTATTCTCTTGTAATCTTAGTTTTCTATTCTCTAGGGTAGAACCATAATATTATGGTTATTATTATTATTTTTCTTGTAGCTTTGCTTGATTGCTTTGCTTGTCTACATTATAATATGATTTGCCATATATATTGATAACATGTCATATAGAATAGGGGGTGCCACTCATATTAAGATTGTTCATGCATATTCTTAAAATAAACCTTGATTTCAAAAGATTGAGTGGGAGAAAGTTTTCGAAGAGAGGACCTAAGGCCTCCATTGTTGGTCCATAGGCAGCATATGGTGGTCCCAACCCCTAGGAAGGGATTTCTATCATGTTCCAGATTGGATCTCTGAAAGGATAAGGTATTTTAGTATGATTTATAGTTGCACACCCCTAGATGGTGATTATAAATCATGGATAAAATATTAAAATGATGGTTATACACTCACGTTAATTTTATTATTAACCTCCCCTAGGAGCTCTGTTAATAAAATTAATGGCCAAAAAAATGATTATTAATATATGCTGGATCATACGGGTCCTAGATGGCGTATATTAATCAGGAGGAGATCTGTGTTCCTGATTGAATTTGGCATGACTCCTCTAGGAGTTTGTTGAATTCTGAGTTGGGAATTATCGTTGTAAGGTTGTGATATTTTCAAGGTTTTGACACATAAACACATTTGTATGATTTTTTACATGATTGTGTTATCCTACTAAACTATTATTATATGTTTGCTTATGTTTGGTATATGATTCTTTATTGTAGATTGAAAATATCTAAAAACGTTTTATCATCGATACTTGACAAAAACCAATTAACCGGTAAGAACTATAACGATTGGAAACAGAACCTGGATATCGTCCTATCCTTTGAGAAACTGAAATATGTACTGACAACCCCATGTCCTCCCGAGACTATGGGAGACTCAAGTAATAAGCAATTCCAAGCGTATGATCGCTGGAAAGATGCTAATGATTAGGCCCGCTGCTATGTTATGGCCAGCATGAACAACGTACTGTAGGCTCAACATCAGGATTATGAGACTACAAAGCAGAACTTGGATAATCTTGAGGATATGTTCGGAGGCCAAGCCATAACAAAGCGGCAAGGGGCGCTTTGAAAACTCTTAAACTGTAGACAGAGACCGGGGACATCTGTAAAGGAGCACATAATGTTGGTCATGGGTTACCTCACTGAGGCTCAAACTAATGGAGCCGACATCGATGCTGAAACTCAGATGACTATGGTCTTTGAGACTCTGTCTAAGGAATTTATTCCATTTAGAGCTACTTTTAATTTAAGCAATAGACGGGATATGACCTTAACAGAACTGATAAAACAGTTACAGGAGTTTGAACTGCTGATCAGGGAGTCTCTTGCTGTAATGCCCGCCTATTTTTGTAACGGACCATGTTAAGTTAGTAACGTTATTAAGGAATGTTATTAATAAATAACCTTATATGATATGATATGTGTTGTGCATGTTACTAACTTTTTATGACAAGTTTTGTGACAGGTGACGACCGCATGGGATCGTTGTGCTCTAGTGTTCATGTGAAATTTTAAGCATATGTTTATTTATGATGCAATGATGTATGAATGTTTTATGTTATGACATTTAATGACAGATCGGCAGGCCAAACTTTTAAGCTCGGTAGGCCGAAGTTCTTGCCCGAGAACGGCAGGCGGAAGAACCCCACCGGCAGGCCAAACTTTCTGGAATCGGCAGGCCGAAGGGGAAAACCGGCAGGCCGAACATGGCTGGCGAGCAGTCAGCAGAAATCTCTCCAAAATTATGGCTGAGTTAATTACGTTAATTGGATGATTTAATGTGATTAATTGGCATCATAATGGAATGTTTTATCAGTTAAGGAAATAAAAGGGGTTTGACTTGCATGATTTATGTCAATTTATATGGTTTCCAATTTAAATAGGGCAAAACATGGTAAGTATTGAGTGGGAGATTGGACTTTCCTTCTTTCTCTTCTTTCCTTCCACGCCAACAGCCCTTAACAGTCAAAAAAATCTGACTTAATGAAGGGAATTAAATTCCCATCAATTATGTTTAATACGTTAAAAATTTTTAACGTTTCCTTTTTCATTATTTTCTCTCCTTCTCACATATTCCTCTCAAAAAATTTTGAGACGATTTTTCATTTCTCTTTCTCTTCTCTTCTCTTCTCCATGAGTTCTTCCTCTCCCTCTCTCACAAAAATTTTTCTGAGTACATTGAATGAAAAGTCTTATTTCGTTGGTTAAATTCAAGGATTCTGAGAAGAAACTTCAAGGTATGTATTCGGTTTTCTCTGGTATTTTTGAAAAGAAATTCTTCACCTCATTTCATTTACAATATCTTTCTTGAGGTATTGTGTTTTGTCTCAAAATTTTAAATGTGATGTTATGCATATATGTTATGTGGTGCTTTCTAATTTCATGTCATATGAATGTTTTATGAAAATATGATATTTCTATCTTCTACTCTTCACAGTAATGTTACTGTATAATTTTGAAAGTATAAAAAAAAAACGTATGAATGAATCCTAGTAATGTAAGTCTAAGTACTTTTAAAATCAATAGTAACGATAAAGTTTGATATTATTTATAATTTTAAGGTTTATGCTTGTACGAATGTAAGTATGTAACGACATCTGTGACGTTCGATTTAAGGGGCGCCACAGGCTTTGGTATCAGAGCAAATCTTTCGATTACAATTCATATCGCCACACGTCAATCCAAGTCCTCCAAGTAAGTATGTTATTAAGTTAGATATATAGATGCAAGTATGATGATAAGATTAAGGTTTGAATGATTAATGATTATTGATAGAGTAGTGAAAACCTGTCTCATAAATGGAAGATTATTTCTAAGTCCTAATTATTTTAGGAAATTACGATGGACGGTTATAGAATAATGCAGACCCGCACCCAGACCAACGAGAGACTTATGACGATGATCGCTGAACTGCAAAGGCAGTTGGAGGATCAACGAAGGGAAATTGCGTCATTAAGGGCCAACGGCCAGAATGGTGAACAACGAGGCAATGATGTGCCTCATCCTCCTCCGCAGCCACAAGTACAAGTAAATGAAGTCCCAGCTCCTGCTGTTGAACCAAGAGCAGCCTATCAGGAACCTCTTCTGGTCAGATGGAAGAGAGTCAAGCCAGCTGACTTTGAGGGTTCAAAGGACCCGTTAGTTGCTCAGGGATGGTTAAAGATGATCGAAGCCACACTGAGACTCATGGATTTCACGGACAACGAAAAAGTCCTCTATGCCTCATACTGCCTTACCATGGAGGCCAGAATCTAGTGGGATGGCATTGAACAGAGCAGAAATGTTGAAGAGATGTCATGGGCAGACTTTGTGCACGAGTTCAACACAAAATTCTTCCACATGAATGTCACGAGGAAGCATTATGAGGAATTCGAAAGCTTGCGCCTAGGGGATATGACAGTCACAGATGTGGTGACAAAATTTGACCAGCTTGCTCGTCTATGCCCAGGGATGGTTATGAACGAAGGTGAAAGGGTCAGAAGGTTGATCAGGGCCCTTAGACCAGACATTGCTGCAATTGTTGATAGGGCTAGTCCGCTAAGGACTCAAGAACAGGTTGTTATGAGAGCCCAACGTGCTGAATTCCATCTGTCAAAATTAAGAAGGAACCAGCCTCAGCCCAACCAGCAAGCCAACAATGCTAATAACCAGAACTGCCCTCCCCATAGGAACAACAACAACAACAACAACAACAACAACAACCAGAACTGGAGGAACAATAAGAGGAAGGGTAATCCTCAATAACAGTAGGGCCAAGATAACAAAAGGCACAGTGATGGTCAGCGCAAGAACAATGACAGGCGATTCCAACCATGTGCCAAATGTGGAAAGAAACATCCAGGGGAATGTCGATTGGGGACCAACCAATGTTTCATATGTGGGCACGAAGACCATTTCATTAAGAACTGCCCCAAACTAATGAATGCTAATGCCCCGCAGAGACCTCCTCCTCAAGCCCAGCTGCATCAGATGCAAGCCTCCCTTGAAGGCCCACTAATTAGTCAAGGGAGACTTGAAGCCCCACCAGCAAATGCATGAATCTATGCCATGACAAAAGAACAAGTGGCTGCTGAAGCCTCCAATGTGGTCACAGGTCAGATAACAAGCTTATGTAATAATGTTTATGTTCTTTTTGATACGGGTGCCACGCATTCTTTTGTATCTATATCACATGCTAAGAAGTTAGGGGTTCGCTTAGAGCCTATGAGACAGGGATTCACTACGACACTACCCTCTGGGGAAGTGATATTGTCCACGCACTGTTTACGTAAAGTACCCCTATGGATTTCTGATAGGGAACTTTTCATCCACCTCATTGTGATTGACATGCATGACTATGACATGATTCTTGGGATGGATTTCCTAAGTAAATATAATGCCTCGATCGAATGCCGAAAATGAAAGGTGATCTTCCATCCTGAAGGTGATCAGAAATTTGTTTATGTTGGTGAGACCAGAAAGAAACCTCACATGTTTTTATCGGCAATGAAAGCAAGGAAGCTTTTGGCAAATGGCTGCATGAGCTATTTGGCAAACGTTGTAGACAAAAGCCAAGAAGGAAAGACAAGAATGGAAGATGTACATGTTGTTCATGAATATGAAGATGTGTTTCCTGACGATCTAACGAGTCTACCGCCAGAAAGAGAAGTTGAATTCGAGATTAAGCTCGCTTCAGGCACCGAACAATCTCTAAAGTGCCTTACAGAATGGCCCCGATAGAATTAAAGGAGCTTCACACCCAATTAAAGGAGCTACTTGACAAAGGATTTGTCAGGCCAAGTCACTCACCGTGGGGTGCTCCAGTCTTGTTTGTGAAAAAGAAGGATGGCACTATGAGACTTTGCATCGACTACAGAGAACTGAACAAGGTGACAATCAAGAACAAGTATCTGTTGCCTCGAATTGATGATTTGTTTGATTAGCTCAAGGGTGCATCGGTGTTCTCCAAGATTGATCTACGATCAGGGTATCACCAGTTGAAGATTAAAGAAGGAGATATCCCCAAGACTGCTTTCAGGTCGAGGTATGGTCACCATGAATTTGTGGTTATGCCTTTCGGTCTGACGAATGCACCTGCTGCTTTTATGGATTTGATGAACAGGGTATTCAAGGATTTCCTCGATATATTTGTTGTTGTATTTATCGATGATATTCTTGTCTACTCGAAGAATCAGGAAGAGCATGAAGAGCATTTAAGGATTGTGCTGGAGACTTTAAGAAGACACCAGCTATATGCTAAGTTCTCCAAATGCGAGTTTTGGCTTAATAAAGTGTCATTTCTGGGGCATGTTATTTCAAAGGATGGGATTATGGTGGACCCTACTAAGGTAGAAGCTGTACTCAATTGGAAGCAACCAATGAATGCAAGTGAAATAAGGAGCTTCTTGGGTCTAGCAGGTTACTATCGGAGATTTGTAGAAGATTTCTCCAAGATAGCAGCTCCACTCACGAACTTGACTCGCAAAGGAAAGAAGTATGAATGGACGGATGCATGTGAAAAGAGTTTTCAAGAACTGAAGAAAAGATTAACGACGGCTCCTGTATTGGCAATTCCTGAGGGTAATGATGGGTTTGTAATCTATAGTGATGCATCCAAGATGGGCCTTGGAGCTGTATTGATGTAGAATGAAAAAGTGATTGCTTATGCTTCAAGACAACTGAGGGATTATGAAAAGAATTATCCTACTCATGATCTCGAGTTAGCAGCAGTTGTTTTTGCGTTGAAGATATGGAGACACTATTTTTATGGGGTCTAATGTAAGATCTTCACTGATCATCAAAGTCTGAAGTACTTCTTCACGCAAAGAAACCTGAACATGAGACAACAAAGATGGCTAGAGTTGGTGAAGGATTATGATTGTGAAATCCTTTATCATCCTGGTAAAGCTAACCAAGTAGCTGATGCTTTAAGTAGGAAGTCTGTTGCTACGTTGATGTCTATGCAAGCAATGTCTCCACCTTTAAGGAAGGAAATTCTAGACTTCGGTTTAGAACTTATAGCAGGCCAACTATCAGCACTCTCTCTTGCTCTGACGGTGTATGATGAAATTACGAGTAAGCAAGATGACGGCGTAAGCCTTATAAGAATCAAGCAAGAAATGAAAGAAGGAAAATGTCAAGAGTTTCGTATTGCAGATGACAGAACTCTGTATCTTAAGGACCGTTTATGTGTTCCCAATGTCAATGATTTAAGGGAAAGGATCTTGGCAGAAATTCATGACACTCCTTACTCTATTCATCCAGGTGCAACGAAGATGCATAATGATCTAAAGGGTAATTTCTGGTGGTTTGGAATGAAACGTGATTTTGCAAAGTATGTAAAGAAGTGTATGACATGTCAACAAGTAAAGGCTGAACACCAGAGACCTGGTGGTGAACTGCAATCTATCCAAATACCGGAATGAAAATGGGAAGAAATAGCAATGGATTTCATTACCGGTTTACCCATAACTACGAATGGTTATGACGCAATTTGGGTAGTTGTGGATCGGCTGACGAAGACGTTGCATTTCATTCCTATCAAGATCACTTACTCGATGGAATAGTTAGCGGAACTTTATGTTAAGGAGATTGTACGACTACATGGGATTCCCAAGTCAATTATCTTAGATCATGATGGCAGGTTCACATCTAAGTTTTGGAAAAGTGTCCAAACTGCAATGGGAACCAGGCTTCATTTCAGTACGGCTTTTCATCCTCAGACTGACGGCCAAACAGAGAGGACGAACTTGATTCTAGAAGATATGCTACGAGCTTGTTCTCTCGATTATAAGACCAGCTGGTGTAAAATGTTGCCATTAGCAGAGTTTGCTTACAACAACAGCTTTCAGGCAACAATTGGAATGGCACCATATGAAGCGCTGTATGGACGAAAATGCAGATCGCCTATATGTTGGCATGAAGCTGGTGAAAAGAAGTTGATGGAAAGTATAGATGCTGAAAGAACCGATTTTGTGAAGGAAACATCTGAGATGATAAAGTTGATAAGAAGAAGGATAGAGACCGCTCAAAGCCATCAAAAGAGTTATGCTGACAAAAGAAGAAGACCTTTAAAGTTCGCCGTAGGTGAATATGTGTTTTCGAAAGTTACACCAATGAAAGGGGTTATGAGTTTTGGGAAGAAAAGCAAGTTAAGCCTAAGATTCATCAGTCCTTATGAAGTTGTTAGATGAATAGGCAAAGTAGCTTATCAGATGAAGTTGCCATCTGAAATGTATGCAATGCACGATGTATTTCATGTCTCCATGCTCAAGAAGTATGTTTTGGACCCTACGCATGTGATTGAGCCACAAGTAATCGAGATACCAGAAGATTTAAGTTATGAAGAAAAGCCAACGAAGATACTCGATCGATAAACCAAGACTTTGAGGAATAAGGAAATTCCATTGGTCAAGGTGTTATGGCGAAATCAGCAAGTTGAAGAAGCTACATGGGAACGTGAAGATGACATGAAAATTTTGTATCCGCATTTATTCTAAGTTTCGAGGATGAAACTTTTATAAGGTGGGGAGAATTGTAATGCCCGCCTATTTTTGTAACGGACCATGTTAAGTTAGTAACGTTATTAAGGAATGTTATTAATAAATAACCTTATATGATATGATATGTGTTGTGCATGTTACTAACTTTTTATGACAAGTTTTGTGATAGGTGACGACCGCATGGGATCATTGTGCTCTAGTGTTCATGTGAAATTTTAAGCATATGTTTATTTATGATGCAATGATGTATGAATGTTTTATGTTATGACATTTAATGACAGATCGGCAGGCCGAACTTTTAAGCTCGACAGGCCGAACTTCTTGCCCGAGAACGGCAGGCCAAAGAACCCCACTGGCAGGCCGAACTTGCTGGAACTGGCAGGCCAAAGGGGAAAACCCGCAGGCCGAACATGGCTGACGAGCAGTCAGCAGAAATCTCTCCAAAATTATGGCTGAGTTAATTACGTTAATTGGGTGATTTAATGTGATTAATTGGCATCATAATGAATGTTTTATCAGTTAAGGAAATAAAAGGGGTTTGACTTGCATGATTTATGTCAATTTATATGGTTTCCAATTTAAATAGGGCAAAACATGGTAAGTATTGAGTGGGAGATTGGACTTTCCTTCTTTCTCTTCTTTCCTTCCACGCCAACAGCCCTTAACAGTCAGAAAAATCTGACTTAATGAAGGGAATTGAATTCCCATCAATTATGTTTAATACGTTAAAAATTTTTAAAGTTTCCTTTTTTATTATTTTCTCTCCTTCTCATGTATTCCTCTCAAAAATTTCTGAGACGATTTTTCATTTCTCTTTCTCTTCTCTTCTCCACGAGTTCTTCCTCTCCCTCTCTCACGAAAATTTTTCTGAGTACATTGAAAGCAAAGTCTAATTTCATTGGTTAAATTCAAGGATTCTGAGAAGAAACTTCAAGGTATGTATTCGGTTTTCTCTGGTATTTTTGAAAAGAAATTCTTCTCCTCGTTTCATCTACAATATCTTTCTTGAGGTATTGTGTTTTGTCTCGAAATTTTAAATGTGATGTTATGCATATATGTTATGTGGTGCTTTTTAATTTCATGTCATATGAATGTTTTATGAAAATATGATATTTCTATCTTCTACTCTTCACAGTAATGTTACTGTATAATTTTGAAAGTATAAAAAAAAATGTAATGATTATTCAAGGGGTAAATATGAAGTTTTCATGAAAAATTGTTATAATATGCATGTGTATGAGTATGAAAGATGAATGTGTTTTATTTATATGTTATGAAATTGTTATGGGAATTCAATAAGAAAAAAATGTTTTAAAAAATGTTATTTCTGGATTTTTGTTATGAAATGTTGTGTATGTTTAAAAGGTTTTATGATAAAAAAAATAATTTTATGCATGATAATATGATGATGATTATAGGATATGTCTGAAATGTGATGAATGAATATTATATGAATGAATGTTATGTGTATGGATATTTCATGATAAGTATTGATTTTATTGCATCTTTAAATGATAAATGGCATGAACACTCTAGGAAGCGAGCACATCGAGACCGCGGCGTCGTCACCAAGTGTATTTTTAAGGTTAAGTAAGCTATCATTAAGGTAAGTACATTCTCACCTGCAACATGATACATGTTTTTATAAGGATTGATGATATGTTTTACAAGGATATTCATGATGATTTTATGATGATTTTTCCTTAAAGGATTTCTTATGAAAGATTTTCATGATTTTAAAGATATGCATGTATGAGGATGACATGTTTCAAAGAATGAAAAGTATGTATATATGTATCACCTAATAAGTGTTGCACACCCAATGCTATGAAATGTTATGTTATGATGTCATGTTTGGTTTGGGATTGGCTACCCTTCTCCTCTCATGACGGCGCGCCTATGATGATGTTATGGTGCAACACTTGGGCCCTTAAGATAAAATGGAATAAGTTTTAAAATGGTTAACATTACGAAAGATATGTTCTATGAAATTGTGCTTAAGGCACTTTTATGATACGATGACAATGATGATGATGATGATGAAGTTTATAAAATGTTTTAAATTGTGAGAATATATGTACTTACTAAGCTTTAGCTTAATCATGTTTTATATGTCATGTTGCAGATAAGGGTAAGAGAATCATGGACTAGGTGGAGGACATGGGAAGGCGTGTGAGCAACATGAACGATGAATTGTAACCGGAAGCATGCCAAGAAGAACAATTTCATGATTTCATCAAGTTATATTTTTGAACATATATTTTATGTTAAATTTTAAGAATATTTATATTATGGTTTTATAAGTTATTTTATCATTTTTCAATGAATTATGAACTTCCGCTATATTTTACGTAAAGTTGTTAGGTTTTAAGTTAAAGTTTTCTAAAGGAATTTGGTCTCGGACGGCCTATCGAACTCTGTGGCCGGCCTGCCAAAGACCAGAAGTTCGGCCTACCGATTGAATTTTCCAGCCTGTTGAACATGGCTGAATTTTCAATCAGTATTGCAAAGCCTCTGCCGGCCTGCCGGTAGAGAGAACTCCGGCCTGTTGATGATGTTCGGCCTGCCGAAGTCCCAAGTTCGGCATGCCGAACTGTGGGAGTAAGTAAGTTTTAAATGATTTGATGTTTATTTTGATATGTTGTGATGTTTTTTTAAGTCCTGATTTTACAACTTGGTATATCTATTTTATTAATATAAGTTCATGATTAATTTAGAGTATAAATGAATAAATTATGATAAGGAATAATTTAAACAATGCCTTTCGAAACAATGTTAAGTTAAAAAAAAAAACGTATGAATGGATCCTGGTAATGTAAGTCTAAGTACTTTTAAAATCAATAGTAATGATAAAGTTTGATATTATTTATAATTTTAAGGTTTATGCTTGTATGAATATAAGTATGTAACGACATCTATGACGTCTGATTTAAGGGGTGCCACACTTGCTGATGGTGAGGCCAACATGGTAGCTGCTTCTGGTTCCAATCCTAACTCAGGGAATGGAAAGAAGCAAAGAGCCAAGAACGGGAAGTCTTCTATTCCTGCTACTACCAAGAGCAAGAAAAAGAAGAAGAAGAACCCAAAGAAACTCAAATGCTTCTTCTGTGGAAAGGTCAGGCATATCAAGAAGCATTGCAAGAACTTCCTTTCCAAAGGAGGTAGGTGTGATCTTCTATATTTAGAAACTTGTTTGGTTGAGGAATCCAGTGACATCTGGGTCATAGATTCTGGTGCAACTAACCATGTTTGTGTTTCTCTGCAGGGGTTCAAAGAAACAAGAAGTCTGCTACATGAGGACTTCACGCTTCGGATGGGCGATGGATCCTTGGTCTCAGCGGAAGCAGTGGGAGACATCCATCTTTATTTTGATAATTATAGGAATTTATTTTTACAAGATTGTTTTTACGTTCCTAAATTTAAAAGGAATTTAATTTCTGTAGCTTGTTTATTTAAAGACTCCTACTTGGTTTCTTTTAATGATAAAGTGGTGATTCGTAAAACAAATCTTTTATCTGTTTTGGATGGATGCAAAATATTTTATCAAACCTAAGATGGACTTATTGCTTAATACTGAGATAAATGATAATGATTCTAAAAGACTTAAAACTTCTCATTCTAATAAGACTTATCTTTGGCATTTGCGCCTTGGTCATATTAACCTGAATAGGATTCAAAGGTTGGTAAGGGATGGACCTTTAAGTCACTTAAAGGTGGAATCTATACCTCAATGTGAATCTTGTTTGGAGGGTAAAATGACCAAAAGACCATTCGGGTCTAAGGGCAATAGGGCCAAAGGGGTTCTAGAACTTGTGCATAGTGATGTTTGCGGACCGATAAACATCCGGCCATGAGGAGGGCATGAGTACTTCATCACTTTTATTGACAATTACTCAAGATATGGATATATGTACCTGATGCACCACAAAAGTGAAACTTTTGACAGGTTTAGGGAGTTTTGGGCTAAAGTGGAAAAGCAATTGCGTAGACCCATAAAAGCACTTCGATCAGATCGAGGTGGGGAATACCTTTCTGATGAGTTCTTGGAACACTTGTTAGAGAATGAGATTTTATCCCATTTGACTGCGCCAGGCACTCCATAGCAAAATGGCGTAGCAGAGAGAATAAATAGGACTTTGTTGGACATGATTAGGTCCATGATGAGTTATTCATCATTGCCTTTATCCTTTTGGGGATATGCACTACAAACCGCATGTTATCTTTTGAACAATGTGCCTTCAAAATCAGTCCCTAAAACTCCTCACGAGTTATGGACAAGTAGGAAGACATCTTTAAACCATATTCGCATATGGGGATGTCCAGCTCATGTCCTGTTTAAGGATGCGAATAAGTTGGAAGCATGTTTGAAAGTTTGCGTGTTTATAGGATATCCAAAAGGGACTAAAGGGGGTTATTTTTATAACCCAAAGGAAAATAAAGTCGTGGTTTCAACTAATGCAACTTTCCTTGAGGAAAGTTACATGGACGACTTTAAACCTTGAAGCACAGTAGTGCTTGAGGAGTTAAGGAGTGATCTGATCACTTCGAAGGTTTCAAATGAAACCATTCCAATCGGTGTAGAAAAACCAAACAACCTGAACAACAACCTCAGGGGCTTCGGCGTAGTGGGAGGATCGAGCGTCAACCTGAGAGGTATATGTTCAATGGGAAAGTCTTCTTGGCTTAACCGGATGAACATGACAGGGATCCTTATACTTACGCAGAAGCTATAGAGGATGTTGATTCAAAACTCTAGACAAAGGCCATGAACATTGAGATGAAGTCTATGGAGACTAATCAGGTCTAGGAGCATGTGGATCTTCCTGAAGGGGTAAAACCTATAGGGTGTAAGTGGATCTACAAGAAGAAATGAGGAGTGAATGGAAAAGTCAAAACCTTTAAGGCTAGACTGGTAGCTAAGGGTTATACGCAAAAGGAAGGAATCGATTATGAGAAAACCTTTTTGCCTATAGCCATGCTTAAGTCCATCCGGATTCTCTTCTCCATAGCTGCCGCTCTCGACTATAAGATTTGGCAGATGGATGTCAAGACGGCCTTTCTGAATGGCTATCTTGATGAGTTTATTTATATGGAACAACCAGATGGGTTCAAGGTCGCAGGTCAAGAGGGTAAGGTTTGTAAGCTGCTAAAGTTAATTTATGGACTTAAGCAGGCTTCCCGTTCTTGGAACATAAGATTTGATCAGGTGATCAAGACTTATGGATTCTCACAAAATGTGGATGAACCATGTGTTTACAAACACATTAAGGATAGGAAGGTGGTTTTTCTACTGCTCTATGTAGATGACATTCTGCTAATTGGCAATGACGTTGGGGCATTGTCATCGGTCAAATTATGGTTGACCAAGCAGTTTGACATGAAGGACTTGGGTGAGGCTAATTTTATTCTCGGTATCCAAATCTTTCGGGATAGGAAGAACAAAATAATAGCTTTGTCACAAGCTGGCTACATAGATATAATTCTCAAGAGGTTTGCAATGCAGGATTCCAAGAAAGGTGGGCAACCATCTAGGTCTGAAATTACTCTTTCTAAGAAAGACTCTCCAAAGTCTTATGAAGAAAGAGAATACATGAAGAAGGTGTCTTATGCTTCAGCAGTGGGTAGTCTCATGTATGCCATGCTTTGCACACGACCAGATATTAGTTATGTGGTCGGGATTGAAAGTCGATTTCAGGCAGATCCAAGACCGAACCATTGGGTTGCGGTAAAGCATATTTTCAAGTACCTAAGAAGGACTCAAGGGTATATGCATGTGTATTCGGGTGAGGACTTGACTCCTCTAGGATACACTGACTCAGATTTTCAATCCTGTATGGATTCTAGGAAATCGACTTCGGGGTTTGTGTTTACTCTAGGCGGCGGTGCCATTAGTTGGAGAAGTGCGAAGCAAGATTGCACTTTGGATTCAACGATGGAGCCCGAGTATGTGGCAGCTAGTGATGCTTCAAAAGAAGCAGTGTGGCTCCGCAAGTTCCTTGGGGATCTTGAGGTAGTTCCTGGTATGGATAAAGCGGTATCATTGTACTGTGATAACAGTACAGCGGTAGCTAATGCTAAGGAACTAAGATTTCACATGAAGAGTAAGCATATTGATCAAAAGTAGCATGTGATAAAGGACTTCGTTGAGGACGGGCATGTCTCGGTGTGCAAGATCGCGTGAGAGAACAATTTAGCTGATCCATTTATGAAGACACTTACTGGGAGAGTCTTCGAAAGGCATGTGGAAGCTATGGGGATGCGAGATTTTTCATATTTACTCACTTAGTGCAAGTAGGAGATTGTTAGACATGTATGCCCTAAGGAGTAAAAATGTAATATGTTTTTGGAGACATTTTAATCAATAAAGAATTTATTCATTATTCATATACCAAATCTTGTCCTCTTTACGTTCATATTTGTTGAATGTATGTTAAGCAAGTTTGAGACTGTCGGTCTAAACCTTAAGAATTGGGCATATGATGGACTGATTATACGGAAGACACGATTCTTAAGGTGATGGTCTAAAACATATGATCCGCAATCGAGGGAATAAAGTTGGGCGCTTTATTCATGTAAAGATTGTTATGTTGTCTATATCCCTATTGGGAGATGGTTTGTCTTGACCATCAGAGTTGGACTCCGTGAATAGAAACATTGGCACGTAGTCATAGGTGACGATGTATTGGATCGGGACATAAAGTGAATTGATTTGGATTAATAATTCTGTCTCAGCAAATCGATTCACTTTAGACAGTCATTTGCATTGTATCTTAATCCTGAGATGAATAGTGGGCCCGTTGTCTCGGCTTGTGTCTTTTGATGTACCAAAGGGTGACACCCACATCTTTATAGTGGTATACATGCCGGTACGCTGGAGGCATGACTCTTGATAGCGTAGACTTGTTATTCATAGATATGGAATCCATAGCTCCTCTTTAGGAGTAATGATATCCTCTTATATGCGTTATCCTGTTATTGGAAAACTAGAGCACTCAACCATTTGGATACATAGGTGTAACCGAATGGTATACTATCTTTGGATAGTAAGTTTTCTGATGGTGAGATAATAGAATGTAAGATAAAAATAATCAGGAAGGTAAGACAGAACTTGTCCTTAAGGCGATTATGGATTTTCATATGGGGATACGATACACTTTGATATGTCATGGAGACTTAGCTTTATGGGCTTTGTAATTCCATAAAATTCGAGAGTGCAGCTCCAAGCTTTTAGTGGAGTAGCGTTGGAGTTGATAATTGTAAAATGTATATCTGGGATATTGGCTTTCATAATTATCATGAGCTTGAACTTTATAGGTCTATTTTGATCCCCTTTGCTAGCAAATAAAATCCTATAATGACACAGCGTGCTTTTTCAATAATTAGTGACTTATGTCAGATTTATTAGATTGGTTTAAAATTTAGAAGAATCAAATAATTATTGTCTGTTTATTGGTTGAATTAATTTTGTAATAAAAATAATTTAAGATAAACTTGTTGAATTATTGGAATCAGATAATTCTTGTCTGTTTATCGGTTAATTTAATTGGATAAATTAAATCAAGATAAACTTGTAGAATTATTGTAAATTGATTTATTTTCTTAGAGATTATCTTGATAAAGTTTGTTTTGATCAGATAACTTTTCTATGGGTTATTTGAATCAAAACTAAGACTTTATCCTATAGAATCTTGGGTGGAAAATAAAAGATTCGCGGAGATTTGTTTTCGGTAGTTCGGCCTACCGATCAGGAAGCGATAAGATTACACGTTTTCACGCGGATCTTATCAGATATTGATCCGAACTTGATTATGTTTCGAGTTTTTGAGACCTAATCTGATAAGGACCAACCTCGGGACCAATAGCTATATAAAGGGAGTAAGTCTCATCATTTACTCAGATCAATTGAGAGATTAAGAGAGATACTCTACTAGTGAGAATTGAAAACTCCCTGAGAGCTTTTGTTCACAAATCACGAACAATTGCTTTGGGTTCTCTCGATTGGTTGGAAGGAGAGTCATTGGTGGAAGAGCTGTACGTGTGAGACCACACTTACTCCGGTCATGGATAGAGAATAGCAAAGAAGACCAGTTGGTTGAGGCTCTTCTGGAACGTTATTTCTCTTCACAGATTGCGGAGGTTCTTTAGCATACAAATATTAGTAAGATCTGGTTAATTTATGCATATAGCATGTCAAACTTGTGGTTTGGAAATTACTCTGATGAATAAAATTTTTAAAATTTTGCTGCGTACTATTTTTCCTACAGTTAGAATGTGTAACTAGATTTTTCTCATGTAATTATATGGCATTCTATCATCCTTGACTAGGATTTGTTATTTTATATTGTAGAAATTTTGTAAACCAAAATAGAGTAGGTTTTGGTTGTAAATTTCTATTAAATTAATCATCCAATAAGAAAGGATACAACAGTAACAAGTAGATTTTCTCTCCTCATTCTCCCTGAATTGGGGCCATCCATGGATACAATATTGGTGTGGATGGCACCACACTGATAAGGAAAATATTTCTCTTTTATTTTTATTAAATATTTGATATTTAAAATTAAAATAAAAAAAACTTTCAGAATTAATTAAGTCTTCCTTTCTATATATATAAAGGCATGCTCTATTCATTCTTGACATCAGTGAGTCTTGGAGAGACTAAAAGAACTCTATTAGAATTCTCTCACATAGAGGTGTAAGAGAGAGAAAGAGAGTGAAGAAAAGTTTATCATGTGTTGAGATTAATGGGTGACTAAAAGTTAGTCGAGTGATCCTTAAAGGCCTTTAATTTTTCCAATGCTTGTACATTCATCTATTCCGGTGTTGAGAACTAGGTGATAAAGGGAGTGGTTTTGCTTAAAAAACATCACTTCCTATTCGAAGAATTCTTATCCCTCTTGTTCATCTGGGTAAGCAAAGGTTTAAATATATATTTATTTAACGTTAAATTAATGTAATCTATAGCATGTTTTACAGAAGTTTAAAAAAAAAATTGTTGGTTTTGCTTGAAGAACATCACTTCTCATTAGAAGAATTCTTATCCCTCTTGTTCATTTGTGTAAGCAAAGGTTTATATATATATTATTTATTTAACATTAAATTAATATAATTTAAAACGTTTTTCAATACCAATAATGTACGCTTTCAACGTCTTTCCAAATCCTGACTTATTCTTAAAAAAATCAAACTTTTTTCTGACACATACATTAAAACAAGCGCAAAAAAAAAAAAAAAAAAAGAGCTGAAGAAGCTTGGACTTTGAGAGAGAGAGATGGTACTTTTTTTTTTTCTTTTCTTTTTGCTGAAAGAGAGAAAAACCATGCGATTGAGTGATCGACGAAATGATCGGAGGTGTTGTTGATAATAAATTTTTCTTCCTTCTTCCTCATTCACGATTTGAAAAAAAGAAAAACAAGTAAAACTCTTTTTTGTCCCTATTTTGAAACCCAGATTCACCGATCGAAAAGTAACATCATTTCTATCCCCCCTTTTTTGGTGGAAACACATAAGCATATACTTGGTTTGGTTGAAATTTTCATTACCTTTCTTGCTTAAATGAAAAGAAAAACAATTCTTTTAGTTATAGGATTCAAATTTACCCAGTTTTTGGTGGGTTTTTGGTAGCTTCCGATTTTAGTTTAGAGGGAGTAACCAAAGGGGTTTCTGGGTTTTGTTCTTCCTTTGGTTTTTCTCAACAATAATCAAAAAAGAGAAATTTGTCTGCCCTTTGTTAACATTAGCTTAATTAATAGCTGATGTGTTAAAATACAATGAGATATCAATATATAACTAATGGGACAACAATTAGATTAGCAGATCTCAACTTGTTATTAATTTGATCCCATCTCTGAGTACCAAAGTGTAAATCAGTCGACATTTATTAAATGAAGCATGGATCACCCCTCAAATAAACATTACTTCATCTAGAAGGCTTTAAAGTAATAACAATCTTTTTTCCAATTATTTAATCTTTCTGATGATAAATATATTGTGGATTATAATATACGTTATATTCCGTTTGTCCATATTCAGATTCTTTTTTGAATATTGATTGGACATTTTGCTCTCGACTCTAACGCGTATAATAATTTAAGCATCTTTCGAATAATGCTTAATTTTATATATGTATATATATGGGACTCTACTGGAAGTTTTATCCAAAGGATTAAGTTGGGTTAGATAGAATAATTTAGTTTAATCAGTGTTAATTGTCCTAGGTGGCTTTATTAGAATTGTTGTTTTTTTAACTAACTGCTTTGCAACCTGCTTCTACACGTAGGTATTAGTGGTTGACTTGGACAAGTGGCAGATAGTTAAACATGTTATGGGTATTCATATCAATTAACATGTACAGATTGATAGGTGAAAGTGACTACGTAACTTACTAATGTCCAGACATAACTTGCATTGCCAAGATGCATAACTTTTATTGTCTCCACACATAACTGGTAAAAAAATAATTTTTTTGCAACATTTAGTCAGGATATTCTTATCAATTAATATAGATGGATTGGCAGGTTGAGACGACCATGTAACACAAGTGATATTGGAAAGTAACATGCATTGCAATGATAAGTAACTTTTGTTGTCCACGTGACTACTAAAAAAATCAAAATATTTTTTGTGCCATTTATATGACGAGTGGAATCGTTGACTAATATTAGACTTGAGTAATAATTAAATTGCAGCATGTTTGTAACGCCCCAAAATTTATTTAACGTTAATGTAATATAAATGATGAATTAGTGTGCCATGATTAATGTTTTAACATTAATTAGATTATTGGTTGGATTTTAAATTTTTGGTTGTTTTGTTAATTTGATGAATTCAAATGATTTCTTGTTGTTTTAAAATAATGTTTTGAGTTTTAAAACACAACAATTTGTAAAATGTTAAAAATACTCCGTTTTACAAAACCGTGGGCGACACATGGTTTTCACACAATAAAATCGCCCACCGTTTTCCTCTATTTATTCTCTCTCTTTCTCCACTCTCCTCACTCTCTCTGGTTTCTCTCTCTCTCTCTCTTTTCTCTTTCACCGAGAGCCATCTCTCTCTCTCTCAATTTCTCTTTGAAATTTTTGAAATCAAATTCGAATCCAAGCTTCGGGTTAGCAAGGAGGAAGCTTAGGGACGTGATTTAGCAACTAAGGACGCGGATTAAAGCTTCAATTCGAGGTTAGTTTTGAAATTTCTAAACTTTTTACAAAATTTTCAATTTTGTGCATTTTTGAAATCTAGGTTTATTTATGCCTAGAAAACCTTGGATTTGAGTTAAATGAACTTAGAACAACTTGAATCTAAGCTTAGATTTAAGAAAAACGGATTGAATTCAAGATTTTTAATTTTTTTCCTCATTTTCTCATTTTTGGATTTTTGAGGATTTCGAGTTTAAATCTTGTTTAAATGAGTTCAAACATGTTCTAGTATGATTTTCTTTCAACTATGATTGTTTTTCATGCTTGGGATTTGAGAAAAACAAGTTAGAATCAAGATTTGGATTTTGGGGATCGAGAAACCCGTGGCTGGGATTTCTGGATTTTCCCAGTTCGGCAGGCCAAACTGTGTGTTCGGCAGGCCGGAGTGATGATCGACAGGCCGGTGTTCTTCCGACCGACAGGCCGAACCTGGGGAAGTGTTCGGCCGACCGAACTTTGCTTCCGGCAGGCCGAACTGTGCAGTTCGGCCGACCGAAGCAAGGAGTCCGGCAGGCCGACCGAGGCATGGAAAATTTTGTGATTTTTCACCCGTTTTCACTGTTTTGAACCCTGATTTAAATCCCAACCTTATAGAATGATTTTAAAGGTACAAATGGCACACTAGGACATCATGAAATGGTTTAGTAACATAGAATGTCTCGAACTAGATATTGATCGACTTAGTTTGCATCTAGGATCGTTCGTGGTTTCATGAAGCTAACGTATAGCGGACCGGGATTACGGTGTGGGGCACCGGCACGAGTATTGAGGTAGGACTTCTATCCTATTTCCTTGGTAGCCTGGTTTTGAAATGATTTGGCTTTGAAAAGGATTTCTATCAAAATGTTTTCAACGGTTTTTTGGAAATGGTTTTATCGGTTATATTTTAATATACCGTGATTATGAAATGAATTTCATAATGAACGTAATTGACAATACTCGGTAATTGGGTTTTGAATCATAATGATAATAAACACAAAGGCATGATGCCATATCAGAGATCGGGTCGTGTAGCGATCGACCTTAGGGGTAGGTCCCGAAACCCAGTTGGGCCACTACGGTGGTGATATCATGGTTTGCCTAGGTAAAAGGAAAATGATGTTTTCGATTGTACGAGTAGACTGTTCTGTGTCAGGACAGCTCTACTCAAATTATCTATTTATTTATTTATTTATTTACTTATTTATTTAAAGTTTTCTTTTGAGTACTCCTAACAATGATATGTTTCTTTGCATTAAATCATTTTATAAAACATAGTTCTACTGAGCCTTTCGCTCACGTTTTACTGTTTTAAATTTTTCCCCCCTCTAGGTGGTTTCCCATTTGGGTTTGGAGAGGATTTTTTGGACCGAACTCAGGAGCAATAGGAGGATTATTTATATTTTGTATTATTTAATCAAGGCATGTAAGACTTAACTTTATCTGTATCTGGACTGTGATTGTATTTATGATATTGTCAGAACCATGTGTGTGCACAATTTGTGGGTTGTGGAACCCATATTCGCTATGTTTATTATTTAATTTTTCATATTTTATATTTAACTCAAACTCTTAAACTTTAGATTTTAATTAAATTCCCTTTTAATTAATTTAAATAATTCACCACGTCACCTCCCGTACTCCAGGGCATGACAGAATGGTATCAGAGCTCAAGGTTATGAACCTTGGGAATTATGCACACATAGGTTTGACAATGAAATACCTCTGACAGTCCAAATTTTGTTTTCAGAAGTGAGAGAATGGCACCTAGACGTCGTTCGACAGCTGACGTCGAGTTCGGAAACGATGAGAGCATGATGAGGTCTATGTTTGCAGCTTTCCGGTAGATGGCAGCCAGGGCTAGACCGGAAGACTCTAGTGTTGGTAGTCGGCATGCGTATTTTAAGGAATTTCGACGGGCGTCTATTCCGACATTTGATGACAATGGGGATCCGCAGTTAGTAGAGTACTGGTTGGATTCGATCTTGAAGCATTTGGATACTCTTGGTGTACCTGAGGAGTATCATGTTGAGTTTGCTGCATATAAACTCGAGGGTGGCGCTAACACTTGGTGGAAACAAGCTAAGCGTCTAGAGCGTGGTGGTGATATCAATTGGGATAGGTTCGAGGAGCTGTTCTATTATCGATATTTTTCGCAAGGGTATAGAGATCAGAAGGCAGCTGAGTTCTACAGGTTGCAGCAGGGTGATCTGTCAGTTCAGGAGTATGAGGCAAAGTTTAATGAGTTGGCTAGGTTTGCTCCATCAGCTGTAGCATCGAAGCGTGAAAAATGTATTAAGTTTCAGGAAGGGCTCAAGGCTCCTATTCGGCGGCAATTGGTTACTCTACGGCTTAGGAGTTTCGGAGAGCTTGTGTCATCGGCGATCTCCATGGAAAATGATTATGTGCAGTATTATGAGGACCGAGCCAAGGCTTCAGGAGAACCGCAGAGGAGTGGCAGGAAGAGCACCAGTAGTCGTCCAGCTCCAGGGAAAGGCAAGCAAGGCGGTGCGACCAATGGTAGCAGCAGTTCATCTGGCAGCAGGCACAGCAACCCCTACAGCTTCCATTGTCATTTCTGTCAGTAGCCTGGACACATCAAGAGGAATTGCCCGATCAGGAGTGCTCGTCTTGGATCTCAGACCGGGGAGGATGCCAGTCGTTCGTCTCAGCCTCAGACTCTACCTCCGCCTCCGTAGTACCCGCAGTTGCAGTATCCGCAGTTCTCTCCTCAGCAATTCTCATATCTGGCACGGGGGCAGCAGCCGTAGTATTTTCAGCGCAGTGTTCCTCAGTATCGAGCGCCGAGTACAGGTAGTGTGCAGTCGTCTCCATCTCAGCAGCATCGGCCGAGTAATCCAGGACCCAGCAATGTCGGTAGAGGAAAAGGGAAGGCGCTAGTGCAGGTTCATGCAATGGCATCTGGAGGTTCAGATTCTCATGTTGGTAACGCGGTTGTCGATGGTATGATATTGGTTTCTAGATCTTTAGCTCGTGTTTTATTCGATACTGGTGCCTCTCATTCTCTCATTTCTAGTTCTTTTGTACATGCCTTGGGATTAGAGGTAGAAGAGTTTAATGAACCCCTAGTAATAACTTCTCCCTTGGGACGGGTGTGTGTAAATCCTGTAAAATAAAGATTGGGGATGAGATTTTGAAAAGTGATTTGATTATACTCCCCATGAGCTCCTATGATGTGATTCTAGGGATGGACTGGTTGTCCAGGTATAATGTAGTTGTGGACTGCCAACTTAGAAAAGTGACCCTAGTGTCTGATAGGGGGACGATGATCACTCACCAGGGTGGTGGTGATTGGTTAATGAGTGAGCGTCTCATGAAGTTGTGTCTAGGAGGGCGAAGGAATCTAGGTTGTTATGCTTTTCTTGCCAATCTAGATTGCGAGCCCTATGTTTTGAGTGGCATGGTAGCGATTTCGGTGGTTGATGAGTTCAAGGATGTCTTCCCCGATGAGTTACCAGGGTTACCACCGCATCGGGAGATTGAGTTTGGTATCGAGTTGTTTCTGGGGACATCACCGATTTCTATGGCACCTTATCGGATGGCGCCGGCAGAAATGAAAGAATTGAGGAAGCAACTTCAGGAGCTTGGTGAGAAAGGGTATATTCGAAACAGTACATCTCCGTGGGGAGCACCAGTTTTGTTTGCTAAGAAGCATGATGGGACTCTCAGGTTGTGTGTGGATTATCGGCAGCTGAATCGTGTCACGGTAAAGAACAAGTATCTCTTGCCTAGGATTGATGAGTTGTTTGATCAGTTGGGAGGTTCACGGTATTTCTCGAAGATTGATTTGCAATCGGGCTATCATTAGCTCAGGATCAAGGAAGAGGATATTCCCAAGACAGCTTTTAGGACTCGATACGGGCACTTTGAGTTCCTAGTTATGTCGTTTGGGTTGACGAATGCTCCGGTAGCTTTTATGGATTTGATGAACAGGATATTTAGGCCGTATCTGGATCAGTTTGTGATCGTGTTCATTGATGATATTCTTGTGTATTCTAAGACTTGGGAGGAGCATGAGCAGCATCTCCGGATCGTGCTTCAGACTCTGCGGGAGCACCAGTTGTATGCTAAGAGGGAAAAGTGTGAGTTTTGGTTGATTGAGGTCAAGTTTCTGGGCCATGTTATCTCGGAGCTTGGTATTTCTGTAGATCCGTCCAAGATTGAGGCTATATTGAAGTGGGAACGACCAAGGAATGTAGTGGAGATTCACAGCTTCTTAGGTCTTGCAGGTTATTACAGGAAATTTGTAAAGGATTTTTCGAAGATTGTAGCTCCGTTGACGAGATTGATCAAGAAAAATGTCAGGTTTGAGTGGAATGAAGATTGTGAGTTTGCTTTTCAGGAATTGAAGAACCGGTTGACTTCAGCTCCAGTATTAGTTATTCCTAGCAGTGACGAGCCGTATGAGGTTTATGCTGATGCTTCAGGGCGCGGACTTGGATGCGTGTTGATGCAGCATAGACGTGTGGTTGCGTATGGATCTAGACAGCTATGACCTCACGAGCGGAATTATCCTACTCATGATTTAGAGCTCGCGGCGGTGATTTACACGCTGAAGATTTGGAGGTGTTACTTGTATGGAGCGTCACTTCAGGTCTTCTCCGATCACAAGAGTTTGAGGTATTTGTTCACTCAGAGGGATCTTAATTTGAGGCAGCATAGATGGATCGAGTATATGGAGGATTATGATTTCGCGTTGCAGTATCATCCCAAGAAAGCTAACGTGGTCGCGGACGCGCTTAGCAGGAAGTCTTTAGGGATTCTCGCTTGTTTGGTTTTTGAGGACTGGAGCAGGGATGCGACAGTAAGTGAGTATCGGCTACGGTATCATGAAGACTGTGATCGAGTTTCGGTATATCATGTAGAAGCAGCTCCAGTTCTTGTTCAGATGGTGAAGCAAAATCAGTGGCAGGATCGGCATTTGCAGGGAATTTGGTCACGGATTCAGAACAGGGAGCAGTTTGAAGAATGGAGTATGCATGCAGATGGATCGTTGTACTTCCAGGAGCGTCTTGCAGTTCCAGCTATCGCCGAAGTGACGAAATCCGTTTTGGACGAAGCTCATAGGTCTCAGTTCGCTATTCATCTGGGGAGCACAAAGATGTATCACGATTTGAAGAGGAAGTATTGGTGGAGAGGCATGAAGAAAGATGTTCGAGAGTACGTGGCCAAGTGTTCGACGTGTCTTCAGGTGAAAGCTGAGTATCAGAAGCCTGCAGGTCTGCTTCAATCGCTTCCGATTCCAGGGTGGAAATGGGAGCATGTGACGATGGATTTTCTCACAGGTTTGCCGAGGACGGAGCAGCGGCACAATGCAGTTTGGGTCATGGTCGACAGGTTGACGAAATCGACGCATTTCATTCCGTTTAGGTCGACGTGTTCGAGAAGGGTTCTCCGGGAGTTGTATATGCAGAATATTGTGAGGTTGCACGGAGTTCCTTTGTCCATCACCTCTGATCGAGACACTAGGTTTAATGCTAAGTACCGGAGGAGTTTTCAGGAGGCTTTAGGTACGGATTTGAACTTTAGTACGGCATTTCATCCTCAGACTGATGGGCAGTCTGAGCGGGTTATTCAGGTTCTCGAGGATATGTTGCGTGCCTGTGCGTTGGACTTCGGCGGGAATTGGAAGCAATGTTTGCATCTGGCAGAGTTCGCATACAATAACAGTTATCAGGCGAGTATTTGCATGGCACCGTTTGAGGCGTTGTATGGGCGACCGTGTCTGTCACCTGTGTGTTGGGCCGAGCC
Organism: Artocarpus heterophyllus; assembly: GCA_025403435.1. NCBI lineage: Eukaryota > Viridiplantae > Streptophyta > Magnoliopsida > Rosales > Moraceae > Artocarpus > Artocarpus heterophyllus. Next base: position 21,763,661 of record CM046338.1, read on the forward strand.
GGAAGATAGGGTTATTCTTGGGCCGAATGAGATCCGTGATAGCAATGAGAAAGTCACGGTGATTCGAGATCGATTGAGGGCAGCTCAGAGTTAGCAGAAGAGCTACGCGGATAGGAGACGTAGACCCTTAGAGTTCGCGGTTGGAGATTTTGTTCTCTTGAGGGTATCGCCTCGTAAGGGAACTATGCTGTTCGGAGTGAGTGGGAAGCTCGCGCCGAGGTATATTGGGCCGTTCGAGATCACTCAGCGTGTTGGTGTGGTCGCTTATCGGCTTGAACTTTCGCCCAAACTTTCTCATGTTCACGATGTGTTTCATGTGTCGATGCTTAGGAAGTGTCCACCTGAGCAGGGCAAGATAGTTTCGTTTCGCGATGTGCAGGTTCAGGAAGATACGACGTACGAAGAAGTGCCGATTCAGATCATCGACCGGAAAGTTATTAGCTTGCGTCGTCGCGAGATACCGTTGGTAAAAGTCGTGTGGCAGCATCATGGGGTTGATGAAGCCACTTGGGAACTAGAGTCGAGCATGCGGGAATTGTATCCGCATTTGTTTTGTTTTTGAAATGAGTTGTAAATTTCGAGGGCAAAATTTCTTTTAGGGGTGGAGAGTTGTAACGCCCCGAAATTTATTTAACGTTAATGTAATATAAATGATGAATTAGTGTGCCATGATTAATGTTTTAACATTAATTAGATTATTGGTTGGATTTTAAATTTTTGGTTGTTTTGTTAATTTGATGAATTCAAATGATTTCTTGTTGTTTTAAAATAATGTTTTGAGTTTTAAAACACAACAATTTGTAAAATGTTAAAAATACTTCGTTTTACAAAACCGTGGGTGACACATGGTTTTCACACAATAAAATCGCCCACCGTTTTCCTCTATTTATTCTCTCTCTTTCTCCACTCTCCTCACTCTCTCTGGTTTCTCTCTCTCTCTCTCTTTTCTCTTTCACCGAGAGCCATCTCTCTCTCTCTCAATTTCTCTTTGAAATTTTTGAAATCAAATTCAAATCCAAGCTTCGGGTTAGCAAGGAGGAAGCTTAGGGACGTGATTTAGCAACTGAGGACGCGGATTAAAGCTTCAATTCGAGGTTAGTTTTGAAATTTCTAAACTTTTTACAAAATTTTCAATTTTGTGCATTTTTGAAATCTAGGTTTATTTAAGCCTAGAAAACCTTGGATTTGAGTTAAATGAACTTAGAAAAACTTAAATCTAAGCTTAGATTTAAGAAAAACGGATTGAATTCAAGATTTTCAATTTTTTTCCTCATTTTCTCATTTTTGGATTTTTGAGGATTTCGAGTTTAAATCTTGTTTAAATGAGTTCAAACATGTTCTAGTATGATTTTCTTTCAACTATGATTGTTTTTCATGCCTGGGATTTGAGAAAAACAAGTTAGAATCAAGATTTGGATTTTGGGGATCGAGAAACCCGTGGCTGGGATTTCTGGATTTTCCCAGTTCGGCAGGCCAAACTGTGTGTTCGGCATGCCGGAGTGATGATCGGCAGGCCGGTATTCTTCCGACCGACAGGCCGAACCTGGAAAAGTGTTCGGCCGACCGAACTTTGCTTCCGGCAGGCCGAACTGTGCAGTTCGGCCGGCCGAAGCAGGGAGTCCGGCAGGCCGACCGAGGCATGGAAAATTTTGTGATTTTTCACCCGTTTTCACTGTTTTGAACCCTGATTTAAATCCCAACCTTATAGAATGATTTTAAAGGTACAAATGGCACACTAGGACATCATGAAATGGTTTAGTAACATAGAATGTCTCGAACTAGATATTGATCGACTTAGTTTGTATCTAGGATCGTTCGTGGTTCCGTGGAGCTAACGTATAGCGGACCGGGATTACGGTGTGGGGCACCGGCACGAGTATTGAGGTAGGACTTCTATCCTATTTCCTTGGTAGCCTGGTTTTGAAATGATTTGGCTTTGAAAAGGATTTCTATCAAAATGTTTTCAACGGTTGTTTGGAAATGGTTTTATCGGTTATATTTTAATATACCGTGATTATGAAATGAATTTCATAATGAACGTAATTGACAATACTCGGTAATTGGGTTTTGAATCATAATGATAATAAACACAAAGGCATGATGCCATATCAGAGATCGGGTCGTGTAGCGATCGACCTTAGGGGTAGGTCCCGAAACCCAGTTGGGCCACTACGGTGGTGATATCATGGTTTGCCTAGGTAAAAGGAAAATGATGTTTTCGATTGTACGAGTAGACTGTTCTGTGTCAGGACAGCTCTACTCAAATTATCTATTTATTTATTTATTTATTTACTTATTTATTTAAAGTTTTCTTTTGAGTACTCCTAACAATGATATATTTCTTTGCATTAAATCATTTTATAAAACATAGTCCTACTGAGCCTTTCGCTCACGTTTTACTGTTTTAAATTTTTCCCCCCTCTAGGTGGTTTCCCATTTGGGTTTGGAGAGGATTTTTCGGACCGAACTCAGGAGCAATAGGAGGATTATTTATATTTTGTATTATTTAATCAAGGCATGTAAGACTTAACTTTATCTGTATCTGGACTGTGATTGTATTTATGATATTGTCAGAACCATGTGTGTGCACAATTTGTGGGTTGTGGAACCCATCCTCGCGGTTTTTATTTAATTTTTATTACTCGTTTAATATTTATAAGTTCTTTTATAAAAATGTGGTGGAAATATTCTTATTTCTCATTTAATTTGATTCTTAAACCATCAGTTTCAATTAGATTCTCTTTTAATTAATCTAAATATTCCGCCATGTCACCTCCCGTACTCCGGGGCGTGACAATATTACACACAAATTGTAATGGCGAAGTAACAGTTTTTTGTCATAAAAGACACAGGATTTTTTAATCTAAGATCCCATGGTTTTTATTTTTTTGGTGGATGATACGAGACAAGTTAAGGGAGTTAGTAAGATAGACGATACGACACATCAAGATCGTCACTGTTGAGTTGAAAGTGAGGAGAATAGTCAAAGATTTTGGCGTAAGTAGCAGTTGGCTTGTAATATGGTCTCATGACATTGTTCATTGGTATCATCTTTGTGTAATGAACATCAATACGAGACAAAAATTTTGTGATGGTTGAACGCATAAAAAAGTAAATTTTATAAGGATAAATATAATCATTTTCTATTTTTATTGTCATTAAAAATCCTTTAATTATAGCATTTGTATGTTGAATAGCTATTTTAATTAATTCATGAAAAATCTCTTAAATATGTTTTTTAGTGAGTTTCACATGCTTTAAATTATTTCAGCTTAAAAATAAATATTTATATAATTTTTATACATATTAAGTTTGTTAAATAATTATTTTTCTATCTGTAAAATTGAAAAAAAAATGCAAAAATTAAGCAAAATATTAAGGGTCCATTTAGTAAATAGATTCAAATTTGTGACTTAATTTGAGTTAGTATGATTTAAATTAGGATTTGAGTTAGTGATCTGAATTGTTATCCGAATTGGTGTTTAAATGTGCATTCAGATTTTAATCTGAATATGAAATAAAATTGAAATTTATGTTTGGAGAGGTAGTAAAAATAGTTTTTAATTTATTAACATATCTAATAAAATTTTAATGTTAATATGCAATATGGGTCTTAATTTATTCCTCTCTTCACTAGAAATACAATGAAAAAGGAATTATTTCAATTGGATATCAAATGAAGAAGTTATGATTTTTTTCTTAAATATAAGAGAAAATTTTAGATTTTACTGTAGCAAATATATCCGAGTATCAAAAGTTTAAAGAGATGAAAACTTGAAAACTTGGATTCTTGATACTCAAAGGATTCAGATTTTGGGGGAAACAAACATAGATCTAAAGGATTTTTGATATTGGAATCTAAATTTGAGTCCATTAAGTCTAAATAATACTCGAAACAGACAGACCCTAAAGAAACCTCAAATTCGGGGTTAAAAATACAAATTTCAACAAACGTGTCTTCTCTTTACTTGCAAAAATACAAAATAGGTGCCTGCTAAACACAACTCCCCAGCCCGTTTGCACGTCTTCCTCACACGGCTCATTTCGTGAGTGTAAAAGCCACTCCAAGACTTACCTATGAAAGTCATTTAGGCCTTGCATGTTCCCCTGTCATCTATGGCTTTGCACCTGCTTCACCTGAGCTTATTTTAGTGGCCAAATCTTCATGGGACACGCGTCCAATCTTGTCAACCCCTATGTGATTCACCTCAGACGCGATCTTAGTCGCTATTTCTCGTATATGTTTTTGTTCTTCCCTTGTAAGCGTCACATGGGATTACATGCCATCAATTTAAAAAAAAAAAAAAAAGGATAAGGGCGCCGTTTTTTTTAATTAAAGCCATTGGGTTAACTGGATAATGCCAAAAACAAGTCACATGTTATCCTTCTTACCCTTGGGATGATCTCACCGTTAGAATGAATCTGATGGGCTAAAAAACTCTGGAGGGAACCTCGATCCAGATAGATGATGGTGTCTCCTATATGATTAATTTTCAATAGTTATTTTTTAATAACGACCTTTTGTAACAAAGGTATGTTTTAATAACAATTAATAAAGTAGAATGATAAGAATTTAACCTCATTAATTATCATAAATTTTTTTAGTTAATCATCTACTTAATTATAACTGTTAAATTTATATCAGACAGTTAATAGTAACAATACCCATTAAAAATATTACCTTTAAAACCACACTTATATATATATATACATATATATATTTCAATTAAAAATTAGAGTACTCTGATAAGGTATAAGATATTACACTAATGTTAAAATTTAGCATGAGTAAGATTTTACTTTTCAACATTTAAACAAAAAAAAAATCTCTTTAATATATGATATTATGCTAATGTTAAAATTTAGCATGAGCAAAATTTTGCTCTTTAACATTTTCCAAAAAAAATTTAATGTATCACGTTAATGTAAATAAAAATGTTCCTTTAACGTTTTAACACTATTTCAGTGGCCTAGATTGCTTCTCAATCTCCTGTCTAATGGTAAACTAAAAAAAAAAAAACATCTTTTGCGCTTTTCAAATCTTGACTTTTCAAATTTTAGATGATCTAATAGGATGTTTAGCAATATTTATTATAACCATAATTGTAGTTACTGAATAGTATAAAGCTTTTACATATTATAGTAAAAAATAAAAAATTGTCATAATATAAGGCCCTCATATGCTATAGTGTTTTGAACCACAACTATGATTCTAACTATACTTTCCAAACAACCTATAAATTTGTGTTTTTAGACTTTAGCCAATTGCATGATAACATGCCTCTTATACATCCTACCTGATCTCCAAAATTAGGTAAATAGAGGTAATTAAATCATCAGTTGTCACATCTCTATAAATTGAATTTTTTAAGGAAACTTGAATTTGATTGAAATATATAGAAGAGCATCAGCCAAAACAAAAGGGCCAATGCACAAAGGAATTACATCAATCCGTCATTAAACGAGATAACATAAGTACGTAATTTACAAGATAGTGGGCTACATTATTTTCTTCACCGGAAACGTAGCAAACGGAGCTGCTATATGCAAGACTAATAGCTTTTCTAACATCATCGATAATATCTGCTTTCAGAAATTGAATCGCGCAATCACGAACTGTAACGTCCTGATATTTATTTAATGTTAATGTAATGCAAATGATGAATTAATGTGCCATAATTAATATTTTAACATTAATTAGATTATTTAGTTGGATTTTGAATTTTTGGTTGTTTTGTTAAATTGATGCGTTCAAATGATTTCTTATTGTTTTAAAATGATGTTTTGAGTTTTAAAACACAACAATTTGTAAAATGTTAAAAATACTCCGTTTTGCAAAACCGTGGGCGGCACATGGTTTTCGCACAGTAAAACCGCCCACCGATTTTCTCTATTTATTTCCTTCCCCTCTCTCTCTCCTCACACTCTCACGATTCTCTCTCTCTCCTCTCATTCTCTCCCGTGAGCTCTCTTCCCTCTCTCTTTCTCGGTCTCTCGTTTTCTCTCTACATCTCTCTCAAAAATTTTGAAAGAAATTCGAATCCAAGCTTCGGGTTAGCAAGGAGGAAGCTCGGGGGCGTGATTCGACAACCGAGAACGCGGATTGAAGCTTCGATTCGAGATTAGATTTGAAATTTCTACACTTTTTACAAAATTTTCAATTTGTGCATTTTGAAATCTAGGTTTGTTTAACCTTAGAAAACCGTGGATTTGAGTTAAATGAACTTAGAACAACTAGAATCTAAGCTTAGATTGAAGAAAAACGGATTGAATTCAAGATTTTTCATTTTTCTCCTCATTTTCTCATTTTCAGATTTTTGAGGATTTCGAGTTTAAATCTTGTTTAAATAAGTCCAAACATGTTCTAGTATGTTTTTCTATCAACTATGATTGTTTTTCATGCCTAGGATTTGAGAAAAACAGGTTAGAATCAAGATTTGAATTTTGGAGATCGAGAAACCCGTGGCTGGGATTTCTGGATTTTCCCAGTTTGGCAGGCCGAACTATGTGTTCGGCAGGCCGGTGTTTTTTCGACCGGCAGGTCGAACCTAGGGAAGTGTTCGGCCGACCGAAATTGCTTCCGGCAAGCCGAACTGTACAGTTCGGCCGGCCGAAGCAGGGCGTCCGGCAGGCCGACCGAGGCATGGAAAATTTTGTGATTTTCACCTGTTTTCACTGTTTTGAACCCTGATTTAAATCCCAACCTTATAGAATGATTTTAATGATACAAATGTCACACTAGGACATCATGAAATGATTTAGAAACATAGGGTGTCTTGAACTAGATATTGATCAACTTAGTTTGTATCTAGGATCGTTCGTGGTTCCGCGGAGCTAACGTATAGCGGACCGGGATTACGATGTGGGGCACCGGCACGAGTATTGAGGTAGGACTTCTATCCTATTTCTTTGGTAGCCTGGTTTTGAAATGATTTGGCTTTGAAAAGGATTTCTATCAAAATGTTTTCAACGGTTGTTTGAAAATGGATTTATCGGTTATATTTTAATATACCGTGATCTGAAATGAATTTCATAATGAATGTAATTGACAACACTCGGTAATTGGGTTTTGAATGATAATAATAATAAATACATAGGCATGATGCCATATCAGAGATCGGGTCGTGTAGCGATCGACCTTGGGGGCAGGTCCCGAAACCCAACTGGGCCACTACGGTGGTGATGTCATGGTTTACCTAGGTAAAAGAAAAATGGTATTTCTGATTGTGTGAGTAGACTGTTCTGGGTCAGGACGGTTCTACTCAAATTATTTATTTATTTATTTAAGTTTTCTTTTGAGTACTCCTAATAATGAAATGTTTCTTTAAATTAAATTATTTTATAAAACCTAGTCCTACTGAGCCTTTCGTCACGTTTTATTTTTTAAAAATTTCCCCCTTCTAGGTGGTTTCCTATTTAGGTTTGGAGAGGATTCTTCGGACCGAACTCAGGAGCAATAGGAAGATTGATTTATATTTTGTATTATTTAATCAAGGCATGTAAGATTTAACTTTATTTGTACTTGGACTGTAATTGTATTTATGATATTGTCAGTACCATGTGTATGCACAAGTTGTGGGTTGTGGAATCCATACTCGCGGTTCTTTATTAATTTTTATTAATTGCTTAATATTTATAAATTCTTTTATAAAAATGTGGTGGAAATCTTCTTATTTCTCATGTAATTTGATCCTTAAACCATTGGTTTAATTAAATTCTCTTTTAATTAATCTAAATAATCTGCCACGTCACCTCCCGTACTCCGGGGCGTGACACGTGTTGGAATTAAAACATGAAACGTAGTGGAAGAAACGGATCGTTGACAAACAAAAATTTTCTGAAAACTTTGTTCATCGGGAATAGATATATAATTTTAATTACAGAAAGTTTTAGGAATTTTGACTAACCTTTTGAAGACTATCAGGGTATCCTAGCTTTCCTCTTTGACACCACGATCTTCCAAACCAGGCCTCCACACCAATGGAAAGACGAGTGGGCGTCAAACTGCAAGAATGACTTTTCCTCACACTTTTTTGAATCTGCTATGTACTCAACACATGAGATAGCAGACATTTTTCTTTAGAGAAGAACTCTCAGTTTTTCTCTCTAAAAATTATGTGAATAAAAATTACTGAGATAACTGTTATCTCTCCCTTTTTATAACTGAGCCATTAGTAATTTTATTTTCCCTTTTCTTTTCCTTTCCTTTTTCTCTTTTTTCTTTTTTGTTTGTTTCCTCGAATCCTTATCCTATTTCACACACATATGCATATGTATATATAAAGTTATGGTGAAGAAAAGAAGAAACTTGCCATTTTTTTTTTTTTTTGATTTCTTTTGACCGAATCACATTCGGTCATATATATATATATGTGTGTGTGGAAAGCGTGAAACAGTTTCACGTCTTTCCTTTTTTTTTTTTGGTTATAATATTATATTAATATATATATTAATATATTATAAAATCTTATATATATATATAAAAAGATTTGGTTCAAAACCATATATATATAAATCTCAATTCAAAAATAAATCACATTTATTTAAGAATAGATTTTAACAATAATCAATTAATTAACTAATGCTCAGTTAAATGTGATAACATTTATCACATTACATTATGTGTCACAGAGAACATTTTTCTGTGTCACGTTAATAATTCAAGTGTGAAAAATTAATTCAGAATTCAAAAATTCTAAATTAAACATGTATGATTCATTCTATGCAAAATCCAATATAGTGTTACAGAGGTGGTATTGGGGACCTATGGACCTATAACCCAAGCTCCAATAAATTTGACATTTAATCAAACTCTTTAATTAATGTGCCAAATTTATTAGTTTCAGTGTTACTCCACTAAAAACCTGAAACTGAACTCTTGAGATTACAGTGAAATTATTCAAAGAAAATTAGCGAGTAGTCCATTGATATAATCATTACATATAAGTCAGTCCTCCATAAATAGTTCATAATAAGAGCTAGGTTCAATTTCCGTTCACCTCTCTTATTACATCTTTATTGATGAGGACATCACTAGCACAAGCAAGAGCACGTGGGAGACATATTCAGATCCAATTCAAGTTCCCATTGGTCCGGTTACGAGAGCTCGTGCAAAGAAATTTAAAGAAACACTTATTGGGCTGATTCAAGCAACTTGGGCTCAAGCTATTGCATGGAGGCCCATTGAGGGAATTGCATGCGACAACCACACCAATAAATGCGTGATTCAAGCTATAGAAGGGATTGAGTAATTTCCATTTCAGTTACTTTCCCATTTTGAGGCGACACATGGCGAGAAGAATCAGTTTTGACCTTTTAATGTCTAGTTTCCTTTTTTCCGTTTCTGGTATTTCTATTATTGTAAGGCTTTTAAGCCATTAAGGGAACTTTCCTTATTTAGTCTAGATTTGACTTTTGTTAATTGAGTTTCCCGAAATTTCCATGGGAATTAGGGGCTGAAAATTCGCATAGGAACCCCTATATAATTGTAACGAATTTCAATCAATGGAGACAAGTAATAACACATAATTTTGAGGTTTAATTCTCTTTAGTTCCTAAACGAACTATTCGAACTTATCGAAAATTTCCGTGGCGTTCATCGACTTATCAATCAGTCCATCCATAGCTGATTGTGGCGTCCTCACTTACCAAGACTTATCAATCAGTCCCTCCATAGCTGATTGTGGCGTCCACACATACCAAGGTTCGTGCTTCTCGTTGGGCATCGGGTCGCGGTTCCATCCAAAACTGGTTAGAAATTTGATCTTGGAAACCAACTTCGGTTAGGATCGCGTCAATTCTTGGCGTGGTTCGTATCATTTATCCTTGAGTTTCAATAATTCTCTAATGAACAATTAATTCATAATCTTATTATGAACGAGCGCTCTATTGTTCAAACCTTGAATTATCACTCAAGAGAACTATTTTTCTAGCTTCCATAGGGAAGGAATGGATTCCATATCTGTATAATATTATTCCCAGCCATTTATTACTTTATGTTTTCAAGATGCTAAGTTATAATCTGTGCTTAGATAAATCTTACCACGCAAGTCAAAAAACATAATGTAATAAATAGGAGTCTAATAAATACTCAGGATTAAGACTGTCAAATATATGATCATCATAGTGATAAATTTGAATACTCTATTTGTAATGGATGATTATTAGAGATTCATAATTTATCTGGTCCAGTCCTATATAATCTCATTATATAAAGTACCTCAAACCCAATGTCTCTATATTAATAGTCCGGATAATGACTATTTCATTTTAGATAAGATTGGACCGTACTTGTAATTTTTAATTAAAGATCCCAAACTTTAATTAATTATTACGGACTATTTAGATTATTATCTATAAATTTTATCCCTAAGCAAATAACACTTATATGCTAAATTTATAGTCACATAAATAATCATGAAATTTTCTTGATGTTTATAAATGTATTCATAATACATATAATCAACCAAAATAATAATAAATGTTATTTTATTTATTTATTAACAATATGTACAATGTCACAGCTTTTAGGGCACCAAACCCAACAACACGAACCTTACATACCATGTTTATTGCATTCGACTCAAGAATCCAATTATTGAAGCCATTTGATTTTGCCAATTCCACACCTTCCCTAACAGCAAAGCATTCTGCAACATGTGAAGAGAAGCGTTCATGAATCATCTTTGCCAAAACACAAAGGACCTGACCCACCTCATCTTGAACATTAACTTTAACCATTCCATATGGAGGGGGTTTCTATCTAGCGATAGGCAAGGGTTAAGAGCTCTAGCATGCACTACTACAAATAGTAGTTTAGTTGATGCCAATTAGACGACATTTTTCTATTAAATCCAATGTGGCACAAAACAGTCCGCATTTTAGACTTTAGTACAATGCTTGAGATGCTGGTTTGTTGTTAACCGTTGTCTATAGTCATGGATATGATAACGGTTTGGCTTAAACCACTATCTAAAGTCAGGATATTGTGAAAACATTGCGCTCTCTCTAGATCTCTGTTTCTCTACCCCTCTTTCACCTCTCCTTCATCGTCGCCTAAGCACTCACCCTTGACCTTCCGTAAGTTGACTGTCATCCTCGAGTTTGCATAAGCCTGTCACCATTCCCAATTATTTTGTTACCCTTATGTCACGCCACTGAAGCCTCCCACCGACCTTATGCAAGCCCACCGTGCCACATCCACCGCAGACGACTCCTACCCCTGTTTGATAATAGTTTTTCGTCTCTAGTTTATTATGTATTAATCATTATTTATTCAATTAGTTTTATTTTGTTATCTAGTTTGATTTATTTAAGTCTACTTGATGGATTTTTTTTTTACCTTTTGAAACTAGTTAGAAATTAATTGTAAGATTCCCTTGAGATTAAATAGATTTTGATTTTATAATTATTGCATGTCAATTAAATTTAACATTGAGAATCTTGTCGCCCTTGTATATATACAGAATAGTCTAGTAAAATCATTTATTAAAAATCTCTAATTAATTGCTAGACCATAACTAATGAGAATCAACTTTCTCGTTTCTGCTTAAGGACATGCTATATTGCATGCTGCAACACTTATTTACATTATACTTATAGGCTATCAAAAATACTCCCTACTAAAGCTTGCATTTGAGCAAGAACCAAATATTTCCCATCTATAAGTTTTTGACTTACACAATATATGTTCCAATTGCTCCACCACAATGCACGATAATGGTTCCTCAAAGAAAGCTGGGATTTTATGTTGGCTTTGAACTACCTTCCATAATTAAATATCTCAAGTGACCAATGGTATTTACAATAAGGTTCGTTGATTGCCAATTTCATGAAACAATTTTCCTAGCATTAGGGGGAGAAAATAAGGGGTTGGACAAAAAAGGAAATTTTCTAGAATACATCTTTATTATCTCATTTTGATCCCCATACCAAATAACATAAACTAAAAGTTTAAAGAATTATTCACCCATAGAAATTGCAAATTAGTTACCAGATACATCAAAGAAACTAACTAAGTCACATATACCATCTGCTTGTAACACCTGAGATTTTTAATGCATTAAAAATGTGTTAAGTTAAGTATTATATTAAGATAAAAAGTACAATTTAAGGAAAAATACTATATAATAATACAAAAAATTATACGGTATTAAAATAATGCAGTGTAAGGAAGTACAGTGATAAAGTTATTACATTGCAAGAGTAAAAAAGTATAAGAATTGGACTGTGTGGACCACAATTTTTGTTATAAGAGTGCAAAAAGAAAAAAAAAAGGAAAAATCTCAAAATAAAATCAGCTCTCTCTCTACTTTCTCTCTCTAAATTTTCTCTCTCTCCTCAAATCTCGTTTGAGATTCCGGCGTTTGTTTTCGACACCTCCCGCACTAATGGAAAGCTCTCGTTGAGCTGAGTCCAACGAGGTGTCATGCCGCCCAAAACACTGCCGAAGGAGGCCACACGTGCCGCCCGAAGTGGCGGTAAAACCTATTTTTCCCAACATGATTTCTTCACTGTCTGACCACCAATCGACATGATCTTGGTGTCTACAGACTCAGCATAACGAGAGGAACAAAAAGACACCAATCTTCCAGCTCAATTTTAGCTAGAGAGGCACGACGGAGCTGCCTTGTTTCTGTCGCCGCACTACCACTCGATGTCGTCGTTCACGGTGGCGTTGAGGTGCACCGCCGCCACCGTTCGACTCAGATGGCGACGAAGAGTGAGAACCCTCTTCCAATTGCATCCTCGCTTGCCTGTACGTCAGAACACCATAGTCGCTAACGTGGAGCCACCGTGGGATCGCAATTTTGGCTATCCCGCCACCGTTGAGTCAAATTGATGACTCAGTTATGGTCATTTGGGGGCGGGGAAGCTTTTCCCTCTCCCAATTTCAGGGAAGACTCACGGGAAGAGGGAGATCCATGCTCCGCCACCTAGTGCCACCATGGTGGAGGTGGAGCCACCGTTCCACGCTATGTTGAGCTGGCCCACCATAGGGGAAATGCTTAGAGGATGTCGGGGAACAAAAACCCCAGCTTTATTGCACGGTAGCTTCGTCGGTGATGGGAGATCCAAGCCACCAGTTTTGGCTGAGAATGTCATCTTTGATTTGATCATATGGAGGCCGAATTGGGTAAAATTGACCCCACCAATCAACTCAGGAGGGTCGAATTAGGGGAGGTAGGTCCGAGCTCAACCCCCAACAGAGCCAATTGATGGCAGTCAACCGTCGGTCAACGACGATCAACGGCCAATCAATGGCCAATTTAGGATTTTGTGATCCAAACCTCCGACTGAAGATCCGAGACCGCCTCCTGACTCGTTTTGATGTTCAAAACACAATGGTGACCTCCGTTCAAGCTAATTCCACTCCGATGAAAATCATATGGTACCGACTGTACACGGATCAAGGCGATTCAAACAGCAGTAACGGAGTACAGAATGACATTTTCAAGAATGTATGATCTCCAAGAAGCACTCCTAGCTATTCATGGTCACTCAAGGAGCATTGCAAAGGATGCTTCGTATACTACTGTAGATACAACGTGGTACAACTAGACTTACTTAACTTGGAGTCCAAGTAAGTAGGAATATCGCCTATAGTATGAACAGTTTTAAAATAAATTGTTTTAGATGCTTTCATAAAAATTTATGAAATGCATGATCAGTGATTGTTATACTGTTTTATGTGAGAATTGGTTTTATAAGGTTACAAGGGTGACGAAAAACCCGTTAAGGGTAAAATCATCATTATTAAGGAAACGGCTAGAACGGAGTCGAACACTCCAATTTACCATAACGTTTTAGACGAAAAATGTGTCGTAATACGTTAACTAATGAAATCGACAGTAAGACAGGAGATTTAATAAGGGATATTTAAGTAAATGAGAGGTAAACCGATGGTTTATAAGGTTAAGTAAAGACAATGGTAAACAAAAGTATACTAGTCAAGTTAAAAGAAAAGAATGGTTAATGTTTACGTTTTATTATCAATCGAGTGGATTGGAAATAAAGAAAGTTAACTAATAAGTCGGCTGTCGTTTGATTAGGATGCAGAGGCCGACTAATGGAAAGAAAAGGAACGGAATAGAGAACGCTAGAGCATAGTTCGAAAAAGTTCAAATCTCACCTACAGCATGAAGTAAATGATTTTTAAATGCTTATTTACATAATTTGCAAATGAGTTTGCAATTATTATGCAAGTTTCTTTTAAAGTATGTTTGCATTTATTATGCAAAAAGTTTTAAAGTTCAAGAAAAAGATTTGCAATGAATTTGCAATTATTATATTTAAAGTCTATTTGTATATTGATATACATAACGTTTTTTAAAAGCTCAAGTTATGATATTTGAAGTATTTAAAGTATGTTTTGCATTATGACAATGCATGATGTTTTATAGTTTAAGTTATAAGTTTTATGATGCATTTGTTATGCAATAAGTTGCAATTGTTGTGCAATAAGTTTCAGAATAAAAGTTATGATTTGCAATATGTGGTTGCATTATATGATGCATTTGTTATGCAATAAGTTGCATTTGTGATGCAATAAGTTTTAGAGTACAAGTTATGAATTGTATAATGTGTTTGCATTTTATGTTGCATTTGTTATGCAATAAGTTGCATTTGTTATGCAATATATTTTACAGTACAAACTATGAATTGCAAGTGTGCTTGCATATGATGTGATTGCGTTTGTTATGCTCACTAAAGTTAATAACAAGGTAAAATAAAGAAAAAGAGAAAGTGTCGTACCAGCCTTCTCATTGTGAGGCAATGAAAGTAAAGTTAAAGTTTGACCTCCTAGATGTGAGGTACATGACCATAAAGTTCGATGCTCTTAAGTCTTCCACAAGGGAAGCATCACATTTATGATCTCATGATTAAAGATATTGGTACAAACACTAAAGGTTAAAGTAAGACAAGGAAAGATAAGGAACAATGATAGAAAGTTAAAGTAAGATAAGAAAAGTTAAGAAACGAAGGAAGAAAGTTAAAGTAAGAAAAGAATGTTCATAAAATGCTCATAATTGGAGTTAATAATTGAGCATAAATGAAAACATACATTTTGATTTTACTGGTTTTCTTTGTTATGAAGCATTTATATGCTATGGAAAACATTCTGAGAAATGTTTTATATTAAGTGTTTATGAAAAAAAAAATTATGCTTTTAAGAAAAAGTTTATGAAGAATGTTTATGAAAAACGTTTTCAGAAATGTTTATGGAAAATGTTTGTGTAAAATTTTTCAAGATGAAGGTTTTTATGAGAAAAGTTTTAAAGCATGATTAAATGATTTGTGAAAATATGTTTGAACTTATTGAGCGAAAGCTCATTAAAAGTTTCTTCATGCTATAGGTAATTTATTGGTGACCAGTAGGACCCGTTAGAAGAGCTGGGTGCTGCGGAGGACAGATGCAAAGATTTGGGTATGGATACCACCATGGTTTTGCTTCCGCTACGCAAAGAAAAGGTTTTCCACTATTTAATATAGTGTTTTCAAAGTTTTAAGAAAATCAGAGTTCTAAGAATTGTATTCAAAGTTTCAAAATACAGTTTACGATCTATTTTATGTAATTATAAAATAAAGTTCTAAGCTATGATTTAATAAATGTTTCTTATTAAGTTTTAAGAAACGATTTGAAATGATTTTAAGGGCAAGTGTTGAGCGAGGTCTCAACTTAAAATGCAATAGAGGTCGCATCAGTTTTAAAGAACGTTTAAAGAATGTTAAAAAAAATTATTTTAGTATTTTTCTTACTAAGTAAGTAAGATTACTATTTATGAAACGATGTTTAAGAAAGTAAAGTGACTGCCTGAAAGGCGGATCGTCACACTGCTAATGTTCTTGCTTGCATTGATGTCCCTAAAAATGAAAATATAGCAGCATATAAGTCCAAGACACACCTGAAGTGTAGTAAAGCAATTGGTTTCAAAGATAAAATAACCCCAAGGAGAAAATAAAAGGAAAATAAGACTAGCACTATTAAAGAGATTGCTACTCTTAAAGAGTCCTTGTTGCTAGATCAAATGATTAACATAAACAAAGAAAAGACCACAAAAATAGTCCATGTATGTAAAAATATAGAGATTGTTGACATTTCAATAAATTACTTTAGTACGGGTAAATAATAAAACTATGATAAAATTGTTGTCAACAACATATTTACATATGAAGTAGTGCTTGACATAATGACAAAAAGTGAGGATCTTAAACCAAAGTCTATAAAAGAATGTCAAAGTAAAAATGACTGGCTGTAATGGAAAGATGAAAACAAGGTAAAATTAGATTCCTTTACAAAGTGAGAAGCACTTGGACATGTAGTCTAAACACCTAAGCATATAAAGCTAATGGGGTAAAAATAGATCTTTATATCAAAATAAAATGAGAAAAAGAAAATTGTGAGATACAAAGCACAACTTATTATACAAAGTTTCTCACAAAGACCTAGAATTGATTATGAGGAGATATATTCTCTTTTTATGCATGCAATTATTTTTCGATATTTGGCTAGCCTGACAGTTTCTGAAAAACTTGATATGCGTTTAATGGATGTGGTAACCACATACTTACATGGATCACTAGATTTTGATATATATATATATGAAAATCCCTAAAAGATTTAAGATGCTTGAAGCTTCTAATTCAATACCTCAAGAAATAGGTTTAATTAAACTACAAAGAATTTTGTAGAGATTAAAGCAATCTGGACACACGTGGTACAATTGCTTTTACAATATCTCTTCAAAAAATGTTGTAAATAATCTCATTTGTCCATAAATTTTTATTAAAAGATCAGAATCTAGTTTTGCTATCATTGTTGTGTATATTGATGACTTTAACATTATTGGAGCCCATGAAGAGTCCAAAAAGACTATTGTATATTTAACAATTCGAGGTTGAAGATCTCTATAAAACAAATTGTTGTCTCATTCTATAGATTGAGCATTTGGCAGGTGGAATATTTGTCCATCAACCAACTTATATGGAAAAGGTCCTAAATTGTTCTTATGGAGAAAGCCCATCCATTGAGTACCCTAGTGGTGGTGGAATCACTCGATATGAAAAAGGTTCCTATTCATTCTAAACAAGATAACGAAGAAATTCTTGGTCTCGAAGTACCATATATGGGCGATCTTATGTTACTTGTTAAATGTACATGATCTGATATTTTTTCATGTTAATTTACTAGTTAGATGCAACATTGCACCAACTTGGAGGCAGTACAAGGAAGTTAAACATATACTTCATTATCTGCGTAGAACAACTATCATGGGTTTATTTTATTATAAATATTCAAAATCACAATCAAAGATGGATGGAGGGAGGGTGTATGGCCCCCATAGATTTTTGTTCTTTTTTTCTTTAATATAGTTTTTTTTTTCTTAAATATAGTTTTTTTAATAGTAATAATAATAGAATAATAACACAAATATTTATATTAAAAGCACAATTGGGCTTGTTCATTTCAGCCCAATCCAATATCTAGCACAGTGCACAACATAGTGTCCTACATTGTTTATAAATTTTATCATTGTACATCAAAGCTCAGATTTGCTAAGATCCCTTTATCTCTAAAATTCTCTCTTTTCTCTAAAATTCTCTCAATCTCTCTCTAAAATTTGAAGCTTGTTCTTAATTTTCTAGATCTTCTTTATTGTTTTTTTCTCATAAACTTAAATTTCATCCATAACCCCTTAACCATCTTCAAATTTTAGTAAACCACCCTCAGATCTTATACTTCCATTCTTTATCTCTTTATCTCTTTCTTTCTTTCTTTCTTTCTTTCCTATTTCTTTTTCTTTGTTTTCTATGGATCCAAAGTATTATCAATAATAAAATGCTTCCCATCACTTTCCTAAAAGGTTCTCAAGTAGAAATACAAGTTTAGAGTCACTCGATTGTGGATTCTCATGCATTTTAGAATCCTCAGTGATGTGAGGATGCTTATCAAATAAAAAATTCATCAGAATGACTTCAATCAGAGGGTTGGCCTTCTATGTATGGGTACTATTCGTAGTACGATGAGAAGAAAAGCTCTTGTCATCAACTTTAGATATCATAAATATGAGCGACGGACTTGGGAGAGTAAGTATCGTTTACCTAAATTTGTGTCAATAAATAAGGAAGACAAAATCCATTTCTGCAAAAATGGCCTTTCTAAAGAGAACTTAGATGACTTCCATGCTTCTCTTCAGAACTACCCGAGTGGATATGTCCAAGATATAATTTCTAATCTCTAGCCCAAATTCCATGTAGAAAGATAAAGCCTTAGAAATCTAGCATTCAAAGACCCTAGTTGTCAGTTTGTAAGAAAATTAGATGGGGAATAAATTCTTGATCCATAGAGATCGTTTGAGTATTTTTACAAAAGAATGTATTTTGTGTTTTGAGTGTGTGTTTGTTTCTAGATTGTCACAATATGTGTTAAACAATAAATGTTTGTTTTTATTTTTATCATTACAACAGTTGTTATATGTTTGTGTTTGTTTTATTAAAAAATATTACCTTGTCAGATGCATCATTTCTTTTGTTCTTGTTGTTAATTTGAAATTTTTAGGTCCTAAATGATTTTTCTAGATTCGTGTTGTTTTTATCAAAAGGTTCATAGTATGTCATATGTCTTTTACTGACTTTTCTAGATTCGTGTTGTTTTTGTCAAAAGGTTTATAGGTATGTTATATGTCTTTTATTGACTTTTCTATATTCGCATTTATTTTGTCAAAAAAGTGTACGATTAAGTGTGTGAGGTTTTGTTTGTTTGTAAATTGTCAAAAGTTGTACAATTAGAATCTCGTTTGTCGATAGTCAATCTGATTGCGCGTTTATTTTTAAAAATCTTATCTGATTTGGTCTGACTTTTTCTAACATGTACATCACCTACCTATCATAAGTCCGTAGTCCTTTTCTATTTTCATCTGTTTTAAGATCTCATTCAGGATTTAAAGTTTAGGCAAAGCGAACTTAAGACAAAAACCCAAAAAAAAAAAGAAACAAATAGAAAAATAAAAAAAGAGTTAGTTTGTTTTAGAAACCAAACATGTCTTTCTCACATTCACCTTGGAAAATCGAAACCATTTGTATCTTTTATGGTTCCAATCCTGGTAAAGGTAGTAGAGTCTGCTTAGAAGCGCAAAATACTTAGGACAAGTCTTAACACATGAAAAGATTAACCTGATTTATACGGGAGGTAACTTAGGGTTAATGAGCAATGTAGCAACAGCAGCACATTCTACGGGTAGCCACATCGTAGGAATTATCCCTCATTTCCTAGCTGAGAGGAACCTCTATAGGAAAACCATTGGTAAGAAAGAAAGAGTTTTGGACATCTCTAAGTGTCTTGAAAATATGATCCATAACTATAACACTTTCATTGCATTACCTGGTGGTTTAGACACCCTTGAAGAGTTATTCGTAGTTGCTAGTAGTCTATTGGGTATTTACTCCACACCTATGGATCTTTTAAATGTAAATAGTTTTTATGATGGCCTTTTAAAGTTTTTAGATTACGTTATGGAACAAAACTTCATTGTAGAGTTTGGAAGACAAATCTTTATTACTACTTCAATAGCTGAAGATCTGCTTGACAAAATGCGTCATTCATCTAGCCTGATTCTACAACGTCCAAGCTTAATTGGAAGAAAGAAAGCAAGAAGCGACCACTAGATTTGAACCTTCACCTGTAATCTTTTAGTTTTACTTACAGCATGTTCGTTTGTATTTTTTGTGTCCTGAATAACCGCTCCCCTCCACATCTTGTATTTTTTTCATGACATACTGTTGTTAAAAACCATTAGATTCATCGACTCTAATGTCAGGGTGATTGATATTACAAAGTAACTAGTGTTCTCAAAATGCATTCTATTTAAAGTCCAATCTTTTTTTTTTTATCGATGCTTTTGTAATCTCTATGCAAACATGGTCGGAATAGCTAATTATACAGAGTATTTTATACTCTTAAAACGTATCCATATTATGTTTATAAACTTTATATGTATCATTTTAATGCGTGTTTTTTTATATAAATATTTGCGTTGTTTATTTTATTATTTTTATTATGTAATATAACATCACTAATCTAATTATAAACCATGGTTCAAAAATAATAAAGGATTGAAAAATAACATGTCAGCATATGCACTTCTCTTGATATATATCAAAATAATCTTAATAAAAAGGCCTCTTGACTCAAAATCCTAGCTCCGTCACTGATCACAATTAGTTTGTTTTGCACATACATGATATTTATTTGATTTGCATAAAGCTCGATCACAAACAGGTTTGTATTTACATGTGGTGATACAACAATATCAGATGTACTAGAAAACAAAGCATTGTTGTTACTTTGTCAAACCATGATGAAACATTTACATTACATGAAGCAATCAGAAAATGTACCTGATTGAGAGCTATGGATCAACATGTTCAAGAATCTTGCGAATTATCCCCAAACTAAAGGAGCTAAACAAAACTATATGAAAAGAATACAACATGTGTTGTGGGGGAATTTTTTATGATGGGAAGACCGTTCAAAATCTAGACCTATTTTAAACTTAATGTCCAACCAAGTAGGCCAATAAGTTGGCCAACAATGTCAATCTAAGAAGGCCTTCAAGTGGGCCAAGAAGACCTATCCAAGAAGGCCTAGAAAATCCAAAAAGGTCATCATATTGGCCGAGGAGGCAGGCCAAGAAGACCAATCCGAAAAGGCCTAAAAGGGTTATCCGAGAAGGCCAAGAAGGTGCATTCAAGAAGGCCACTAAGTTGGCCCAGAAGACCACCAAACAAGTTCATCAGGTCTAACCAAGGTTCGACTAGGATCAATCCAAACAAGATCCCTTTGACTAGGATCTATCCAATTAAGATTCATCTTATCAGGATAGGCCCGACCAGGATCCATTTGATCAGGCCAAAGCAACCAGGGAGAACAAATCCACAATATTGACAAGGTGGACAAATGTTTGGCTGGATCCACAAGTACACAAAATCGTACAAGTAATAAAGTGTACTAAGAGTAAGGATATCGTTCTAATGGAGATTGTGTTTAGTTTTCATTAATTCCTAAAATTAAATTAGCTCTATGATTATTTGAATAATTGATTACGAAAAAGAGAATGATTAAAATTGGAATAAACAAAGTAAGCTAAAGAGAATGAAAATGAAATATCTAGAATTTCATTTGCATCTAAATAATTCACTATAACTCTCTCTCCTTAATAAGTCGTAACAAACCAAATTGATAGCCTAACAATTTCTCTAACATCCATAAGCCTCAACCGATAGCATATGAAAATACCCAAAAATATATTATCCACTATATTCCTATAAGGATTAAAAAAAATACCAAGGGCATTAAGATTTAGGCTCTTTTTGATGGTTACATTCATATCCTACACAATATATGTCATTCCATCCATGGCAAAACACAAAATTCACATTTCCAATTGCATTAAGGTTATCTATTCAATAAATAAATTGTGATCAAACATTTAGAGGCATTAGGTTCAAAATGGAACAATCAATTTGGTAAGATAACATGCATTAAATCAAGAAAGAGAAATTAAAAGTAAATGTTTCAATGATATTGTAATTCTAAAATAAAAAGAAACTTAATTCATAATTGAAAATAAAAACAAAATCTCAAAGATTTTAACATCAATAAACAATAAAAATAATTAAAAGAAAATAAGTATAAGAAAAAACTAGTATAGAAATCCCCCAAATTTTCATTGCTCTTCATCTTTTTGTAAAAGACAAAACCTAAAACTAATCCTAAATCTAAAAATAAAACTCTAAAAATTATAAAAAGAATCTTCCTTTTTCTACTTCATGGAATAAGCTCAAGCTCCCAAAAGAAAATGGAGCTCCATCGGGCCTATCCCGACTCAAAGGAGATCTCCTTTTCTTTCCCTGGAGGCTGGGAATATTTTTAAATGCCCTCAAATGTTGCGTCAGCCAGCAAAAGAAGCAGACATGGCTTCTGAGGGGGACACATGGCGCTCTTCAATTGGCTACAGGGTTGGATTGGACGTGTGGTGTGCTACAACTGGGTGGGCGAGGCTGCACGGGAGGGAACTGAGGCACGCTGCACTCAATCCGGCTCTAATTTAGTGGGCCGTTGACACTTGGACGCGTGACACATGTGGATTCGGGGACGGCTGCTGATGCTGACAGGCCATGTGCTTTTGTCGGGGTGTTGTGCACGCGCGCATTGGTGGGTTGGAGGCTCACCGGAATGCTAAAACGGCGAGTTCATCATTCTTTGGGCTTCGCGTGTGTGATGGAGCATTTAGAGTGCGTTTAATCTGAATTTTTGATATTGTTTTTGTCCCAAGTTGCTTTAAACTTGTTATTTTATTCTTATCACCTATTCAACGTACACAAATGAGATAAAATAAATAAATAAAGCAATAATAATGACAATAATAATACTAATAAAATTCAATAAAAGAAAATAAAAACAAATTAACAAAATTAAAATAAAATGTAAAATATATAAAAATAAACATAATTAAACAAAATTAAATAAAAATATTAAAAACATAACAAAAATATATGCATTCAATGACATAAATAAATCTATGTTCATAGAGTTATCAGACCCCCAAACTTACTATTTTGCTTGTCCTCAAACAAAAACAAGAAAAGAAACAAAGCTAAAGATGAAATAAATTAGAAGCAAATGATGCAAAATTGGTGATCTCCAGGAAATTCCTCAATGGTTGACTAAAGAGCATAACTTAGAGAAGAATTCAAACATTTCCAAAACATTGTAATTAATCCTAGAGTGTGTGCTATTCCAATTGGATTTTTTAAATGTGTGTGTAGCCTATTCACTCTTTTTGTTGTATGCAATTTAGCTAGGTTTATGTAAATATGAAATTAGCAACAAACTCACAAACAATTTCTATAGGCTTGCTTTTCATGTATCTCTCCATAAATGTAGACCAAAACCACATCAAGGATGCTTAGGACTTCATTAGCTTGTAATATAAGGCTTAGGTAAAGGTAGGATAAGGGAGAATTTATGGCTCAAAACACCCTAGGCACATTAACCCTTGTAGGATCTTCATGGAGCTCAATTTCATTCTTCCAAGTAACACCCCCTAACTTAGTTTCAACTTCCTTCTATCAACCACTTAATTCTTCTTCTTTTTTCTTTTTTTTTTTATTTTGTTTGTTTATTTTTTTCTCTTTTTTCTTTTTTTTTGGGCTACTATACCCCAAACTTGTTTCTTTTTGCTTTTTATAAAACAAGGATGTAGCACCTTTTCTTTTACAAACATAGAGACTTAATACAAGAAGAACACTTTTTAAACTCCACCCTTCCTCCCACAACCAAGCATAGCTCAAAAATAATTCCTAGAAAGATCAATATGCTTAGAGCAAGATAACGGATGGAAATTATTTAGTGGCTAAGCTAAAAATGTGGCTAACAATTAAAGGATATATTAAAGCTCAAAGGAGTATATTAAGGGCAAGAATATGCTAGGTGGGCTCAAAAAGGCTCAAATGGCCCAAAGATGACCTAATTGATTTCCTTAATGAGTTGAGGCCTAGGATTCCATCTCAAGAACAAGTCAAACAAATTCTAGGACTTTAGGGATCATTAAAAATCACATAATTACACAAACATTCTCCAAAATACACATAACTCAAAGATCAAGACATGGTGCTCAAAATGAAACAACCACAATTGAAATGAAACGAACTCAAGCACTAAGCATAAAACTAGACACTATTCACACTTTTCCACAAGCATGCATAATTTCCAACTATAATTTTCTTCATTGGCCTAGGATAAATCGCCAAAGAAAGCAGAAGACCTCTAATTATTCAAAAAAAAATTTAAAAAAATTAAAGTTATTTAAAAAGAAAAACAAAAGGGTTAGTTTTTCCCCTAAACTCAATATGTACAAGTTCCTCGATGTGTAAGAAAGCACAAAAACAAATAGGAAAATTTTAAGAAATCTCCACTCATTGATGCTCAATGGTGCTTAGGCATGGCTTAATATCCTTTAAGCTCATAGGCGCCTCCCACGTCTCCAAATTCTATTGGTTTCACCACTTGCTCCTACAAAAGAAAGAGAGAAAAAGAAAATAAAAAGATTCCAAAACTTGAAAACAAAATCTCAAAATTTAAAGCAAAAGAAAAAGTTTAGAGAACTTGAGTTGCCTCCCAAGAAGCACTTGATTTAAAGTCGTCGACTTGACTCTTAGAAAAGCATTGATCAAAGAGCAGCTTCCGCCCATAATAGGTGTCATACAACACCATATATGTGTGATATGTTAGACATGTATGCCTTAAGGAGTAAACATGTAATATGTTTTTGGAGACATGTTTATCAATAAAGGGTTTTTTATTATTCATATACCAAATTGTTATATCTTTATGTTCATATTTGTTGAATGTATGTTAAGCAAACAAAAGTTTAAGACTGTCAGTCTAAACCTTTAAGAATTGGGCATATGATGGACAGATTATGCGGAAGACATAATTCTTAAAGTGACGGTCTAAATCATAAGATCCGCAATTGAGAAATAAAGTTGGGCGCTTTATTCATGCAAAGATTGTTACGTTATCTATATCCCTAATAGGAGATAGTTTGTCTTCACCATCGGAGGTGAACTCCGTGAATAGAAACATTAGCACATTATCATAGGTGACGATGTATTTTATCGAGACATAAAGTAAATTGATTTGGATTAATAATTCTGTCTCAGTAAATCGATTCACTTTAGATAGTCATATGTGTTATATAATAATCTTGAGATGAATAATGGACTCGTTGTCTTGAGTTATATCTTTTGATGTACCAAAGGGTGACATCCACATTTTAATAGTGGTACGCATGCCGGTACATTAGAGGCATGACTTTTAATAGCATAGACCTGTTATCATAGATATGAAATCCATAGCTCATCTTTAGGAGTAGTTGATATCCTCTTGTATGCGTTATCCTGTAATTGAAAAACTAGAGTGCTTAACCATATGGATACATAGGTGTAACCAAATAGTATAGCATCTTTGGATAGTAAGTTTTCTGATGGTGAGATAATGGAACGTAAGATAAAAATAATCGGGAAGGTAAGACAGAATTTATCCTTAAGTCAATATGTCATGGAGACTTAGTTATACGGGCTTCGTAATTCTACATAGTTCGAGATTGCAGCTCTAAGCTTTTAGTGGAGTAGCGTTAGAGTTGATAATTATGAAATGTAACAGATTGGCTAAAAATTTGATAAGATCAGATAATTCATGTCAGTTTATCAGTTGAATTAATTTTATAAAAATTAATTCAAGATAAACTTGTTGAATTATCAGGAATACTTATTTTCCTAGAGATTATCTAGATATGACTGTTTTAATCAGATAACTTCTCTATTGGGTTATTTGAATTAAAACTAAGGTTCTATCTCAAGAATCTTGGGTGAAAAATAAAAGATTTATAAGGATCATTTATCGCAAGTTCAGTAGCCCAGTCTTTAGTTTCGGCCTACCGATGGAGCAAGTTCGGTAGGCCGATCTACCAGTTTGGCCTACAAACCATGCGATAAATAGATCACGCGTTTTCATGCGAATTTTATCAAATATTGATTCTGATTTGAATTTTCAGAGTCTTATCTGATAAGGACTAACCCCTGGGCCCAACCTCTATATAAAGAGGAGTGAGACTTATTGTTATTTAGATTAATTGAGAGATTAAGAAAGAGACTCTGCTAGTGAGACTTTGAAATTCCCTACGAGCTATTGTTCACACATCACGAACTATAGTTTTGGCTATTTCTAAATTGGTTTGAAGGAGAGTCACCTGGTAGAAGCGCTTTACGAGTGTGCCCACACACACACAAATCGTGGATAGAGAATAGCAAAGAAGACTAGTTGGTTGAAGCTTTTTTGAAACGTTACTTTTCTTCACGGATTGCGAAGCTTTTCAACAAAAAAGGTTAGTAAGATCGGTTAATTTATGCATATAGTGTGTCAAACTTGTGTTTTAAAAAATTCTCCAGTATAAAAAAAATTTAAAATTCCATTGCGTACTGTTTTCCAACAAGATGTTGAAAACTTTAACACATCATTCCAACTTGACTTGGTTTCGAATCATAGGCTTAGGAGAACTTCAATCTAGGCTCGAGTTGTAGAGAGTATAGTATGTGATGATAGTGATGTGCATACAAAAAGGTCGGTTGATGATGTATATGTTAAGATCAATAAGGAGCTCAAATCAATGGTTTTACAAGCTTCTTCATCTGCCAACGACTCTTGCATCTTTTCTTCATGTAAGAATGTCTCCAATGACCCCCCTAAATGCTCTTCACTCTCCACTTGCTTTCTATTTCCATGCTTACGATTGGATCTTCAAAGAGCTCATGGTTATGGATAGACAAATCTTGGTTTAGTAAGTGTAAGTTGGTGATAAAGTGAGATGTTTGAGCGAGAACATCTTCAAAAGGCTTGTTCTTCATTCCAAGGAATTATTTCCTCTAGAGGCTCAAATTCACACGAAGACTTCAAATTATTTGAATTACTCTCCCGACCTCCGTCATTTGAGTATTTCGAATAGCAATCATTATCACACCATGCCAAATCCTTCATCAATTGATGGTCACTATGAGGATTAGATATTTCCACTTCATTCTCTAGGTGGTCTTCCAAAATCATGGTCCTAAGAAGCTCCATTTGTTCAACAAGATACCATCTAGAGTCAATGACTTGAAGATTTTCCTTGATGGTGGCCTTTAATTGGTCCAAAACAGCTTCTAAGGGTGTCTTCTCTTCTTGTTTGTGTAAAAAGGATTGGACCATCATGTTTGGATGGCTACTATATGAAGTTTTGTCAATGGTCATCAAAGATTGCATATCCTCTAATAGGCAACAGGCCT
Organism: Artocarpus heterophyllus; assembly: GCA_025403435.1. NCBI lineage: Eukaryota > Viridiplantae > Streptophyta > Magnoliopsida > Rosales > Moraceae > Artocarpus > Artocarpus heterophyllus. The sequence goes on from CM046338.1 coordinate 21,790,544, forward strand.
TATCATCAGTTCTTGTAAAGAAAGAACCGTCGTCGACAAGGGCCTCATGGTCCACCCAATATCTAGTTTTGTGACACAATCCACAATAGAATATTTAGAGAAGGTACCACTTTAAAAAATTGTGATTGGGAAAGCTTCCTACCAAATCTTTGAATCACTCCCAAGTAGTGTAGAATGGTTCCATGTCATGTTGGGCCAATGTGGAGATAGCAAGATTCATCTCCAATGTATTCATCTTTTTTTTTCCCATAAAAACAAGAAGACTAGAAAAAAAGTCAAAATCAAAACAAAAGAAAACAAATGGAGAAAATAAAATTCAAATTAATCCAAAAGCTAATTAGTATCGATATTAACTAAAACTAGACTAAACAATTCTTAGCAAAGGTACCAAAAACTTGTTCGGTTGGATCCGCAAGTGCATGAAATTGTACAAGTAATAAAGTGTACTAAGAATACGGATATCATTCCCACGGAGATTATGTTTAATTTTTGTTAATTACCATAATTGGATATGAATATTTGAATAACCAATTACGAAAAATAGAAATAGTTAAAATTAGAATAAACAAAATAAGCTAAAGAAAATGAAAATGAAAATGAAATATCTAGAATTACACTTGTACCCAAATAGTTCATTGTAACTCTCCCTTTCCTTAATTAGTCGTAACATACCAAATTGATAGTCGAGCAGCCTCTCTAACATCTATAAACCTCTCCCAATAGCATAGGAAAATACACAAAAATACATTATCCACTATATTCCTATAAGGATAAAAAATACTAAAGGTTCATTAAGATCTAGGCTCTCTTTGATGGTTGTACATGCTATGTGGTCTATTCTTGTCCTACCCAACATGTCATTCCATCCATGATAAAACACAAAGTTCATTTTTCCAAATGCATTAAGATTACCTATTCAACAACTAAATGGTGATCAAGCACTTAGAGATATTAGGTTCAAAATAGAACAATCAATTTGGTAAGATAACATGCATTAAATCAAGAATGAGAAATTAAAAGTAAATATTTAGATGATATTGCAAATCTAGAATAAAACGAAAATTAATTCATAATTGATAATAAAAACAAAATCTCAAAAATTTTAACATCAATAAGCAATAAAAATAATTAAAAGAGAATAAGTTTAAAAGAAAACTAGCGTAGAAATCTCCCAAATTTTTATTGACGGGCCACGCGCTTTTGTCTGGGGTCTTACGCACACTGGCATTTGGTGGGCTAGAAAATCATCGAACGGTTGGAATGGCGACTTAATAAATAAATGAAGAGAAAACAACAACAACAACTGCAGCAACAATAATAATAATCAAATTCAATTAAAATAAAATAATAACAAATTAAAGAAATAAACATAATTAAACAACATTAAATAAAAATATCTAGGACATAGCAAAAATATATGCATTTAAAGACATAAACAACTCTATTTTCATAGAGTTATCATCAGACCCTGACTAGATCATACAATAGTGGATCATACCCAAAAACAATCACGTGGCACCATCTCAGCTCTCCATTAGGTTATCCTTCTTCTCTAGAGATCGTGACACCTATCGTTGGCCACCTAGGCTTCATATTATAGTATAGTTAGGTCACAAGGACAACCTGTCTACACTTGGATTCAAGCTAAATTCTATAAAAAGAAGCACTAACTCCACTATAAAAGTAGCACTACAAGAAATTTTGGATTAGACAACCTTTATTTAACGACCGTTTCCTAAAAACTGTTGTGGTAAGGCGAGAAAAGCGCAACGAGTTACGTGTTAGACATGTATGCTCTAAGGAGTAAAAATGTAATACGTTTTTGGAGACATTTTTATCAATAAAGAATTTATTCATTTATATATACCAAATATTGTCCTCTTTACGTTCATATTCGTTGAATGTATGATAAGCAAACAGTAGTCTGAGACTGTCAGTCTAAACCTTAAGAGTTGGGCATATGATGAGATGATTATGCGGTAGACACGACTCTTAAGGTGATGGTCTAAAATATATGATCCGCAATCGAGGGAATAAAGTTGGGCGCTTTATTCATGTAAAGATTGTTATGTTGTCTATATCCCTTTTGGGAGATGGTTTGTCTTGGCCATCGGAGTTGGACTCCGTGAATAGAAACATTGGCGCGTTGTCATAGGTGACGATGTGTTGGATCGGGACATAAAGTGAATTGATTTGGATTAATAATTCTGTCTTGGCAAATCGATTCACTTTAGACAGTCTTTTGTATTGTATCTTAATCCTGAGATGAATAATGGGCCCGTTGTCTCGACTTGTGTCTTTTGATGTACCAATGGGTGACTCCCACATCTCTATAGTGGCATGCATGCCGGTACGTTGGAGGCATGACTCTTGATAGCGTAGACTTGTTATTCATAGATATGGAATCCATAGCTCCTCTTTAGGAGTAATGATATCCTCTTATATGCGTTGTCCTGTAATTGGAAAACTGGAGCGCTCAACCATTTGGATACATAGGTGTAACCGAATGGTATACTATCTTTGGATGGTAAGTTTTCTAATGGTGAGACAATGGAACGTAAGATAAAAATAATCGGGAAGGTAAGACAGAACTTGTCCTTAAGCCGATTATGGATGATCATATGGGGATGCGATACACTATGATATGTCATGGAGACTTAGCTACACGAGCTTCGTAATTCTGTAAAGTTCGAGAGTGCAGCTCCAAGCTTTTAGTGGAGTAGCGTTGGAGTTGATAATTGTGAAATGTATATCTGGGATATTGGGTTTCATAATTATCATGAGCTTGAACTTTATAGGTCCATTTTGGTCCCCTTTGCTAGCTCACAAAATCCTGTAACGACACGGCGTGCTTTTCCAATAATTGGTGACTTATGTCGGATTTATCAGATTGGTTTAAAATTTATAAGAATCAAATAATTCATGTCTGTTTATCGGTTGAATTAATTTTGTAAGAAATTAGTTCAAGATGAACTTGTTGAATTATGGCGTTCGGATAATTCTTGTCTGTTTATCGGTTGTTTTAATTTTGGACAATTAGAACAAGATAAACTTGTAGAATTATTTGAATTGATTTATTTTCTTAGAGATTATCTTGATAGAGTTTGTTTTGATCAGATATCTTTTCTATTGGGCTATTTGAATCAAAACTGAGACTTTATCCTTTAGAATCTCGGGTGGAAAATAAAAGATTCGCGGAGATTTTTTCTCGGCAGTTCGGCCTGCCGATCAGAAAGTTCGGCCTGCCGAACTGGCCAGTTCGGCCTGCCTATCTCACAGTTCGGCATGCCGACCGCGACAGCTAAGATTACGCGTTTTTCACGCGTATCTTATCAGATATTGATCCGAACTTGATTCTGTTTCGATTTTTGAGACCTAATCTGATATGGACTGACCCCAAGGACCAATAGGTATAAAAAAGGAGTGAGTCTAATGATTTACTCAGATCAATTTGAGAGATTAAGAGTGATACTCTTCTAGTGAGCATCTGAAAACTCCCTGAGAGCTTTTGTTCACAAATCACGAACACTAGCTTTGGGTTCTCTCTATTGGTTGGAAGGAGAGTCACCGGTGGAAGAGCTGTACGTGTGAGCCCACACTCACTCTGGTTGTGGATAGAGAATAGCAAAGAAGATTCGCGGAGATTTTTTCTCGGCAGTTCGGCCTGCCGATCAGAAAGTTCGGCCTGCCGAACTGGCCAGTTCGGCCTGCCTATCTCACAGTTCGGCATGCCGACCGCGACAGCTAAGATTACGCGTTTTTCACGCGTATCTTATCAGATATTGATCCGAACTTGATTCTGTTTCGATTTTTGAGACCTAATCTGATATGGACTGACCCCAAGGACCAATAGGTATAAAAAAGGAGTGAGTCTAATGATTTACTCAGATCAATTTGAGAGATTAAGAGTGATACTCTTCTAGTGAGCATCTGAAAACTCCCTGAGAGCTTTTGTTCACAAATCACGAACACTAGCTTTGGGTTCTCTCTATTGGTTGGAAGGAGAGTCACCGGTGGAAGAGCTGTACGTGTGAGCCCACACTCACTCTGGTTGTGGATAGAGAATAGCAAAGAAGACCAGTTGGTTGAGGCTCTTCTGGAACGTTACTTCTCTACACAGGTCGCGGAGGTTCTTCGACACACTGAGGTTAGTAAGATCTGTTTAATTTATACATATAACATGTCATACTTGTATTTTGGAAAATACTCTGATGAAAATTTTTAAAAATTCCGCTGCGCACTTTGTTTCCAACAATTGGTATCAGAGCCGAGGTTTTTACATAAATTTGCAAGTTTGTGATCATGTTATATGCATAAATTTTGTGATCTTAATCTCTCCAATGCTTGAATTAAATTTTATAGAGAGATGGCACTCTAGGTTTCTATATAACATATATGTTGTCATGGATTATATGGTGAATGTTTATTAATTAATTATGGTTGATTAAAATGTTGTTTAATTATTTATTAATTAATTAATACCGGTTATGGTTCCTTAGAGGTTAGAATGTGTATCTAGGTTTTTCATGTAATTAGATGGCGGACTATCATCTCCGTCTAGGAATTATTATTTAATTTTTAATTTGTAAGAATTTTGTAATTAAATAATTATTCGGAGAAGACGGAACGAGAAGTCGGATCTTGAAGATAGATGATGGCGCCTCCAGGTATTTCCTGAGTCTCTAATTTTATGTTTTTGAATTGTTGAAAATAAAATTGATGAATTGCATTAAAATTGTATTTTCTGGATTGAGGGTTTTCTGCTCGGTCGGCATGCCGGACCTCACAGTTCGGCAGGCCGAAGGTCACAGATCGGCAGGCCGGACGTACGGTCCGGCAGGCCGACAGTGGAGCAGAAATTTTGGTGCTCTGCCGGCAGGCCGAACCTTCATGTTCGGCAGGCCGAACCACCATGATCGGCAGACCGATCACCCAGATCGGCCTGCCGACAGAGAGCATCCAGGTGTCCAGAAAAGGTGCAATTTTTGGTGCAGTTTTAATTTTATTTTTGGGACGATTCTGAGAAACATTAAATTTGGATATGACCGGAAATATGAAGTGTTCGATTCATACGGGATTGAGGACTTGAAGATGGATATTACATGAAGAAGGATACAGCTTGAGGATTCAAGGATGAAGAATCGATAAATGTCTCGATTATTCTCTTGTAATCTTAGTTTTTTCTATTCTCTAGGGTGGAACCATAATATTACGGTTATTATTATTATGCTTGTAGCTTTGCTTGATTGCTTTGCTTGTCTGCATTATAATATGATTTACCATGTATATTGATAACATGTCATATAGAATAGGGAGTGCCGCTCATATTAAAATTGTTCATGCATAATTTTAAAATAAAACCTTGACTTCAAAAGATTGAGTGGGAGAAGGTTTTCGAAGAGAGAACCTAAGGCCTCCATCGTTGGTCCATAGGAAGAACATGATGGTCCCAACCCCTAGGAAGGGATTTCTATTATGTACCAGATTGGATCTCTAAAAGGATAAGGTATTTTAGTATGATTTATGGTTGCACACCCCTAGGTGGTGATTATAAATCATGGATAAAATATTGAAACGGTGGTTATACACTCACGTTAATTTTATTATTAACCTCCCCTAGGAGCTCTGTTAATAAAATTAATGGCCAAAGAAACGATTATTAGTATATGCTGGATCATACGGGTCCTGGATGGCATATATTAATCAGGAGGGGATCCGTGTTCCTGATTGAATTTGGCATGACTCCCCTAGGAGCTTGTTGAATTCTGAGTTGGGAATTATCGTTGTAAGGTTGTGATATTTTCAAGGTTTTGACACATAAACACATTTGTATGATTTTACATGATTGTGTTATCTTACTAAATTATTAAATATGTTTGCTTATGTTTGGTATATGATTCTTTATTGTAGATTGAAAATGTCTAAAAACGCTTTATCATCGATACTTGACAAAAACCAATTAACCGGTGAGAACTATAATGATTGGAAACGGAACCTGGATATCGTCCTATCCTTTGAGAAACTGAAGTATGTACTGACAACTCCTTGTCCTCCCGAGCCTACGGGAGACTCAACTAATGAGCAATTCCAAGCGTACGAACGCTGGAAAGATGCTAATGATCAGGCCCGCTGCTATGTTATGGCTAGCATGAATAACGTGCTGCAGGCTCAACATCAGGATTATGAGACTGCGAAGCAGATCTTGGATAATCTTGAGGATATGTTTGGAGGCCAGGCCATAACAAAGCGGCAAGGGGCGCTTCGCAAACTCTTAAACTGTAGACAGAGACCGGGGACATCTGTAAAGGAGCACATGATGTTGGTCATGGGTTACCTCGCTGAGGCTCAAACCAATGGAGCCGACATCGATGCTGAAACTCAGATGACTATGGTCTTTGAGACTCTGTCTAAGGAATTTATTCCGTTTAGAGCTACTTTTAATTTAAGCAATAGACGGGATATGACCTTGACAGAACTGATGAAACAGTTACAAGAGTTTGAACTGCTGATCAGGGAGTCTCCTGCTGGTGGAGAGGCCAATATGGTAGCTGCTTCTGGTTCCAATCCTAACTCTGGGAATGGAAAGAAGCAACGGGCCAAGAGTGGGAAGTCTTCTATTCCTATTGCTAACAAGAGCAAGAAGAAGAAGAAGAAGAACCCAAAGAAGCTTAAGTGCTTCTTCTGTGGTAAGGTCGGGCATATAAAGAAGCATTGCAAGGACTTCCTTTCCAAGGGAGGTAGGTGTGATCTTCTATATTTAGAAACTTGTTTGGTTGAGGAATCCAGTGACATTTGGGTCATAGATTCTGGTGCAACTAATCATGTTTGTGTTTCTCTGCAGGGATTCAAAGAAACGAGAAGTCTACTTCGTGAAGACTTAACGCTTCGGATGGGCGATGGATCCTTGGTCTCAGCGGAAGCAGTGGGAGATGTCCATCTTTATTTTGATAATTATAGGAGTTTAATTTTGCAAGATTGTTTTTATGTTCCTAAATTTAAAAGGAATTTAATTTCTGTATCTTCTTTATTTAAAGACTCCTACGTGGTATCTTTTAATGAAAAAGTGGTGATTCGTAAAAACAAATCTTTTATCTGTTCTGGATGGATGCAAAATAATCTATATTTTATCAAACCTAAGATGGACTTATTGCTTAATGCTGAGATAAATGATAATGACTCAAAAAGACTTAAAACTTCTCACTCTAATAAGACTTATCTTTGGCATTTGCGCCTTGGCCATATTAACCTGAATAGGATTCAAAGGTTGGTAAGGGATGGACCTTTAAGTCACTTAAAGGTGGAATCTATACCTCAATGTGAGTCTTGTTTGGAGGGTAAAATGACCAAAAGACCATACGGGTCTAAGGGCAATAGGGCCGAAGGGGTTCTAGAACTTGTGCATAGTGATGTTTGCGGACCGATGAACATCCGGGCACGAGGAGGGTATGAGTACTTCGTCACTTTTATTGACGATTACTCAAGATATGGGTATGTGTACCTAATGCACCACAAAAGCGAAACTTATGATAAGTTCAGGGAGTTTCGGGCTGAAGTGGAAAAGCAATTGGGTAGACCCATAAAGGCACTTCGATCTGATCGAGGTGGGGAATACCTTTCTGATGAGTTCTTGGGACACTTGTTAGAGAATGGGATTTTATCCCATTTGACTGCGCCGGGCACTCCGCAGCAGAATGGCGTAGCGGAGAGAAGGAATAGGACTTTGTTGGACATGATTCGGTCCATGATGAGTTATTCATCATTGCCTTTATCCTTTTGGGGATATGCACTACAAACCGCATGTTATCTTTTGAACAATGTGCCTTCAAAATCGGTCCCTAAAACTCCTCACGAGTTGTGGACAAGACGGAAGACATCCTTAAACCATATTCGCATATGGGGATGTCCAGCTCATGTCCTGTTTAAGGATCCGAATAAGTTGGAAGCACGTTCAGAAGTTTGCGTGTTTGTAGGATATCCAAAAGGGACTAAAGGGGGTTATTTTTATAACCCAAAGGAAAATAAAGTCGTGGTTTCAACTAATGCAACTTTCCTTGAGGAGAGTTACATGAACGACTTTAAACCTCAAAGCAAAGTGGTGCTTGAGGAGTTGAGGGGTGATCCGTTTACTCCGGAGGTTCCGAACGAAACCATTCCGATCAGTGTAGAAAAACCAAACAAACCTGAACAACAACCTCAGGGGCTTCGGCGTAGTGGGAGGATCGGGCGTCAACCTGAGAGGTATATGTTCAATGGGGAGGTCTTTTTGGCTGAACCGGATGAACATGACAGGGATCCTTATACTTACGCAGAAGCTATGGAGGATGTTGATTCAAGACTCTGGACAGAGGCCATGAACATTGAGATGAAGTCTATGGAGACTAATCGGGTCTGGGAGCTTGTGGATCTTCCCGAAGGGGTAAAACCCATAGGGTGTAAGTGGATCTACAAGAGGAAAAGAGGAGTGGATGGAAAGGTCGAAACCTTTAAGGCTAGACTGGTAGCTAAGGGTTATACGCAAAAGGAAGGAATCGATTATGAGGAAACCTTTTCGCCTGTAGCCATGCTTAAGTCCATCCGGATTCTCTTGTCCATAGCTGCCGCTCTCGACTACGAGATTTGGCAGATGGATGTCAAGACGGCTTTTCTAAATGGCTATCTTGATGAGTCCATTTATATGGAACAACCAGACGGGTTCAAGGTTGCGGGTCAAGAGGGTAAGGTTTGTAAGTTGCTAAAGTCTATTTATGGACTTAAGCAGGCTTCTCGTTCTTGGAACATAAGATTTGATCAAGTGATCAAGACTTATGGGTTCTCACAAAATGTGGATGAACCATGTGTTTACAAACACATTAAGAATGGGAAGGTGGTTTTTCTACTACTCTATGTAGATGACATTCTGCTAATTGGCAATGACGTTGGGGCATTGTCATCGGTCAAATTATGGTTGACCAAGCAGTTTGACATGAAGGACTTGGGTGAGGCTAATTTTGTTCTCGGTATCCAAATCTTGCGGGATAGGAAGAACAAAATGATAGCTTTGTCACAGGCCGGGTACATAGATAAAATTCTCAGGAGGTTTGCAATGCAGGATTCCAAGAAAGGTGGGCAACCATCTAGGTCTGGAATTACTCTTTCTAAGAAAGACTCTCCAAAGTCTAATGAAGAAAGAGAATACATGAAGAAGGTACCTTATGCTTCGGCAGTGGGTAGTCTCATGTATGCCATGCTTTGCACTCGACCGGATATTAGTTATGCGGTCGGGATTGTGAGTCGATTTCAGGCGGATCCAGGACCGAACCATTGGGTTGCGGTAAAGCATATTTTCAAGTACCTGAGAAGGACTCGAGGGTATATGCTTGTGTATTCGGGTGAGGATTTAACTCCTCTAGGATACACTGATTCGGATTTTCAATCCTGCCTGGATTCTAGGAAATCGACTTCAGGGTTTGTGTTTACTCTAGGTGGCGGTGCCATCAGTTGGAGAAGTGCGAAGCAAGATTGCACTTCGGATTCAACGATGGAGGCCGAGTATGTGGCGGCTAGTGATGCTTCGAAAGAAGCAGTGTGGCTCCGCAAGTTCCTTGGGGATCTTGAGGTAGTTCCTGGTATGGATAAAGCGGTATCACTGTACTGTGATAACAGTGCGGCGGTAGCTAATGCTAAGGAACCAAGATTTCACAAGAAGAGTAAGCATATTGATCGTAAGTATCATGTGATAAAGGACTTCGTTGAGAGCGGGCATGTCACGGTGTGCAAGATCGCGTCAGAGGACAATTTAGCTGATCCATTTACGAAGACACTTTCTGGGAGAGTCTTCGAAAGGCATGTGGAAGCTATGGGGATGCGAAATTTGCAGTATTTACTCACTTAGTGCAAGTGGGAGATTGTTAGACATGTATGCTCTAAGGAGTAAAAATGTAATACGTTTTTGGAGACATTTTTATCAATAAAGAATTTATTCATTTATATATACCAAATATTGTCCTCTTTACGTTCATATTCGTTGAATGTATGATAAGCAAACAGTAGTCTGAGACTGTCAGTCTAAACCTTAAGAGTTGGGCATATGATGAGATGATTATGCGGTAGACACGACTCTTAAGGTGATGGTCTAAAATATATGATCCGCAATCGAGGGAATAAAGTTGGGCGCTTTATTCATGTAAAGATTGTTATGTTGTCTATATCCCTTTTGGGAGATGGTTTGTCTTGGCCATCGGAGTTGGACTCCGTGAATAGAAACATTGGCGCGTTGTCATAGGTGACGATGTGTTGGATCGGGACATAAAGTGAATTGATTTGGATTAATAATTCTGTCTTGGCAAATCGATTCACTTTAGACAGTCTTTTGTATTGTATCTTAATCCTGAGATGAATAATGGGCCCGTTGTCTCGACTTGTGTCTTTTGATGTACCAATGGGTGACTCCCACATCTCTATAGTGGCATGCATGCCGGTACGTTGGAGGCATGACTCTTGATAGCGTAGACTTGTTATTCATAGATATGGAATCCATAGCTCCTCTTTAGGAGTAATGATATCCTCTTATATGCGTTGTCCTGTAATTGGAAAACTGGAGCGCTCAACCATTTGGATACATAGGTGTAACCGAATGGTATACTATCTTTGGATGGTAAGTTTTCTAATGGTGAGACAATGGAACGTAAGATAAAAATAATCGGGAAGGTAAGACAGAACTTGTCCTTAAGCCGATTATGGATGATCATATGGGGATGCGATACACTATGATATGTCATGGAGACTTAGCTACACGAGCTTCGTAATTCTGTAAAGTTCGAGAGTGCAGCTCCAAGCTTTTAGTGGAGTAGCGTTGGAGTTGATAATTGTGAAATGTATATCTGGGATATTGGGTTTCATAATTATCATGAGCTTGAACTTTATAGGTCCATTTTGGTCCCCTTTGCTAGCTCACAAAATCCTGTAACGACACGGCGTGCTTTTCCAATAATTGGTGACTTATGTCGGATTTATCAGATTGGTTTAAAATTTATAAGAATCAAATAATTCATGTCTGTTTATCGGTTGAATTAATTTTGTAAGAAATTAGTTCAAGATGAACTTGTTGAATTATGGCGTTCGGATAATTCTTGTCTGTTTATCGGTTGTTTTAATTTTGGACAATTAGAACAAGATAAACTTGTAGAATTATTTGAATTGATTTATTTTCTTAGAGATTATCTTGATAGAGTTTGTTTTGATCAGATATCTTTTCTATTGGGCTATTTGAATCAAAACTGAGACTTTATCCTTTAGAATCTCGGGTGGAAAATAAAAGATTCGCGGAGATTTTTTCTCGGCAGTTCGGCCTGCCGATCAGAAAGTTCGGCCTGCCGAACTGGCCAGTTCGGCCTGCCTATCTCACAGTTCGGCATGCCGACCGCGACAGCTAAGATTACGCGTTTTTCACGCGTATCTTATCAGATATTGATCCGAACTTGATTCTGTTTCGATTTTTGAGACCTAATCTGATATGGACTGACCCCAAGGACCAATAGGTATAAAAAAGGAGTGAGTCTAATGATTTACTCAGATCAATTTGAGAGATTAAGAGTGATACTCTTCTAGTGAGCATCTGAAAACTCCCTGAGAGCTTTTGTTCACAAATCACGAACACTAGCTTTGGGTTCTCTCTATTGGTTGGAAGGAGAGTCACCGGTGGAAGAGCTGTACGTGTGAGCCCACACTCACTCTGGTTGTGGATAGAGAATAGCAAAGAAGACCAGTTGGTTGAGGCTCTTCTGGAACGTTACTTCTCTACACAGGTCGCGGAGGTTCTTCGACACACTGAGGTTAGTAAGATCTGTTTAATTTATACATATAACATGTCATACTTGTATTTTGGAAAATACTCTGATGAAAATTTTTAAAAATTCCGCTGCGCACTTTGTTTCCAACATTACGCCCACCAAAACGAAGACTGTCGTGGAATGAGGCGGGAGCTACCACGACAGTTTTTTAAAAACCCGTCATGGAATACATAAGCTACCACGATGATTTTGTGAAAAACTGTTGTGTAAACTCCTTGATTTCATGACGGTTTTTTCAAAAACAGTCGTGAAATGCCAACTATCATGACGGTTTTTCACAAAACGTCGTGGTAGCAAGCACATTCCATGACGGTTTGTGAAAAACCGTCGTGGTAGCTGGTACATTCCACGATGGTTTTTAACAAAACCATCATGGTATCTTAATTAAAATCCCTTTTTCCCACCTCGACATTCAAACACAATTCAAAAATTCACTTCTCAAATACAAACACAGACCCGTCTGAATCAGCTGCCGCCATCCCTCTTCGACTCCACACTCTTTAATCTCAGCCCAAATTGTAAGTTTTTATTAGAAATTGATAAATTGTTGTTGATTATGTTGTATAATTAATCCAAAATTGATAAATAGTTGTTGATTTTGTTGTTTATTCCGTGAAGTTTGTATTGTGGATCATAGGTATGATTTCTTTGTTTTATAATGAGTATGTGTAACTTGTTTTATGATGGGTGATGTTTTTGTTTTATGATTAATTAATATATATAGGTGCGTATATATATAAATTGTGAAATTAATTTTAATTGAATATTTGCTATTAATTATTTTGATTTAGGTATTGCAAAATTGATAGGAAATTGATGTGGAATTTTTGATTGTCTAGAGAGTATATGAATAGTGTGGAAGAGTTCTTAGATTTTGCCAAAAGTCATGCCAATGGTGATAAAATTCGATGTCCTTGTGGTCAATGTGGAAACCATAGATTGCGTCCAATTCCAATTGTTAGAGGGCATTTATTTCAAAATAGAATTATAAGTAGTTATCAAACGTGGCTTTTTCATGGCGAGTCTAATTTCAATCCAACTTTACTAAGTAAAGAAAAGCAAGCTATTGTGGAGGATAATATGGATGATCAAGACAATATGGTTGACATGGTCAATGATTTAAAAGAACACTTTGTGCACCGTCCAGATTTATTTGAGACAATAATGAATGATGCAGAGACACCCGTGTATGAGGGATGTGCTAATTTCACTAAGTTGTTTGCGTTGGTTGGATTATGAAATTTGAAAGCGTCAGGTGGGTGGTCAAATTCTAGTTTCATAAAGCTGTTGGAATTTTTAGGAAGGCTTCTACCAAAGGGTAATAAATTACCAACTAGTATGTATGAGGCTAAGAAGACTTTGAGCACTTTGGAAATGGATTATGAGAAAATTCATGCTTGTGAAAATGATTGTGCTCTCTATAGGAATGAGTATGAGGATGAGAATTATTGTTTAGTTTGTCAACAGGCAAGGTGGAAGAAAGGAAAGGAGCCAAAAGATGGCAAGAATGGAGTGCCAAAGAAAGTGTTATGGTACATCTCACCGGTACCACATTTGAGGCATTTATTCAGAAACCCAGAACATGCCAAGAATTTGACATGGCATCATGACAAACTGGTGGATGATGGTATACTTAGACACCTGGTGGATTCACCACAATGAAAGACTTTTGAAGCGGATCATCCCAACTTTAGTGTGGATCCAAGAAACATACATTTCACTTTGTCGATGGATGGAATGAACCCACATGGTAACATAAGTAGTAGGCATAACACTTGGTCCGTAATACTTGTTAACTATAATCTGCCTCCGAAGATGTGCATGAAGCGGAAGTTTTTAATGTTGTCTTTATTGATTTCGGGTCCTCACCAAACAGGCAATGACATTGATGTATACTTGGCACCGTTAATCGATGACCTAAAATAGTTGTGGGAAAATGGAGTTGAAGTTAGAGATGCTTACCGAAAAGAGACGTTCACACTCTGTGCAATGTTGATATGGACACTTAAGACTTCCCCGCATATGGCAATTTATCTAGTTACTCGATGAAGAGTTCTATTGGTTGTCCTATTTGCATGACGGAAATGTCTCACAAACGATTAAAGAATGGTAAGAAAACCGTTTTTCTTGGTCATAGAAGATGGTTGCCAAGAGATCATCGCTACCGTAAACAAAAGAAAGCCTTTGATAGCAACAACGAAGAAAGAGACCCTCCTCGCCCTTTGACAGGTGAACAAATATTTGAAATGGTAAAAGATATAAGAGTCGTATTCGGTAAGAGAAAGCAAGGTAAGGAGGAGCCGCCAAATGATGTACCATGGAAAAAAAGATCAATCTTCTTTGATCTTCTATACTAGAAGACACTTTTTGTTCGTCATTGCTTGGATGTTATGCATGTTGAGAAAAATGTTTGTGAATCCATAGTCGGCACGTTGCTTGACATCCTGGGCAAGACTAAAGATGGTGAAAAAGTTCGGTTGGATCTCATAGAAATGGAGATTAGGCCTAATTTGTTTCCTAAGGAAAGAGGGAACCGTACTTACTTACCTCTGGCAAAGCACACGTTATCCAGAGCGGAAAAGAGAAAGCTCTGTGAATGGCTTGCTTCATTAAAAGTGTCAGACGGGTATTCTTTGAACTTCAGAAAGTTGATGTCGGTGAAGGATTTGAAACTTATTAGCATGAAAACACACGATTGTCATGTGTTGATGCAGCAATTACTGCCACTTGCTTTGTGGGGAATTATAACAAATGATGTGAGATTTGCAATTTCTAAGTTGTGTTCGTTCTTCAATTCAATATGCTCGAAGGTCGTTGATCCACTTGTGCTAGATTCACTACAATCGGAATTGGTGCAAACCTTATGCATGCTTGAAAAGTATTTTCCACTGACATTTTTTGACATCATGATTCATTTAACAGTGCACTTAATACGTGAAGTTAAGTTATGCGGACCGGTGTATTTGAGATGGATGTACCCATTTGAAAGATATATGAAGGTTTTGAAGGCCTATGTGAAGAATCGAAATAGGCCAGTGGGATGTATTGTAGAAAGTTACATAGCTGAGGAATCAGTTGAATTTTGCTCTGAGTACCTATCTAATGCGGACACAATTGGGGTGCCAAAGACTATAAACGTTGAGGCTAGGGGACTATCTACGGGCAATCCTTCATCAGTAAATCGAGAGGAGTGGGAGCAAGCTTGTCTTTTTGTCTTGCACAATGCTAATGAAGTGGAGCTTTTCATTGAGGTGCACATGAACGAATTAAAAAAAGCATAGTTGCAAGATGAACACAACCGGACCTTTCGGCTATGGATTAGAGTATACATCTATGGCAAGTGCTCCACATCACAAGATGGAGGCATGTCACAGGAGTTGAAGAACCTAGCTAGAGGACTGTCATCGATAGTTACAAGGTATACGTCATAGTCCATAAATGGTTACACTTTCTACACTCACGAAAGAGATGAAAAGCATCCGGTGCAAAATAGCGGTGTGACTCTTCGTGCTGAGGCTATGCATATTGCCTCTGCCAAGGACAAGAATCCGGTATATGGGACCATGAACTACTTTGGTTTCATTGAAGATATTTGGGAACTTGATTATGGGGGATTACGCATAGCACTTTTCAAGTGCAAGTGGGCCGACAATAACTATGTTAAGAACGATGATGAAGACATCACGGTGGTTGACTTTAGAAGATTAGGATATAGGAATGATCCCTTCATTATGACATCACAAGCAATCCAAGTTTTTTATACTATAGATCCCCAAGACATGGAGTTGTCTCTAGTCGTCCTGACAAAGCCAAGAATAGTTATCGACGGTGAAGAAGTTGATGAGGATTGCTCAGACATCCCTTCGTTCACAAAGGGATTGCCACTGGTTGAAGAGATAGATAATTTTAAAGATGATGTTTCGCACTTGCTTCGTGAAGATGTGGAATGGATATGTATTGAGGAACCAATAAAAAAAAAGATAAAAAGTTGAGCATCAATAAACCAATTTATGTTAATTTAGTTTTAAGAATTTTCTTTAAATTATTTCATTTTTCAATCTTTTTTAACGGGTTTTGTATATGTATCTATAGTTAAATTTGTGGTGAAAACGGAGATAAAGCATATATGATTCTGGGCCATTGGATGCTTAACATGCGGGCTGGCCACCCTAGGCAGCAAAGAATATTATTATGTGTAAGAAGTGTTTAAGATAATTTTTTACGACGGCTTTTGTAAAAACTGTCGTGGAAAGCTTCTCACAGCACAATAATGTTGTGAAAGGTAGGAATTTTCCATGACAGTTTTGGAAGTCTTCCACGACGGTTTTCACAGTCTTCCACGATGGTTTTTTTTTAAAACCGTCATGGAAGATGTGATTTTTCAAATTTTTGAAATTTGTGCCTACCACCCATATGTATGGGCGCCCACCACCTCCAAGATGCCTCACTCTCCTCTCTCAAATCCCTCTTTCTCTCTCTCTAAAATCACCTCCATCGCGCTGCCATCACCTCCACCGGGCCACCATCACCTCCACCGCCGGTAAGCTCCCCATCCCCCTCCCTCTCTCTCCTCTTCTCCCTCCCTCTCTCTCTCCTCTTCCCCCTCTCTCTCTCTCTCCTCTCGCCCTTCATCTCGCCCCTCGCACCCACCCCCCACCCCCACCCGCCCCTTGCCCAGCACCCCTACCCCCATCCGCCACCCGCCCCTCGCCCAGCCCCCCCCACCCCCCACCCGCCCCTCACCCAGCATGCCCCGCCCCTCGCCCAGCATGCCCCGCCCTCACCTGTCCCCCGCCCAACCCCCCTATCCCCCACCTGCCCCTTGCCCCCTCGCCCCGCCCCTAGCCTAGCCACCCCACCCCCCACCAGCCTACTTGCCCCTTGCCCCCACCCCCTACCCCCACCCCTCGCCCATTTTGAAATTGTGTAATTAAAGTTGTAAAGTTATGCATATGTGTAATATGCGAGGATATGTGAATATGTGTAATATGTAAAATTATGTGAATATGTGTAATTTGTGGAATTATATATGTAATTGAAATTATGAATCTGTGAATATGTGTAACATGTGAAATTAAATGAATATGTGAAATTATGTTGCTGAAATTGTAAACTTGTGAATATGTCAAGATTTAAATACGTCAAATTATGTCAATATATGAAATTTGGAATATTTGTAATATGTGAGGTTATATAAATATGTGTAATATGTGAAATTATGTGAATATGTACAATTTGTGAAATTATATATATAATTAAAATTGTAAATTTGTGAATATGTGTAATATGTGAAATTATATGAATATGTGAAATTGTGCAAAAATGTAAGAAGTGGAATATGTGAAAATGTGAATATGTGTAGTTTGTGATTTAGTATTAGTATGTATGTGTTAGTTTTTGAATACTTTGCACATGCACAATGTCTCGCGAGATCGATAGTAACCAGTACGAGGACAAGTACGAAGACTGCACTCCATCTTCATCGCAATATAGCAAGGGAAACCAACGCAGTAAGCCATGAAGGCGAATCGAATTTCATATGAAAGTAGACTTTGAGCGAAGGGGTACATTAATGAAAAAAATTCATCGGATGAGAAAGAAAGGTTTAAGAATTGAAGTGACTTTTGATTCAAAAGGCCAACTGAAAGGCGCACTTAGCCATGAATTAAGCAGCTGGATCGGAGTCCTTAGTTGAGAGCACGTTTCGATATGGACAAAAGATTGAAGGTCTAAGGATTTAGATAAAGTAAAAGATGTAATTTGGAGAGAGATATACAAAACTTTCACAGTCAAAGATTGGCATAGGAAAAGGGCTTTGAAGGTTTGTAGCTAATTAGCAAAAGGGTTCAGATCTGACCTCTACGTTACCTTCGTACAGCCATACCTTTCCATTTTGAAGGAGAATGAAAATGTATATAAACAGCGTCCTACGATAGTATACTACTACCCCTCCATAAACGATGACGATTGGGAAGCTTTTGTGAGGTATCGACGTTCCACCGAATTCCAACTGCTATCATCAAACACAAGAAAAATAAGAGTGAAAAATGAATACTCCTCTATGGTCGGTCGAGTTGGATATAGAGAGCTCAAGCAATCCTTAGTACGTTAATATTTTACTCATATTACATATATCAATTATTCTATCATTACTATGTTACTAACATAGCATAACACAGTTTGCAAAGACGGGCGTGCTACCAACACGAGAGGAGTTGTGGGTCAAATCACGTCAAGGTCCCGATGGCCAGTTCAAAAATCCAAAAGTAGTAGAAATTAGAAACTTGATTGTAAGTTTACTGACCATGAACAATTAATTTGTAATTTAATACCAGATGAAGGATTGCTTGAATAACATAGTTGTGTTATTTTACAAGATGCATACACAATGTAACAAAGTCAAGGGACTTTCCAATCAGTTGGTAATGATGACATTTTGACGAGGGCACTAGGAAAACCGAAACATTCAGGATGTGTTCGCGGTCAATCGAAGTATGTGAAGTAGTCTAAATACTTCGACCTCCAATCAGGTACTTTGAAATTGAATTCTTAAATGTCAAAGATGCAGATGGAGATTGCAAAACTGTAGGGTCTTGTGACCGAGCTCATTTCCCAAGGACGTGCCAAGTCGACGGATGATAGCATCTCACAATGCAACAGCTTCAAAGCTTGTTGTAACTATCCCAATAATGTAGCAGAAGCTCCAGAAGTCTAATTGTCATCTCCTCGTCAAGAGCCTGAACAATGTAGGCTCTTCATTAATGATAGAGTTAATGGTGGGTGTGCACTTGTTGCGCTTGGGAAGGTATGGATGGAGAGTCTTCAAACTGATACAGTTCATGAATGACTATTAGGGGAAGAGAATGTGCGCGTTAGCATCACTACCATAAGAGTTAGAAAGCTGAATTGCTTGTTCCAACACTTGAAGCAACAACTGTGGGTGAAGCAGCAGGAAGCTTCGTCGCATGGCTGAAGAGGTTAGTTGAAGTCATCGCATTGACAAAGACGAGTCGAGCGCCTAGCCATGTTCCACAAGATCTAAGCAGAAAGAAATGCCAAAAAAAGAAAAGCTCTATAAAAGCAAGAGAATCACAACCTGAGGTAGAACAAGAACAAGAACAAACCATTGCTAATGATCAACTGTAAGCATTTAACTTCGCTTCAGTACCTCAAAATTTTATATAGTTGGCTCTATACGTACATTCTTTTATGCGCGCTGGGTCGACAATTCAGTGCCCGATACTGGTAAATGTCACTGGCAATGAATTGCCTATCTATGTGGGGTATGAAGACATTTACTACTTCATCAACTTTGATAAAATCGGGGGAAACTGTATCCTGGTATACCTCAGGTAATAACTCCATCCTTATTTCATATTTTTAAATTATAGGTAGAGTTGGAAGGTGCTTTCAAATAATTGACTGTATTTTTTTCTATTGTAGTTTTTTGGCAGAATTTTGTGAACTTTAAGGCTTGGCGCAAAATTTCAGCTGCATATCTCCGGCCATTGTTTCAAGTGCTACAAGAGACCTACAGAGTGATCATAGAGAGTGCGCCACATCACTCTTCCACCTATTAGCTCAAGCACCAAGGGGGAAATTATTCTTCCTCCCATACAATGTTGGAGAACATTGGATGTTGGGACTTATTCGCCATGGGAGGACCAAATATATTGCTTTGACCCCGCCGAACACCTACCACATGAGGATTTTGTATCAGTCATGAGATTGTAAGTATTAATATTCTCATATAAAATTAAATTAACTGTTTTTAGTCCCACATAATTGCATCGTCTATTAATTCATTTAAACATAACACATTGTTAGGGCACTTAAAGATTGGAAGCTTCAAGCGGGAAGCGGTATCACAAAGCGACCGAACGAAATGCTATATTGTAAACGTAAGTGTCCAAGACAACAAGGAAACGTAGAATGTGGTTTTTTTATTCTACGTTTTATGCGGGATATAATTACACGTGGTATACAAGCCTTAGGAAAAAAAGATTTTATATACATACGGATATACATGAAGTTAGATTAGAGTGGGTACAATTTGTAAATAGGTATGTGCTCTTTAGATAGATAGATGGAGATAATAGATAAAAAATTGCTCAAAATAGCTCAAATGTAAATGATCTTGTAAATACCTGGTAATTTTAATATACTCTAATTTTTGTATGCAATCAGGGCCTTGCTGTAATGATATAACACACCGGACTGGCCATCTTGCGGGAAATCAAAAATTTTTAGAGATTTTTTTTTTGGGAATACCAATTTTCCACGACGGTTTTTCAAGAAACCGTGGTGGAACTTAGGGTTTTCTATGACGGTTTAAAACCTAAGTTCCACGACGGTTTCTTGAAAAACAGTTGTGGAATCTTTCTATTCCATGATGGTTTTTCCCAAAAGCTGTCGTGGAAAATTACCCCATTTTACCCCTTCTTGTGCCAATTTTCCTATTACACAATGGTAAAAAACCATCGTAAAAACTCCATATTGTATCACGACTGAAGTTTTTGCGACGGTTTTTTGACCGTCGTGAAATTTTTCCACAACATTTATAAACCATCGTGGAATCCACAGTTTGTAGTAGTGTAGGGCATTCTTCCCTTGCCTACTCTACCTTCCCTTTGCTCTTATTAGTTAGAACATTAACTTGAGTGTTAGAGTACCTTTGGTAGATAACCACCGATGTTCCCTTACTTCTAAGCCTTCTCTTCTCTTGCAGATCTGACTAGATTAGGTGAAGTTAGGCAAAACATAGAACTTGACGACCATGCAGCTTTGTACGTGGTGTTGCACTAATCTTAGGCATCAACATTTTGGCGTAAGAAGGAGGACACCAGCCTTTCCAGCAACCTCACATGTTTCCTCCAACCATTCCTAGGAGGGTCAAAAAACTAGTAAAGGTCAACTGATTAAGTGTCAGGAACCCCAAGAAAAGGTTCATTAAGTCTGACCAAGAGTCCAACCACAGGTCAATAAGATCTCAACATGTATCTGACCACAAGTTTGACCAGGTTTGACAAAGAGTCCAAATAGGTCCTCTAAGTCCAGCTAAAAGTCTAACCATATGACAACATTTGACTAGGAGTTCAACCACGTCCAATAAGGCTACAACCAATCAAGAGACCTTAGGTCTAATGAAGAGTCTAACGACGCATCTAATCATAAGTCTGACTACAAGTTTGACTAGGTCCAAGAAGGCTAGAGCTAACTAGGAGACCTCAAGTTCGACCAAGTCCAAGGAGGATGTAGCTGATTGGAGAAGTCCAAGTCCCGACTACGGCCAACTAGGTCCAGGATGAAGAGTCCAAAAGGCTACAACTAATTAAAAGACCTCAGGTCTGACAAAGAGTCTGAGTTAGTCCTGGTAGAGAAAATGAGGTCCTAGCAACAGCCAACTGGGTTCAAGACAAAGAGTCCAAAAGGGCTATAGCCAACCAACAAACCAGGTCTAAGAAAGAGTCTGACCAAGTCTAAGAAGGCTACAACTGACTAGAGAAGACCAAGTCACGGTTATGGCTAACCAAGTCCAAGGCAAAAGTCCAAAAAGGCTATAGCTATTCAAGAGACCTTAAGACTGACAAAGAGTTCGACTAAGTCCAAGAATGCTATAGCCTAAAAAGAGACCTTTGGTTCGACAAAGAATCTGACCAAGTCCAAAAAGGCTACAACAAACCAAGAGACCTCAGGTCTCACAAAGACTGCGATCATGTCCAAGAAGGTTAGAGCCAACCAAAGAAGACCAAGTCCCGGCTATGACCAACCAAGTGCAGGACAAAGAGTCTAAAAAGGCTATAGCCAAACAAAAGACTTTAGGTCCAATGAAGAGTCCGACTAGGTCTAAGAAGGCTACGGCTGACTAGAGAAGACCTATTCTCGGTTGTGGCCAATCAAGTCTAGGGCAAATAGTCCAAAAAGGCTATAGTCAACTAAGAGAGCTTAGGTATGACGAAGAGTTTGACCAAGTCCCAGCTACAGCCACTCTGGTTTAGGACAAAAAGTCTAAAATAGCTACAGCTAACCAAGAGACTTTAGATCCAACGAGGAGTCCGACTAGGTTTAAGGAGGATACGGCTAACTATAGAAGCCTAAGTCCTAGCTATGGCCAACTAGGTCTCCGATGAAGAGTCCAAAAAGGCTATAGCCAAGCAAGAGACCTCAGGTTCGACAAAGAGTTCAACCAAGTCCAAGAAGGCTATAGCCTACGGAGACACCTTTAGCCTGACAAAGAATCCGACTAGGTCTAAGAAGGCTAGGACCGACCAGAAAAGACCAGGTCCTGACTACAGCTAATTAGGTCCAGGACAAAGATTTTAAAAAGGCTATAGTTAACCAAGAGACCTTAGGTCCTACAAACAGTCTGACCATGTCCAAAAAAGCAATGATTCACTAAAGAAGACCAAGTCTCAGCTATGACCAATCAGGTCTAAGATGAAGAGTCCACAAAGGCTACAGCTAACTAAGAGACCTTAGGTTTGACGAAGAGTCAATCCAGGTCCAAGAAGGTGACAACATACAAGAGAAGAGCAGGTTCTAGCTCTAGCCAACCAGTTCCAAAATGAAGAGTCCAAAAAGGTTTCTACTAATCAAGAAACCTCAGATCCCACAAAGAGTCCAACCAAGTTCAAAAAGGCTACATCTAACCAAGAGACCTCTAGTGTAATGAAGAATCCAAGTAAGTCCAAGAAGGCTACAATCAACTAGAGAAGTCCAGGCCTCGGCTATAGCCAACCAAGTGTCCAAAAAGGCCAACCAAGCGTAAGATTGACTGTCAATATCACTTGGTAATGGATCATATCCAATGACCATCGCGTGGCACCATCTCAACCCTTTGTTAGGTAATCCTCCATTTCTAAAGATCATGACACCTGTCATTGACCAGTTAGGCTTCATAGTGTAATACAGCTGGGTCATAAGCCAAACATAGTCCATGCCTAGATCCAAGCTAGACTCTATAAATAGGAGCATTAAATCTACCACAATGGTATGGGCATTCTTCCCTTGCCTACTCTACCTCTCCCGTTGCTCTTCCTAGTCAAAACACTAACTTAAGTATTGGAGTGCCCTGATAGACACCACATAGGTGTCCCCTTACTCTGAAGCTTTCTCTTCTCATACAAATCCGACCAAACTAGGCAGAGTCTAGTAGAACATGGAATCCAACCATTGTGTGACAAGATTTTTCCTTCATGGGGATTTTTTTTTCTTTCGACAAAATTTTTTTCTAGTAAGGTTTGGACAAAGCATATTCTTATATGATGGGTATCCAAAGGGAAGTGTTGAGTGGATTCGAGTTTTCTTTAAGAAATGTTAAAAGTAGATGTCTAATGATTATTTATCATATTAAGAGATGATGAAAGCACGTGTTGATTCCTAGCTTTCCTTGAGACAGATTCTCATATATACTACAACTTTCCAAAGTGATGGGCAGTAAAATTGTTTCGATCAGTTCTCCTACACTTAAAAATGGGCCTTGCATACTATGATCCTTGTACATTAGCAAGAAGAAGAGTTGAAAGAGAAGAGTGGGATGGAAAAATATTAAAAGAAAGGATAGTATTTAAAATAGAAAGAAAGAAAGAAAGAGTGAAGTACAACAATAAAAGAATTTTCTCTCTATATTGAGCCCATTTTAGGATGGCTTGTGCTTTTACTTTTAAATAGTAGACAAAAGAAGTATAAGTTAGAGCATTTAATTAGTGTTTAGATAGTACATGGAAAAATGTATTTAGATTTCAAAAGAGCTTTTAGATTTGTTTGGTTATGTAATGCCCCCTTACGGACGTCACAGATGTCGTTACATTCATACATTACATACTTATTTGGAACATTATTTGAAAACGTAGTTAAGGAAATCGTGACCAGGATCCATACATACATTTTTTTTACATCATTCATTAATTTAATCCATACTATTGATAACAATTCGATTGAATATGGAATTGATTATAAACATCCTTTAATAAAGTAAAAAAAATTCCAAATAGTGACATTATCACTTATAAAATATCACATCATAATTATTTGCTCTCACAGTTCGGTAGGCCGAACTGGAGACTTCGGCAGGCCAGAAATTGTCAACCACCAGGCCGACAGAGGCTCTGAAAAATAGGGTTTAAAAACTTTCAAAGTTTGGAAGGCCGAAAATGAGATCGGTAGGCCGAACTTTCTTACATCGGCAAGCTAACCAATGATGATCGGCAGGCCAACATAGCCAAAAACTTTAAGAAAATTTAAATTTTAAGACAAATTCAACTTTTCAAAATGCGAAAGATCAAATTCTTAAAATGATAAAATAAATATTAAAACATAGTTCTTGTATTCTTTAAAACTTATCATAAAAATTTGTTCAAATAATAAACCATAACTTAAATCATAAAATTTACTTCATTGGCGTTCTTCCGATTACAATTCATCTTCCTTATGCTCACACGCCTTCCCATGTCCTCCGTCTAATCCATGATTTTCTTACCCTTATCTGCAACATGATATAAACTTGAATAAGCTAAAGCTTAGTAAGTACATATAATTCTCACAACTTAAAACATTTCATATACATCATTATCATCATCATATCATAGAAGTGCCTTAAGCACAATTTCATAGAAACATATCTTTCATTACATTGACCATATTAAAACTTATTCCATTTTATCTTAAGGGCCCAAGTGTTGCACCATAATCATCATTGTAGGCGCACCGTCATAAGAGGAGAAGAGTAGCTATTCCTAAACCAAACATGACATCATATCATATCATATCATAATATTGGTGTGCAACACTTATTAGGTGATACATATATACATAACTTTCATGCTTTGAAATTTGCCTTAATCAAACATGCATAACTTTAAATCATGAAAATCTTTCATAAGAGATCCTTTAAGGAAATCATCATAAAATTATCATAAATATCATCATGAACATAACATCAAACCTTTTAAAACTCATCATGTTGCAGGTGAGAATGTACTTACCTTAGAAGCTAGCTTACTTAACCTTATATGTATTGGTGACGACGCCGCGATCTCGATGTGCTCGTTCCTTTGTGTGTTCATGCCATTTATTCATTTAAAGATGCAAAACAAAATTAATAATTATTATCATAAAATAGAACATCCATCCATATAACATCACATATACATTCATCTCTTTCAACACATAATTCATAACATGCATTCATAACCATAATCATAAAAAAAATATACCATACATTTCAAACATAAAATCTACCAGAAATAAAAAAAAAAATAGTGAACAACTTTATTCTCAGGTCTGTTTAACACATTCTAACATCATAGAAAAATCGACAAAAATTAACATATACAATAGACATATAAAACCCTAACATATCCAAAAATTAGCTTCAACAAAAATCGGAGTAGGTCAAAACTCACATTTGAAAATCAGTAACAAAACTAACTTAGGTTTGACAAGCAGTGAGTAATCTTGTGAAAGTATTTTCTAACAATTAAAACACATATATTTTAATTTTAAAATTCATTCTAACATCTTACTATCATACATTTCCATATCATAAAATTATTTTATCATCAATAAATCATTTAAACATATAAAACATTACATAAAACGAAGGTCCAAAAATTAACATTGTTAAAACAGTTTCTTGACCTAGTCTCATAGAAATTTCATCACACATAATTCACTCATCAAAACATTACGAAACTTTGCAGTCCATAACATAACATATACATGAACATTCTTTCTAAATTTCATAGCAAACAAAACACATTTACCCCTTGAACAAAAATCACATTTTTATGCATCATAGCCAAACAACAATATTTTACTGTGAGTAGTAGAGGATAGAAAATTCATAACTTATCATAGAAATATTGAAATAACGTGAAATTTAGAGGAACATCACATAACACATCCATGAATAGCATATTAAAATTTCATAACAAAATAAAATACCTAGACAAAGTTACGGCATACGGATTGAAGAGAAGAAATACTTTTCAGAATTACCAAAAAATGAGTTCTTTACCTTAAAAAATTTCTTCTCAAAATCCTTGAACTTAACCCCAATGGAAACTCAATATATTCTTCAAATAATAACAGAGGAATTGAGAGGAAAAGGAGGAGAAAAATGTGAAGAAGAAGTGAAAAGAGAAAAGAAATGTCTCAGAAGAACAGAGAGAGAGAGCGAGCATTTATGTGAATAAGGATAACGTAAAAGAAAGTTTTAATGCCCTCAATTATGTCAACAATTTTCTGACTAATCTTGACTAATTTGCGTGGAGAATGGAGAGAAAAGAGGAAAAGTCAAACAAATCATCTCATCTTACCATAATTTGCCCTCTAAAAATAGTAAACCATTAACAATGACATTCAATCAATAAAAGTCAATGATTTTATTTCCTTAAATGAGGAAATTAATCCATAAATATGCCAATCAGTCATCAATCATTATCCAATCACAACCAATCATCATCGTCACATTTCTAGGAGACTTTGGCTGACTGCTTGTCAGGTGTCATCGGCCTGCCGACTGCACAGTTCGGCCTGCCGATTCCATGAAGTCTGGCCTGCCGATGGTTTTCATCGGCCTGTCGATCCTTGACAGGCTATTCGGCCTGCCAAACTAGAAAGCCTGACCTGCCGAACTATCCTTAAAATGTAATACATCATAGCATTCAAGACATCATTGCATCATAATTAAACATACATCGAAATTAACATGAACACTTGAGCACATCAATTCCACACGAACATCATCTGTCATAAAACTTAAAATAAAAAGTTAGTAATATAAAATCACAAATCATAATATATATCAATTAGAAAATTACTTAATGTCGTTATTAACTTAGCATAATCCGTTACATAAAAATAGGTGGGTGTTACAGGTTAAATAAGTTAAAAACTCTTACTATTATAAAAGCTAATGTAATATAAAAATATAAATAAAATTTTCAATTTGTTATTCACAATTATAAGGTTGAAAAAGTAAATAAATTTTTTTTTTTCATAAGTACCAAACAAGTGGCTAATTCCAAAAGTGCTTATAAAATCCAAAAACCAAAATAACTTGTCCATCCATACAAGTCCAAAAGCAACTCTTGGACGAAATAAGTCAAAATTAGCTTATTTTAAGCCATTCCAAATAGTTCAATCATTTTTTTATTTGCTATTTATTTAGCTTTGCTATAATAATTTTATTTTTAGAGAAACTGTGGTAAATAGTAGTTTGTATTTAGTCAATTGTAAATTTTACAAGATCTTTTTTAAAAGTAGAGCAAATAGCAAATTTTTATAAAACTGTATTTTAAACCCATTGGAAGCCTAAAAATACCCTTAACAATATATTTGATATTTTTTTATCTTTTTCCTTTTGTCCTTCTTCCTCTCTTTCCTTTTTTTTTCCTCTCTCTTTCTCTCAACTTTGTGTTGTGCCTGACTCTCTCTCCCTTTCTCTCTCTTTTTTTGGTGTTCCTGATACCTCCTCGTTGGTGCCGCATGCTAAGCTTGTGACGCAGATGCAGTTGTGATTAAGTTCTCTATTGCATAGACCTCCAACAGCCATGGCGGATGCACGAAGATTTAAAGGCAACGACCTTTGATGAGCAAAGATATGAGGTTTTTAGCTCATCGTGGCACAAAGATCTGATAGTAGCAACCTTCGATCTGATCCCCCTCGACGTCATTGATGTTCGAGATGGGAAGGTCCAACCTCATCGATGATGTTGATCTTTGATGCTTAAAGATTCGATATACTGCATGAGATATGAGGTCTTAAGTTCATCATCAGCGCTGGGATTTCATTAAATAGTTGGCTTAATTATGTAGATCATCTCTATCTAATCAAGGAAGAGTGAGTGGTGCTGGCAAATGAGCGGCAACAGCGGGCAACACTTTACTAGTGGTGGGTGGTGCTTTGCTGACGGTGGCTGGCATTTGGCGGCAAAGTTGAGTTTTTTTTTTTTTTTGGTATAATCTTGTTTTTGGTGTAGTAATTATATTCTTTTGGGTGTATAAAATGAAATATTTATTGCAAAATACATTATTTCATGGCCACTGGTGACATTATCAATGCTAGTGATGTCCATTCACGTTGCCTATAAATTTTTGTATTTACATGAAAATACCATATTCCCTTGTAAATATTGTATTTCCTAACTGTTGGTGAGATTCCTAGAAAACTTTTCGTATTTATGTGGCAATATGGTATTTCGATGTAAATACTATATTTCTTGGTTGCCGTGATGTCATCGATAATTTTTTTTTATTTACATAGAAATATAATACTTATATGTAAATATAATATTTCCTAGCCGCCATCGACGTCGTTGGTGCCGACGATGTCTAGTAACATTGCACTAAATTTTTTGCATTTACATGAAATATGGTATTTCTACGTATAAATTGTCTTTCCTGACCGACAACGAGGTCACTAGAAAACTTTTATATTTACCTAGAAATATAGTATTTTTCATGTAAATACTATAGTTTGTAGCTACCAATGAATCAATGGTAAGCTTTTGTATTTACATGTAAATACAAAATTTCTTGGCCATTGATGACGTCGCCAGTGCCGGTGGTGACTGGTAAGATTTCAAGTAAATTTTTGTATTTAAATTGAAATACAATATTTTTCGTTTCCGACAAGAGGCTGGTAAATTTTTGTATTTGCATGAAAATACAGTGTTTTTCGTTCGCTATTAACATCGCTGATGTTGGTGATAACTGGAGAAGAGAAAGGTAAGGGTATTTTTGGAATTTCATTTTTAGTTTCTCATGAGATCCAATGCAATTCTTATGATATGTTATTTACTACATATTTTAAAAAGATATGACATTATTTATTAATTCTTAGCACAAATATATTGTTTGTCTCCTTCCCTCTTATTTTTATCCCCTTAATTTATAAAAAATTAGTCGAAAAGCACGCACTCTGTGTGTGTCTATTAGGTATGTTAACAAAAAATAAAAATGAAAAATTGAGAAGAAAATAAAAAAATATGTTAAAAAAAAGAACAAAAATATGATAAAAAATATGTATGAAAAGAAAGACAAGACCGGAAAAAATAAAAGAAAAAGAAAACAGAAAAGAAAAACTCAAAAGTAAAAAAAAAAAATACAAAGAATATTTCTACCTTTTTTTTTTGGGACTAGAGAGTATTGGGTGAAATACATTCTCCTTTTATATGTATATGTTAAAGACAATATTTGTTTGAGAAATTTCAACATAAAAATTTCAACTATAAAACTACTACATATTAAGAAAAAATATGAACAAGGAATGGGTATGTTTTGGTTCCAACTTTATTATTCGTTTGTTAGATGGATTCGAATTAGTGATTTGATTTGAGTTATGTAATTTGAATTAGGATTTAAGTTAGTAATTTAAAATGTTATCCAAATTGACGTTTGGATGTACATTTAAGTTTTAATCTGAGTGTGAAATAAAATTGAAATTTGTGTTTGAAAAAGTAGTAAAAAAAGTTTTTTGATTTATTAACAAATATAATATAATCTTAATATTAATGATCCTAAAAAATATATAATATAGAATTGAATTTATTCATCTCTTCATTAGGAACACAATGAAAAAAGAATCCTATCATTTGTATATTAAATGAAGAAATTATGATTTTTTTTTCAAATATACGAGAGAGAATTTCAACATTTACTGTAGCAAATATATCCGAATATCAAATGTTTAAAGGTTCAAAACTCTAAAAACTTAAATTTTTAATATTATTTTATTTAATTTTTTTAAAAAAATAAATATATATTTAAAATATTTTTAATATTTAAATTTAAATTTAAATTTGAGTTAATTGAATCCAGACCCAAGAAACTCTTGTTCCAAAAAAATTGTTAATCTGGGCTGGGAGGCCAACTGCACAAACTTCTTAGCCCAAAGCACGTCCAAGAGGCAATTTCGATCCCAAAAAAGCACTGTGCAGCGTCAATGGCGGCTGCAGTTGCTACTCCTCCACAGCAGTCACCGGGCTGCATTCACGTGTTTTGGCATGAGGGAATGCTTGCCCATGACACCGGTAAGGGCGTCTTCGACACGGGAATGGACCCTGGTTTCTTTGACGTATTAGAGAATCACCCAGAGAACTCCGACAGAGTCAAGAACATGGTCTCCATCCTCAAAAGAGGACCCATATCTCCTTACATCACTTGGCAATCTGGAAGATCTGCTTTCCTCTTTGAATTGCTCTCTTTCCACTCTCAAGGTGATCTACTTCGCTCTTTTCCGGCAACTTCAAATTTGGTTTGTTTAAGCTTATTCGGTTTCATCTCTGGAACAAATTGCAATCTTTACACACTAATTTTGGTAAAAAACTCTATATCTCAGTTTGAATTGCTTTGATGAGTCTGTTTGGTTAAATTCTTGGGCCTAATCAAGTTAATTTATCGCGTTGATTATAGGACTCGCTTAGATCGGAGGCAAATTTAGTTTGTTAAATATGTTAAATGTCTCTTGAGCCAGATTCTACTTCGCTCTCTGCCTCTCTCTGTCTCTCTCTCTCTCGAAATTTCCTATTCCGCAGAACGCCGTTCTTGCTGAGGCTGTCTTTTTTCAGCCTACTCAAGTCCAAACCATTGGAACCCTTAGAGGTTCTAACCATGGAACTAGTAGATCCCAAAGGTATGGATTCCCTTCTAAAAATAACTTCCCCAGTCGGAGAAGGCATTAGATACTTACCTATCGTAGGATCGATTGTAAACATAACATGTCGCACGCTCATATTCCGGAAATACAGGAAAAAAAAAGAAAGAAATTTCACGGTCGAACTCCAAAATAGAATGGGATAAAAATCAGAGACGTGAATGCTTCACATTGTATTGAAAAGCTGGGTAAATATTTATTAGACATTTAGCTACTTGTATTCCTGCTTATACCAATTTTGGGTTCAAAAATGCAATTTGTTCTGTTTGAACGTAGATGAGTCTTGTTAGTCAAATTCTTTGGTTGTCAGGTAATTAAGTTTTGAAAGTTATTATTGGACGTTTATTTGGTTGCTCGGGCATAAATAAGCTAGTTGAGCCTGATATGGAATGGGTATTTTAAAGTAAAACTAACGAGTGTGTTTACTGTTTCCCTTATGCTAAAGACTGATTTATGTGTCCAAATATGTTAAATCCCCAGAATACATTAACGAATTAGTTGAAGCTGATAGACAAGGGGGTAAGATGCTTTGTGCTGGGACTTTCTTAAACCCTGGCTCATGGGATGCAGCTCTTCTTGCGGCTGGTACCACTCTATCAGCAATGCAGTATGTGCTAGATGGACATGGCAAAATTGCCTATGCACTAGTCAGGCCTCCGGGTCATCACGCTCAGCCTACTCAAGCTGACGGATACTGCTTCCTCAATAATGCGGGGCTTGCTGTTTGTTTGGCTTTAAATTCGGGTTGTGCGAAAGTTGCGGTGATTGACACTGATGTTCATTACGGGAATGGAACAGCCGAGGGGTTCTATCAATCAGATAAAGTTCTGACAATTTCCCTTCATATGAATCATGGCTCGTGGGGTCCTTCTCACCCGCAGAATGGATCTATCGATGAGCTTGGAGAGGCAGAGGGGTTTGGCTATAATTTAAATATACCTCTTCCAAATGGGACAGGCAATCAAGGGTATGGATATGCCATGACTGAGCTGGTTGTCCCAGCTATCCAGAAGTTTGAGCCTGATATGTTGGTTCTGGTTATTGGTCAAGATTCAAGTGCTGTAAGTAATCCTCTTGCTTAATTCTCATCAAAATGAATGAATGAAATGTTTATACATATTGGGAAATGGTCATCCGAATGAGCTTCTCACTTTCTCGTAGGAAAATTTAAATTGTATAGCAACCTTGAGGCTAATATTTTTTAGTTAATTATGAAAAGACCTGAGCATGAAACGTGAATCTGAGTATGTTTATATGTTATTGGCGGCTAAAGTTAGTTCAGATTGATTAGACATAATTGGATCGGTTGATTTTAAAATAGTAAAGAAACCGCATATGTTTTTCTCTAATGAAGTTTCCGTAACGAAATATACACACTGATAGGCCATTTAGGAACACAATTCAAACCAAGATTTTAAATCAAAGTTGGTTTAAAATTCAAATTTTGTGAACAAACACATTGTAGCAAAATTGGTCTGAACCACAATTTTGTGTTTTGAACTAAGTTTTCAAACAACATATAAATGTAGGTTATAGTGTATAGTAAAAGAGCATATCAAAGCTGTAGTTTTTTGAGAGAGAAATAGTCTCTACTGCCATTATAGGGATTGTACATGGCTTTATATAGTGTTACATAGCTAATGGGAAAACAAATCCTGGTGGGATTCCCAAATTGACTCTATACTTTATTTAAGCAGTCTAACATTAGGTAACTTCAAGTCTAACTATGCAACAAAGTAGTCAATTTCTAACAACTACAATTGATGCACATGTTTCACAACCCCTAGAATAGGCTTATTAGCTCCTGCAAATCCAACACCCCCCCTCAAGTTGGTGCATAGATATCAATCATGCTCAACTTGCCTACAAGAAGCTCAAAATTAGGCCTAAACAACCCCTTGGTGAGAATATCAGCTATTTGTTGCATAGTAGGGGCAAAAAGCATGAAAATATCTCCACAATCAATCTTCTCTTTGATAAAGTGTCTGTCAATTTCCACGTGTTTCGTGCGGTCATGTTGTGTTGGATTTTGTTTAATGTTGATAGCAACTTTGTTATCACAATAAAGCTTCATTGGCGTGTTTATCGGCATCTTTAGCTCCTTGAGAATTCTTTCCACCCATAGCATCTCACAAACTCCATTAGCCATGGCTTTGTATTCTGCTTTAGTGCCACTCCTTGCAACTACATTTTATTTTCTGCTTCTCCATGTGACCAAGTTTCACCAAATATAAGTACAATACCCTGATGTGGATCTCCTGTCAACAACTGACCTTGCCCAATCTACATTAGCGTATGCCTCAATGCTCTATTGTGGGATCTTTTAAAAAAGTAAACCTTTGCCTTGAGTGCCTATCAAATATCAAAGAATTTGATATACTGCTTCAAGGTGTTTCTCATAAGGTGAATGCATAAATTGACTTACCAAACTTACAGCAAAAGCAATATCTGGCCGTGTATGAGATAAGTAGATCAATTTCTGCATTAATTTTTGATACCGAAATGTATTCATTGGATCACTTTCCTTGTCATCTCCAAGTTACTGATTGGGATCAATTGGAGTTTGGTCTATAGCCGCTCATCTCAGTCTCCTTTCAAATACCCCCACCGGATCATTGGATTGCCTGGATCACCTTGATCTAGTGAATTGTATTCACTGGATCACCTTTCAAATATCGAAGAATCCAAAATATTGCTTCAAGGTGTTTCTCACAAGGCAAATGCATAAATTGACTTACCAAACTTACAGCAAAAGTAATATCTGACCTAAGGAGATTGATTTCCCCACTAATTTTTGATACTGAACTGTATTCATTGGATCACCTTCCTTGTCATCTCCAAGTTTCTAATTGGGATCAATTGGAGTATCTACTGGTTTGAACCGCTTATCTTAGTCTCCTTAAGAAGATCAAGAACATACTTTCGTTGGGAGACAACAATTCCCTTCTTTGATCTTGCAACTTCCATACCATGAAAGTATTTCATAGGTCCTAAGTCTTTGTTCTCGAATGTTAAAAAGAGGGAACTTTTCAACTGGGTTATCTCAAATACATCATCTCCGGTGAGAATTGTATCAACCACATACACAATCAGCACAGCTATTTTCTCATCCCGTGAATGTTTAATGAACATTATGTGATTAGCTTGCCCTTGAGTGTACCCTTGACTTTTGATGAACTGAGTAAATTTCTCAAACCAAGCTCTCGGCGACTGTTTCAACCCATATAAAGATTTCTTCAGTCTATACACCTTTGTATCAAACTTTTCATCAAATCCTAGAGGCATATCCATGTACACTTCTTCCTCTAAGTCTTCATTGAGAAATGCATTTTTAACATCCAACTGTTGTAAAGGCCAATCAAGTTTAGCGGCAAGTGAGAAGAGAACTCTTATGGTATTCAGTTTTGCAAGCCGAACGAAAGTTTCTAGGTAATCAATGCCGTAGGTTTGAGTGAATCCCTTAACAATCAATCGTGCTTTGTATCGTTCTGGGGAACCATCAGAGTTATACTTGATGGTAAACGCCCAGTTGCACTCTATAGCTGTCTTTCCTCTCGGTAGGTCTACTAACTCCCATGTGTTGTTCTTCTCAAGAGCCATCATCTCCTCTGAAATAGTCTTCTTCCGCTCAGGGACTTTTAGAGCATCCTGCATACTTTTAGGAATCTCCATACAAGACAATTGTGAGGTAAAAGCACGAAAGATATGTGAGAGGTTTTTGTAAGATACATAATGTCATAAGGGATTCACTGATACCTACGGCATTTTTCTCCTCCTTTGCTATGTAGCATCATTTTCCTCCATGCTTCTTCACATCTCACTTCAAAAAACACCTCCCGAATAGGAGGTTGGGGTTTCCTCCTAAGATTGCGGCCTCGGACTTCATCCAAACTCCAATTAAGGTTAGCCAAAAATGTGTAGACCCTGTTGTTTTCCTCTCTCTTCTTGTGCCAAGTGTAGTTGTTTGAATTCTCCCAAGCATCATCATAGCATTGATCAAGCTCTTGCCATAATGTCACCAATTCATTGTAATAAGTGGTGACATCATGGTCACCTTGTTTGGATTGCCAAAGTCGGGTTTTTAACTCAAATATTTGTTTAGGATTTTCAAGATTCGAGTAAAGTTCGTGAACAGCTTCCCACACATCTTGAGTAGTAGGAAGAAATAGATGTGGCTTTCCAATGACTGGTTCCATTGAATTGATGAGCCAAACAATAACAAGGGAGTCCTCAGACTACCATTTTTTCAGGTGGGGATCTTCTATAGCAGGTTTAGTTGTCTCGCCAGTCAAATGTCCAATTTTGCCCCTGCCATCGATAGTCAACTTCATAGATTGAGCCCACTCAAGGTAATTCTATCCATTGAGTTTCATAGCTGTGAGTTGTAGGGTGGAATTCTGTGAATAAAAATCTGCAGAAACAAGGATGGAAGAAGCTGCAGAGGTAGGATGGTTGATTTTGGAAGAATCTGAATAGATGGTGGGGTTGTGTTTTGCCCCGATCATAGCTGCCTCATAGGACATTGTGAAGGAAAAAGAAAAAACACGGTGGCTCTGATACCATGTAGTTTTGTGAAAAAGAAATAATCTCTACTGCCATTAGAAGGGTTGTACATGGCTTTATATAGTGTTACATAGCTAATGGGAAAACAAATCCTAGTGAAATTCCTTAATTGACTCCATACCTAATTTAGGCAGCCTAACATTAGGTAACTAAAAGTCTTAACTATGCAGCAAAGTAGTCAATTTTCAATAACTACAATTAATGCACATGTTTCACAATCTCTAGAATAGCCTTATTAACTCCTACAAATCCAACAACGGCTTTTCTTTAGCATGATCACACCAATGCTATTTTGCTATTGAAATGACTTTCTCAAGGGAAATTTATCTTTGTGTTTTGAGCAATTGTATTTTGGGATTACGTTAAAGAAATGAAACATGTGGTTCTGATAACCATTATTATAGTTCTAAGATGTACATCATAAGCACTGAGGTCAAAAGATGAAGTCCAAAAGTTATTTTGCATCCGACACTCCCTTGCCTTCCAAGCGGATAATACCTGCAATAATTGCCCTAGTAGAATTCTTAGTTTAAGGATGTGTTTTTGTGGATTTTAGTAGAGGGGGAAAAAATCTGAGTCAACATAAGACCTGTTAGGTTTGAATACTGTTTAGCTATGGATGTGTTTGATAGATGCTCGAATAGAACATAGTGTGGACTGATGAAATTTTGGCCTTCAAGTGCAACATGAATTCACAGTTGTGACTTATACAATGCTTCGTTTCGTTGTGTTTTTATATAAGGTACAATGCTTCATTGTCGTCGGTCTCTGAAGGCATTGGTTTGTTTATTAAAATGACAATGAAAGATCACCTTAAATACATTTTTCACCTGTTACCTAGCAAAATTTAATTACTCTGTAGTTCTCGTTGCTTGTAATTCAGAAGGGAAAACTAGAAATTTAGAGTGGTATAGTTCTTCTTTGTTTTGGCAGTATAAATTAGAGTGCTTAATTTCTTAGACAAACATTTTATCTTTCAGTTTGATCCTAATGGAAGGCAATGCATAACAATGGAGGGTTACCGACACATAGGAAAAATGGTCAGTGGCCTGGCCAATAGGCATTCCGGAGGACGGCTTCTAATTGTACAAGAAGGGGGTTATCATGTCACATATTCAGCCTATTGTCTTCATGCAACACTTGAAGGTTTGCTTGACTTGCCGCTTCCTTTAATATCCGACCCCATTGCCTATTACCCAGAGGATGAGGCCTTTTCTGTAGAAGTTATTAAATCTATAAAGAAATACCAGAAAGAAAATGTACCATTCATGAAAGACGCTTAATATTGAGTTTGTTTCCTTTAGTTCTCATTGTGTTTGTGTCCTTTTTTTTTTCATCATTACAATGATAAAGAGATCTATTAACAAACTTGTCCTTCTATGCTTATACTTACATGGCTTTCTACAGGTAAACCTTTAATTTTGTCACAGATAGAGACCACTTTATGATCAAAGTGGAAATCGATTTCGGCAATTTATAATCTGTTTAATATTTGATTCTTCGAGTGCTTGTGACTTTTGAAATACCTAGCACAATTCAGTTGAAATGCTTGTCTTCTCGATTTGCTTTCCAAATAATACCGGTTGTTAGAATTAATATTGTTGAATAAATATACTAATTCCCAGATCATGGTTTATTCCCGTCAATATAGCTTGGAAAATCTTTCACCAATAACTGCTGTTAGGCTTTTCACATTATTTGTTCTTGCTATGTAAGTGCTATCTTTTGACAAGCATAGCGTTTTGTAAACTCTTGGCTTGATCATAAGCAGTTTTTTTCTAAACATAGCTATCCCTGGCTCCTGGTTTATTTCAATTTTGTATTCGATTCTGCTTGGAGAATTTTGTAAATTATATAATGTAACAAAACAAAACTATCGACAGGTACTGTTTTGCTACGGTATGTAGCCTCGATTTCAAGTATTCTTGTTAGTTTGTTACTCCAAAATAAATTAGTATTCCTCTTTAGAAGATTATTATTTAAGTCAAACCAATTCAGGACCAGTTTGGGATGGCCGTTCGTGCTTTTGAAAGGATTTCTACTTCTACTTAAAGAGCAAAAGGAGAAGCATATATAGAAAGAAAGAGTTGAAAATTTTAACGCTTCCAAATTGTAAAAATGCATTGGGTGTCTGGGCAAAGAATTTTCGACTACTTTTATTTAAATACACTAGTGCACTGTACTATTTGCAAAAGATTTTTAGTGTTCTCCAAAAGCAACACTAAAATGGCTTTTACTGATCCAACCGGAGCACTTCACAACAGGAGCAAACGTCAGGCAAATAAGTTGAGAATAGTAAGACATAAAATACTTGTTCATGGTATGCCGTAGCAACGTAATAAAATCTACTGGCAATAACCGAGTATGGTCCTTTTAGAAAGACAATTGAGCATTTTGTTTGCCTTCAAACACTTGGAGCAGCCACAACTGTTCTACTAATGTTGATTAAGATAAGGTTAATACTAGAGGTACATAACATGATATAGCCTTACATCTTTTAAGTCAATTCCAAAATTAGCGGTGCCAGTTGCAAATAACTGATGCAAGTTAGAAAATCAGCAGGCCGAAGAGGAAAATCAGCAGGCCAAAGACAGTTGACGAGCAGTAATCTTTTCAAATTTATGGCTAAGATAATTACGTTAATTGGGTGATTAATTGGCATAATAATGGAATAATTTTATCAGTTAAGGAAATAAAATGTTTGACTTCGTATTGATTGGTATTATTTTGAATGGTTTCCTATTTTTTAGAGAGCAAAAATATGGTAAATGAGACTAATAGTTTTGACTTTTCTTCTTTGCTCTCATTCCTTCACGCCAATTAATACCATTTGAGTCAGAAAATTCCTGACTTAATGAAGGGTTTTGACTCTCTATCTTTGTACGTTATGCCATGAACTTTACGTTAAAAATTTTTATCGTTCTTTTTCCCCATTTTTTTTCTCTCATCCTCTCACATTTCCTCTCACTCATTTCTGAGACGTTTCTCATTCATTTCTCCTTCTTCTTCTTCTTCTCTTCTCCACGAATTCCATTCCTTCTCTCTCGAAAATTCTTTGCAAGAAAATTGAAAGAAAAAGTTATATTTTCGTTGGTTAAATTCAAGGATTTTGAGAAGAAAATCTTTTAAGGTAAGGACTCGTTTCTTTGTGTTTTTGAAATGAATTTCTCCTCTTCAATTCGTCTGTAATATCTTTCCCTAGGTATTGTATTTTTTTTCCTGAATTTTTAATATGTTATTCATGTATGTGTTATATGATGTTCCTCCAAGTCTCAAGTCATTTTGATGTTTCTATGATAAAATATGAATTTTTTATCCTCTATCCTTCACAGTAAAATATTGTTGTTTGGCTTTGATGCATGAAAAACGTAATGTTTATTCAAGGGGTAAATGAATGATGTTTTTCATGAAATTTGGCAATAATGTTTATGTATATGTTATGATAGAGACTACAAAGTTTGGTAATGTTTTGATGAATGTATTTTTATGTTATGAAATTTCTATGAGGTTAGGTCAAGAAAACTATTTTAACAATGTTATTTTTAGATTTTCGTTTTATGAAATGTATTATATGTTTAAATGATTTTATTAATGAGGAAATGATTTTATGATATTATAATGTATGATAATAAGATGTTTGTATGAATTTTTAAAATGTATGGTTTGTTTTTACATGCTTAAGGTAATCTTTTTGATTTAAGAAAAATCACGATAACATGCTTATGTGATGATAATTTTATGTTTTGACCATTATGGTTATGAATTATGTTTGTAATATGAGATGAATGTATATGTGATGTGATAAGAATGAATGTTATATGAATAGATGTTTTATGATAAGTATTAATTTTATTGTATTTTTAAATGAATAAATGGCATGAACACACAAAGGAACGAGCACATCGAGACCGCGGCGTCGTCACCAAAGCATATTAAGGTTAAGTAAGCTAGCTTTAAGGTAAGTACATTCTCACCTGCAACATGAAACGTTTTATAAGGTTTGATGATATGTTCACAATGATATTCATGATGATTTTACGGTTATTTTCCTTAAAGGATTTCTTATGAAAGATTTTCATGATTTAATGTTATGCATGTATGATGATGACATGTTTCAAAGCATAAAAATTATGTATATATATGTATCACCTAATAAGTGTTGCACACCAATGTTATGAAATAATATGTTATGATGTCATGTTTAGTTTGGGATTAGCTACCCTTCTCCTCTCATGACGGCACGCCTACAATGATGAATATGGTGCAACACTTGGGCCCTTAAGATAAAATGGAATAAGTTTTAATATGGTCAATGTAATGAAAGATATGTTTCTATGAAATTGTGCTTAAGGCACTTCTATGATATGATGATGATAATGATGTATATGAAATGTTTTAAGTTGTGAGAATTATATGTACTTACTAAGCATTAGCTTAATCAAGTTTTATGTCATGTTGCAGATAAGGGTAAGAAAATCATGGATAGGCGGAGGACATGGGAAGACGTGTGAGCATAAAGTATGATGAATTGTAACCGAAAGAACGCCAAGAAGAAAGTTTTTATGCTTTAAATCAAGTTTTATATTTTGAACATATTTTCATGTTAAGTTTTAAGAATACAAGAACTATGTTTTTTTTTTATATTTTATTTCATAATTTTAAGAATTTTGATCTTCCGCATTTTTATGAAAAGTTAGATTTGTTTTAAAATTAAGTTTTCTGAAAAACTTTTGGCTCGGTCGGCCTGTCGATGTTTGAAGGTTCGGCCTACCTATCACGTTTTCGGCCTGCCGAACGTCGATAAGTTTTTAAGCCAGTTTTGCAAAGCCTCTGCCGACCTGCCGGTTGAGGAACTCTGGCCTGCCGATCATGTCCGGCCTACCGAAGTCCCAAGTTCGGCCTGCCAAACTGTGGGAGCAAGTAATTATTAAATGATGTGTTGATTAAATGAGTTATGATGTGATGTTTTTATAAGTTGTGATATTACAGTTTGGTATATCTATTTTATTAATATAAGTTTATGATTAATTTAAAGAGTAATCGAATAAATTATGATATGGAATAAGTTAAGCAATGCTATAAAAAAAATGCATGAATGGATCCTGGTTATGTATGTTTAACTACGTTTACAATTAAAGGTATCGTATAAGTTTTGTAATTATGTTTATGTTTAAGGTTTAAATAAGTATGAATATATGAATGTAACGACATCTGTGACGTGACGTCCGTAAGGGGGGCGTTACAAAACTTATTTTAGAAATAAGTTTTTAATGTTGGAAAATGTTTATTACATTCCTAGTTTTCGTAGAAATTTGATTTCTGTTTCTAGGTTGTTTGAACAAATGTTTAATATTTTTTTTAATAGTAATTATGCTAATGTTTCTAGAAATAGTTTGGATATTTGTTCTGCGCATCTAGAAAATGAGCTTTACATTTTAAGACCCAACAAAAAATCACTACTCAATACCAAAATGTTCAAAGTTGATCAACCAAAACCCAAGAAGCAAAAGGTTTCTTTTGATGATGAAACATACCTATGGCACCTTAGACTAGGTCATGTTAATCTTGATAGGATTAACAGACTGGCAAATGATGGTCCTTTAAGAGAACTAAAAGTTAGTTCTCTATCAGTTTGTGAATCATGTCATGAAGGTAAAATGACTAAAAGGCCTTTCTCTGCAAAAGGTGTAAGGGTCAAGGAACCACTTGAGCTAATACATGCGGACGTCCGTGGTCCATTGAATGTACAAGCACGTGGTGGTTACGAATATTTCATCCCATTTATTGACGATTATTCGAGGTATGGATACATGTACCTAATGCAAAGGAAATCTGAAACTTATGGAAACTTTAAAGAATTCCAAGTGGAAGATGAAAAGCAATTAGGAAAGTCGGTGAAGACTATTCGATCTGATTGAGAATAAGAATACCTTGATACTGAGTTCAAGGATTATTTGATAGAACATGATACTTTATCACAACTCACTGCACTTAGAACACCACAACAGAATGGTGTTGCCGAGAGAAGAAATTATACGTTGCATGATATGGTGAGATCTATGCTCAGCTAATCATCCTTACCCACTTCATTCTAGGGATATGTGCTACAAATTGCAGTATATCTTTTAAACATAGTTCAATCTAAGTCTATTCTAAAACCACCTTTAGAGTTATGGAATGGTCGCAAACCTAGTATGCGACATATCCATATATGGGGGTGTCCAACATATGTATTGAAAGGAAAGACTGAGAAGCTAAAACCATGTTCTGAGGTATGCTTGTTTGTGGGATACCCAAAGGGAATGAGGGAGGTTTGTTTTATAGTCCACAAGAAAAAAAAGGTATTTGTGTCGACAAATGTCACTTTTCTCAAGAATGATTATAAGACAAACTATAAACCTCGTAGCAAAGTTGTACTTGAAGAATTACTTTTTGATCAAATCAGACCGCAACCGACAACAGTTGTCGAAGAACAAAATGAGGAGACCATGTCTCCAAATTAGGATGTCATACCACCTCAACATATGGGAGGGTTGTGAGACCACCTGCTCACTACAAGTAAATTGGAGAAGCACTTGTTGCTATCTCTGATAATGGTAAGGATGATCCATTGATATATCATCATGCAATGGAAGATTTTGAGAAGGAAAAATGGCTAGAGGCTATGAACCTTGAAATAGAGTCCATGTACTGCAACTTTGTCTGGGAACTTGTAGATCCACTTGAAGGGATAAAGCCCATAGGGTGTAAATAGATCTACAAGAAGAAAAGGGCAGTAGATAGGAAAGTTGAGACTTTTAAAGCTAGGCTTGAGGGAGTTGACTATGAAGAAACTTTCTCGCCCATATCTATGCTTAAATCCATTCGGATTCTTTTATCCATTGCTATATGTCTTGATTACGAGATATGACAAATGGATGTCAAGATTGCCTTTTTGAATGGCTATCTTGAGGAAAGCATATATATGTTGCAACCAAAAGGGTTTGTAGTCAAAGGTCAAGAGCAAAAAGTTTGCAAGTTGCAAAAGTCCATCTATGGACTTAAGCAAGCTTCAAGATTTTGAAACTTAAGATTTGATGAGGCGATCAGGTCTTATGGCTTTGATTGAAATATTTATGAACCTTGGGTATATAAGTATATCAAAGATAAGAAGGTGGTCTTCTTAGTTCTTTATGTGAATGATATCCTACTTATTGGGAATGACGTAGGTATATTATCTAATATAAGGAAATGGCTCGCCAACCAATTTTAAATGAAAGATTTAGGAGAGGCAAGTTATGCTCTTGGAATCCAACTCATAAGATATCGCAAGAACAAACTGTTAGAATTGTTTCTAGCATTATATATCGATAAGGTGATTATCGGATTTTCAATACAAAACTCCAAGAAAGGTAATTTACCTATACATCATGGAGTTTATCTTTCAAAAGAGCAGTGTCTCAAGACACCTCAAGAGGAGGAAAACATGAGAAGGGTACCTTATGTATCTGTAGTGAGAAGTCTAATGTATGCCATGTTGTATACAAAACCTGACATTTGCTATGCGGCGGGTATAGTCAGTCAGTATCAATCCAACCTAGGATTAGATCATTGGGTGGTGGTTAAACACATTCTCAAGTATTTCAAAAAAAATTTGTTTGTCATAGATTTGTTCCTTCTGCTACATTTT
Source organism: Artocarpus heterophyllus (assembly GCA_025403435.1). NCBI lineage: Eukaryota > Viridiplantae > Streptophyta > Magnoliopsida > Rosales > Moraceae > Artocarpus > Artocarpus heterophyllus. The sequence goes on from CM046338.1 coordinate 21,833,262, forward strand.
ATATTTTATTCCAACAATTCGTTCTTGCTATGTAAGTGCCACCTTTTGAGTAGCTTAGTGTTTCGTAAATTCCTGGTTTGACCTAAGCATTTTTTCCCTAAACATACCTATCCTTGGCTCTTGGTTCTATTTGAATTTTGTATTCGATTCTGCATGGAGAATTTCAGATATTATATAATGTAACAAAACAAAACTATTAATTACTGTTTTGCTGCGGTATGTAGCCTTGATTTTCAAGTATTCTCGTTAGTTTTTTACTCCAAAATAAAAAATACTCCTCTTTAAAAGATTATCACTCAAGTCAAATAAAATTAGGAGCAGTTTGGGATTGTCGAATGTTTTTTTGAAAGGATTTCTACTTCTACTTGTAGCGAATGGAGAAGCCTAACTAGAAAGAAAAAGTTAAAAATACTGACTTCTTCAAATAACTAAACTTGCATTGAGTGTCTATGCAAAGAATTTTCAAATACTTTTAATCAAATACACTACTTGTACTGTATTATTTGCAAAAGATTTTTAGTGTTCTCCAAAAGCAGTACCAAAATGGCCTTTACTGATGCAAACTAGACACTTCACAACAGGAACAAGCGTCTGGCAAATACGTTGAAATTAGTAAGACATAAAATACTTGTTCATCGAATGCGATAGCAACATTACAAAATCTGCTGGAGATACCCGATATGGTCCTTTTAGAAGGACAATTGACCATTTTGCCTGCTTTCAAGTATTTGCTTAGAGCAGGCACAAATGTTTTACAATCCTCCCTTTCTACTATAATGTTGATTAAGATATGGTTAATACTGAAGGTACATAACATGATATAGCTGTCACGCCCCGGAGTACGGGAGGTGACGTGGCGGAATATTTAGATTAATTAAAAGAGAATTTAATTAAAAATCGAGAGTTTGAGAATCAAATTAAATAAAAACTAAGAAGTTTTTCCACCACATTTTATAAAAGGATTTATAAAAATTAAGCAAATAATAATAATTGAATAAAAACCGCGAATATGGGTTCCACAACCCACAACTTGTGCACACACATGGTTCTGACAATATCACTAATACAATTACAGTCCAAGTACAAATAAAGTTAAGTCTTACATGCCTTGATTAATAATACAGAATATAAATAAATTCTCCTATTGCTCCTGAGTTCGGTCCGAAGAATCTTCTCCAAACCTAAAGGGGAAACCACCTAGGGGAAATTTAAAACAGATAAAACGTGAGCGAAAGGCTCAGTAGGACTATGTTTTATAAAAATAGTTTAACGCAAAGGAACACAGCATTATTAGAAGTTATTCAAAGGAAACTTAAATAAATAAATAGATAAACAATTTGAGTAGAACCGTCCTGACACAGAACAGTCTAATCGTCAAATCAAAACACCAATTTACTTTTACCTAGGCAAACCATGAAATCACCACCGTAGTGGCCCAGCTGGGTTTCAGGACCTGCCCCCAAGGTCGATCGCCACACGACCCGATCTCTGATATGGCATCATGCCTTAGTGTTTATTATCATTATCATTCAAAACCCAATTACCGAGTGTTGTCAGTTACATTTATTATGAAGTTCATTTCATAATCACGGTATATTAAAATATAACCGATAAAACCATTTTCAAACAACCGTTGAAAATATTTTGATAGAAATCACTTTCAAAGCCAAATCATTTCAAAACCAGGCTACCAAAGAAATAGGATAGAAGTCCTACCTCAATACTCGTGCCGGTACCCCACACCGCAATCCCGGTCCACTATACGTTAGCTCCACGGAACCACGAATAATCCTAGATACCAACTAAGTCAATCAATATCTAGTTTGAGACATTCTATGTTACTAAATCATTTCATGATGTCCTAGTGTGCCATTTGTACCTTTAAAATCATCCTATAAGGTTGGGATTTAAATCAGGGTTCAAAACAGTGAAAACGGGTAAAAATCACAAAATTTTCCATGCCTCGGTCGGCCTGCCGGACGCCCTGCTTCGGCCTGCCGGAAACAAGGTTCGGCCTGTCGAACATTTCCCCAGATTCGGCCTGCCGGTCGGAAGAACACCGGCCTACCGATCATCACTCCGGCCTGCCGAACATGAACTTCGGCCTGCCGAACAGGGAAAACCCAGAAATCCCAGCCACGGGTTTCTCGATCCCCAAAATCCAAATCTTGTTTCTAACCTGTTTTTCTCAAATCCCAGGCATGAAAAACAACTATAGTTGATAGAAAAACATTCTAGAACATGTTTGGAATCATTTAAACAACATTTAAACTCGAAATCCTCAAAAATCCAAAAATGAGAAAAAGAGGAGAAAAATGAAAAATCTTGAATTCAATCCGTTTTTCTTCAATCTAAGCTTAGATTCTAGTTGTTCTAAGCTCATTTAACACAAATCCATGGTTTTCTAAGCTAAAACAAACTTAGATTTCAAAAACACACAAAATTGAAAATTTTGTAAAAAGTTTAGAAATTTCGAATCTAACTTCGAATCGAAGCTTCAATCCGCGTTCTCGGTTGCCGAATCACGTCCCCGAGCTTCCTCCTTGCTATCCCGAAGCTTGGATTCAAATTTGTTTTCAAAAATTTGAGAGAGAAAGAGAGCTGCCGAGAGAGAGAGAGAAGAGAGAGAGAGGTGTTGCAGGAGAGTGAGGAGAGAGAGAGGAAGGAAGGAAATAAATAGAGAAAATCGGTGGGCGGTTTTACTGTGCGAAAACCATGTGCTGCCCACGGTTTTGCAAAACGGAGTATTTTTAACATTTTACAAATTGTTGTGTTTTAAAACTCAAAACATCATTTTAAATCAATAAGAAATCTTTTGAACACATCAATTTAGCAAAACAACCAAAAATTTCAAAAATCCAACCAAATAGTCTAATAAATGTTAAAACGTTAATTATGGCACACCAATTCATCATTTACATTACATTAACATTAAATAAATTTCGGGACGTTACAACTCTCCACCCCTAAAAGAAATTTCGTCCTCGAAATTTACAACTCATCTCAAAAACAAAACAAATGCGGATATAACTCCCGCATACCCGACTCTAGTTCCCAAGTGGCTTCATCAACCCCGTGATGTTGCCACACGATCTTTACCAACGGTATCTCACGACGACGCAAGCTAATCACTTTCCGGTCGATGATCTGAATCGGCACTTCTTCGTACGTCGTATCCTCCTGAACCTGTACATTGCGAAACGATACTATCTTATCCTGCTCAGGTGGACATTTCCTAAGCATCAACACATGAAACACATCGTGCACATGAGATAGTTCGGGCGAAAGATCAAGCCGATAAGCGACCACACCAACACGCTGAGTGATCTCGAACGGCCCAATATACCTCGGCGCGAGCTTCCCACTCACCCCGAACCGCATAGTTCCCTTACGAGGCGACACCCTCAAGAGAACAAAATCTCCAACCGCAAACTCTAAGGGTCTACGTCTCCTATCTGCGTAGCTCTTCTGCCGACTCTGAGCTACTCTCAATCGATCCTGGATCACCACGAATTTCTCGTTGCTGCCACGAATCTCATCTGGCCCAAGAATAACTCTATCCTCCGGCTCGGCCCAACACACAGGTGACCGACACAGTCGCCCATACAATGCCTCAAATGGTGCCATACCGATACTCGCCTGATAACTGTTGTTGTACGTGAACTCCGCCAAATGCAAACATTGCTTCCAATTCCCGCCGAAGTCCAATGCACAAGCACGCAACATATCCTCGAGAACCTGAATAACCCGCTCAGATTGTCCATCAGTCTGAGGATGAAACGCCGTACTGAAGTTCAAATCCGTACCCAAAGCTTCCTGGAAACTCCTCCAGTACTTAGCATTAAACCTGGTGTCTCGATCAGAGGTGATGGACAAAGGAACTCCATGCAACCTCACAATGTTCTGCATATACAACTCCCCGAGAATCTTCCTAGAACACGTCGACCTAAACGGAATGAAATGCGCCGATTTCGACAACCTATCGACCACAACCCAAGCTGCATCATGTCGCTGCTCCGTCCTCGGCAAACCTGTGAGAAAATCCATCGTCACATGCTCCCATTTCCACCCTGGAATAGGAAGCGGCTGAAGCTGACCTACAGGCTTCTGATGCTCAGCTTTCACCTGAAGACACGTCGAACACTTGGCCACGTACTCTCGAACATCTTTCTTTATGCCTCTCCACCAATACTGTCTCTTCAAATCACGATACATCTTGGTGCTCCCCGGATGAATAGCGAACTGAGACCTATGAGCTTCGTCTAGAACGGCTTTCGTCACCTCGGCGATAACTGGAACTGCAAGACGCTCCCGGAAGTACAACGATCCATCTGCATGCACGCTCCATTCTTCAAACTGCTCCCCGTTCTGAATCCGCGACCAAATCCCCTGCAAATGTCGATCCTGCCATTGACCTTGCTTTACCATCCGAACAAGAGCTGGAGTCGCTTCCACATGATATAACGAAACTCGATCACCATCTTCATGATACAGTAGCCGATACTCACTCACTGTCGCATCCCTGCTCCAGTCCTCAAAGATCAAACAAGCGAGAATCCCTAAAGACTTCCTGCTAAGCGCGTCCGCTACCACATTAGCTTTCCCGGGATGATACTGCAACGCGAAATCATAATCCTCCATGTACTCCACCCATCTGCGCTGCCTCAGATTAAGATCCCTCCGAGTGAACAAATGCCTCAAACTCTTGTGATCGGAGAAGACCTGAAATGACGCTCCATACAAGTAACATCTCCAAATCTTCAGCGCGTAGATCACTGTCGCAAGCTCTAAATCGTGAGTAGGATAATTCTGCTCGTGAGGTCGTAGCTGTCTCGATCCGTACGCAACCACACGTCCATGCTACATCAACACGCATCCAAGTCCGCGCCCTGAAGCATCAGCATAAACCTCATACGGCTCGTCACTGCTAGGAATAACTAATACTGGAGCTGAAGTCAACCGGTTCTTCAATTCCTGAAAAGCAGACTCACAGTCTTCATCCCACTCAAACCTGACGTTTTTCTTGATCAATCTCGTCAACGGAGCTGCAATCTTCGAAAAGTCCTTTACAAATTTCCTGTAATATCCAGCAAGACCTAAGAAGCTGCGAATCTCCGCTACATTCCTTGGTCGTTCCCATTCCAATATAGCTTCAATCTTGGACGGATCCACTAAAATACCATGCTCCGAGATGACATGACCCAGAAACTTGACCTCAGTCAACCAAAACTCACACTTTTCCCTCTTAGCATACAACTGGTGCTCCCGCAGAGTCTGAAGCACGACCCGAAGATACTGCTCATGCTCCTCCCAAATCTTAGAATACACAAGAATATCATCGATGAACACGATCACAAACTGATCCAGATACGGCCTAAATATCCTGTTCATCTGATCCATAAAAGCTGCCGGAGCATTCGTCAACCCGAAAGACATAACCAGAAACTCGAAGTGCCCATACCGAGTCCTAAAAGCTGTCTTGGGAATATCCTCTTCCTTGATCCTGAGCTGATGATAACCTGAATGCAAATCAATCTTCGAGAAGTATCGCGAACCTCCCAACTGATCAAATAGCTCATCAATCCTAGGCAAGGGATACTTGTTCTTCACCGTAACACGATTCAGCTGTCGATAATCCACACATAACCTGAGAGTCCCATCGTGCTTCTTAGCGAACAAAACTGGTGCTCCCCACGGAGATGTGCTATTCTGAATATATCCTTTATCAGCAAGCTCCTGAAGTTGCTTCCTCAATTCCTTCATTTCTGCTGGCGCCATCCGATAAGGTGCCATAGAAATCGGTGATGTCCCTGGAAACAACTCGATACCAAACTCAATCTCCCGATGCGGTGGTAATCCTGGCAACTCATCGGGGAAGACATCCTCGAACTCACCAACCACCGAAATCACTGCACTACCTTTCGAAACATAGGGCTCGCAATCTAGATTGGCAAGAAAAGCAAAACAATCTAGATTCCTCCGCCCTCCTAGACACGACTTCATGAGACGCTCACTCATTAACCAATCACCACCACCCTGGTAAGTGATTACCGTCCCCCTATCAGACACTAGGGTCACCTTTCTAAGTTGGCAGTCCACAACTGCACTATACCTGGACAACCAGTCCATCCCTAAAATCACATCATAAGAACTCATGGGGAGTACAATCAAATCACTTTTCAAAATCTCATCCCCAATCTTTATTTTACAAGATTTACACATACAATTTACACATACCCGCCCCAAGGGAGAAGTTATGACTAGGGGTTCATTAAACTCTTCTACTTCTAATCCCAAGGCATGTACAAAAGAACTCGAAATGAGAGAATGAGAGGCACCGGTATCAAATAAAACGCGAGCTAAAGATGTAGAAACCAAAACCATACCATCGACAACCGCGTTACCAGTCTGAGAATCTGTCCCTCCAGATGCCATTGCATGAACTTGCACTGGCGCTTTTCCTTTTCCTCTACCGACATTACTGGGTCCTGGATTACTCGGCCGATGCTGCTGAGATGGAGACGACTACACACTACCTGTACTCGGCGCTCTATACTGAGGAACACTGCGTTGAAAATACTGCGGCTGCTGCCCCCGTGCTAGATATGAGAATTGCTGAGGAGAGAACTGCGGATACTGCAACTACGGGTACTACGGAGGCGGAGGTAGGGTCTGAGGCTGAGGCTGAGACGAACGACTGGCATCCTCCCCGGTCTGAGATCCAAGACGAGCACTCCTGATCGGGCAATTCCTCTTGATGTGTCCAGGCTGCTGACAGAAATGACAATGGAAGCTGTAGGGGTTGCTGCGCCCGCTGCCAGACGAACTGCTACTGCCACTGGTCGCACCGCCTTGCTTGCCCTTCCCCGGAGCTGGATGACTACTAATGCTCTTCCTGCCACTCCTCTGCGGTCCTCCTGAAGCCTTGGCTCGGTCCTCACAATACTGCACGTAATCATTCTCCACGGAGATCGCCGACGACACAAGCTCTCCGAAACCCCTAAGCCGTAGAGCAACCAACTGCCGCCGAATAGGAGCCTTGAGTCCTTCCTGGAACTTGATGCATTTCTCACGCTCCGATGCCACAGCTGATGGAGCAAACCTAGCCAACTCGTTAAATCTTGCCTCATACTCCCGAACTGAAAGATCACCCTGCTGCAATCTATAAAACTCAGCTGCCTTCTGGTCTCTATACCCCTGCGAAAAATACCGATCATAGAACAGCTCCTCGAACTTGTCCTAACTGATATCGCCACCGCGCTCCAGACGCTTAGTTTGTTTCCACCAGGTGTTGGTGCTACCCTCAAGCTTATACGCCGCGAATTCCACACGATACTCCTCAGGCACACCAAGGGTATCCAGATGCTTCAAGATCGAATCCAACCAATACTCTGCTAGCTGCAGATCCCCATTGCCATCAAAAGTCGGAATAGACGCCCGTCAAAATTCCTTAAAGAAAGCATGCCGACTACCAACACTGGAGTCTTCCGGTCTAGCCCTGGCTGCCATCTGCCGGAAAGCCGCAAACATAGACCTCATCATGCTCTCATCATTCCCAAACTCGGCGTCAGCAGTCGAACGACGTCTAGGTGCCATTCTCTCACTTCTGAAAACAAGATTTGGACTGTCAGAGGTATTTCATTGTCAAACCTATGTGTGCACAATTCCCAAGGTTCATAACCTTGGGCTCTGATACCATTCTGTCATGCCCCGGAGTACGGTAGGTGACATGGCGGAATATTTAGATTAATTAAAAGAGAATTTAATTAAAAATCGAGAGTTTGAGAATCAAATTAAATAAAAACTAAGAAGTTTTTCCACCACATTTTATAAAGGGATTTATAAAAATTAAGCAAATAATAATAATTGAATAAAAACCGCGAATATGGGTTCCACAACCCACAACTTGTGCACACACATGGTTCTGACAATATCACTAATACAATTACAGTCCAAGTATAAATAAAGTTAAGTCTTACATGCCTTGATTAATAATACAGAATATAAATAAATTCTCCTATTGCTCCTGAGTTCGGTCCGAAGAATCTTCTCCAAACCTAAAGGGGAAACCACCTAGGGGAAATTTAAAACAAATAAAACGTGAGCGAAAGGCTCAGTAGGACTATGTTTTATAAAAATAGTTTAACGCAAAGGAACACAGCATTATTAGAAGTTATTCAAAGGAAACTTAAATAAATAAATAGATAAACAATTTGAGTAGAACCGTCCTGACACAGAACAGTCTACTCGTCAAATCAAAACACCAATTTACTTTTACCTAGGCAAACCATGAAATCACCACCGTAGTGGCCCAGCTGGGTTTCGGGACCTGCCCCCAAGGTCGATCGCCACACGACCCGATCTCTGATATGGTGTAACGCCCCTATATGGGGGTTAACAGTTTTTAATGAGATAAAATAAAAATAAATAGTAAAAGTAAAACCTTAAAAATAAAATTTGCCCGGGACTTAAATGAAAACTCTCAACTCAAAAATAAAAATATAAACGACAATTAAACCACAGTTTTAATGTAGCACCTTAAATTTAATAATATAAACTGTTGTCATCATCATTTTAACCCTCAACACATTATAATACAGTCACAGAAAGTAACAATTGATGCTTACATTATCATGAAGAACATTCTCAACGATTGAAGCAGTCCCAATGTAATATAGTTACATCACTTCCTCAACTATATTTCTCGTAGCCACCTCACACTTAGTGAGTCCTGAAAAGATATAAACATAAGGGAATGAGCAACACTATGCTCAGTAGAGAAAGCCATTACTCACCTTTAGGTTTTTATCATTACCACATTAAAACCTGCATGATTAGTAAGTTACATCATATTCTAGATTATAAGGTTTATTATGATCACATCTTATGGATACCGTAGTTAATCATTACCAAGTGTCATAATTACACATTTATACAAATATTACCAATCATCATTGTTCCTAGGTATCCATGTTAAATTGAGTATCACTCAACTCATCGAAACCCAAATGGGCGCACTTGATCACCCTATAAACATTCCAAGGGTGTTCCGGTGAGGGGACATCAAGCCCCGAGTCCTCACCAAGTCGATTCCTGTACAGTGTGTTCTGGGACTTTCAACCCAAGGAAGCGTCATCGCCTTCCCCCTATTTTACCTTTTAGGGTATTCATGCCCAAGGACGTAACCGTCGCCCTCTTCATGTCTCACAATTTCTCTATATTGAATCATTATCAATAGAGTTAGTTTTCCTAACCATGCTTCTCAATTTATAACATGTGTCAATTCATTATGTTCCTCGCCGTACAATACAAGACGAGTCCATGTCATAGTTTCATATGTGATAATCATATAATATCAGTTCAACACAGATATATATATATATTGCGGCAAAACAATCAATTTTAATTCTATAAAAACCTCACAAAAGATGAGTAATAGAATCCCTACCTTTTAAGCTTATCAACAGTCTCTTAATCCTGGAATCAATTAACGTTAGCTCCATACTCCCTTGATCCTAAGGCGTGCATAAGGACAATTAAAACTAAAGCACAACATACAACTACATTCATAAAATTTATTTTAATTTAATCTTAGAATTTCAAGAAATAACCACTGCCCATAGAGGTATTGTAAAGTTTAACAATATAAATTTTCTGTCTAGGGCATATACACTTAGACTTCATACATATGCTCCAAAATAGCAACAAACATATACTTAGGTTTAAGAACGCAAATTTGAATAATCCTTTAGTATAAAAGAAAATTTATAAATGAAAGACTAAATTTGTTCATAAGATTCTAACCTCGGATTATGGTTAGTTGGAAGCTTGAAATGGCTTCAAAACAGGTTCCTTTACTTCGGTATGACTGAAATTCTTGCTCAAATGGAGGTGATGGTGGCTGATTTTTATGGCTGCCTTGAAGAAGTTCTCTAAGTATTTTGCTTCAGCAAAGAAATGAGAAGAAGAGTGTGGGAACCGTGGAAGAGAAAGGAAGAAAAGATGAAGTCTTTGAAGAGAAGTGATAGAAACAATTATAGAGGAGACATGTTGAAGCATGTCACGGAGGAAATAAAGAAAATGAGGGTCAAGAGTAGTTGGAAAAGATATCCTTATGTCTCATCTAAAGACTTTAACACACATAATGCCAATATGACATTTTTGAGATTTATTAGAAGTTCTAAGACTTTTTAGTAATCATACTAAATAAATATAGGAGAATTTTAGAAAATTTAAAAATAGATAAAAATAAATATTATAAAATAAATTTAAATGAAGCAATTTTTTTTTTATACACTAAAAATTAATTTAATTACCTCAATACCCGTTAGGAGAATAACGGGTGTCACAGCTCTACCCCCCTTAAAGAAATTTCGTCCTCGAAATTTCAATTCTAGCAATACTAGTAAAAATTTTAATTCCATTATGATTCCAATTCCGAGTCTAAACCGTTAATGTTGTTTGTCCTCCAAATTTAAGTTATCGTATCTCCACTTATTTACTTGCATAATAAATCTTACTCCTAAATCCCTCAATGAGAGTATTTCTGACAAGTTTCAACTTATAACACCGTATAATAGTCTAAGAATCTGATCAGGCATACATATTGACCATATCATGATTCCAGTCCTTCATTGTCCATGGACTGTGATTTACAATCACATTTAAGGAGATTGCCAGAGAAATTTTATATACTTCATCTTTAGGTTCCTTTTCCTTTTTGAGTAAGGAAAAGTCAAATATATTTGATTTCATACCTCAACTAATAAACTAAAACATAATCATAAAACATATATCACAAACACTTTTATTCAAAACTATACATTAAACTTACTCATAGAGATATTAAACGGAATCTCAGAGTTGCAAACATACCCGACATATTTTTCATTAAACAGCTATCCTCATGACACAAACATTCAACCCAAATAATATACTCATATTTCATATGGAATATCCCCATAACTGACTCTGGTACTTCCACATAATATTAACAGAATATTACACATTACAAACATAATACGGATACGTTTCGAGAGTACAAGGCACTCCGTATACCAGCTATCCATATCATGCATGCTTATAGGATACAAAAACATCGATAAACAAAAGATCGGACCTTAAGAAGGATGCGTTTCGAGAGCATCAAGTACTCCGTATCCGGCCATCCCGGCATTAGGCTCAATGAATCTAAAAGATTGAACAACAACGTACCATAAGAAACACAGAATACAGGGCAAACGGTTATTCGTAACACACGAAATACGGACACACATGCCTATATGCCAAAGATAAAACAAAAAGATTACAGATGGAGATTCAAATCAATTGGCCGCTCCTTGCTTTCCCTTTCCCATTCAAGCTTGGATGTTGCAGTGTCGGATTCTGGAGGTATGATTTGCATTTTATCTATCAATTCCTCAGCTGTTGAAGCAGTGACAAAGATTTGTCTCTCCGATTCTGTAGTGATGTTTTCTTCCACAGCGTAATCTAGAAATTTCAAAAGACCGTCATAAAAACCCTTTACGTTCAGCAGTCCCAAAGGTTTGGAATAAAAGCCCAACATTTGCCCACAAGCAACTATAAATATTTCCTCAAGAGTGCCTAGACCACCAGGTAATGCTATAAAAGCATCGGAATTATAGATTATGTCTTTAAAATTTTTAGGGATACTCCTGACTCCTTCTCCCTTACCTATGGCTTCCTTACAAAGGTTTCCTTCAACTGGAATATGAGGCCAAATTCTTACATCAGTAGCGTCGCTAGACCTAGCTGCTAGTGCCATATTTACCATCATTTTTATACTACCACCCCCATAGATTATGTTAATCTTCTTGTGTGCTAGGACTTGCCCTAAGTGATTTGCAGCTTCTAAATAAGCTTTATCTTTTCCAAAGCTGGAACCACAAAAGACACAGACATTCTTTATTTTCTTCGTGGACTGGGAGGTAGACATATTTGGTTTATAGAAGTGGTTGCTTAATGTCTGCTCCACTTAGACTTCGGGTTCTACATGAGATTTTAAAGATGAGAAATATACAAAAAGGGCTAAAGAGATAGACGAGTAGGTAATGAAAAGGTAATCCAAAGATTTAAACAAAATCTTGTGCGGATAAGAAAGTAAGATAAGGTGATTGATAGTTTACAGAAAATCTGATTCACTTTTTGAAAAAGATTAGACTCTAATTGTATAACTTTTGACAATTGAGAACAATTTGACAGAAGACCCTCTTGACACAACTGTAGACTTTTTGACAAATATACACCAAGTCTAGAAATTTAATATAAACGACAAATACTGTAGAACTTTTGAAATTTGAGACACAAATCTTGAAATATCTGGATAAGTTTTTCAAAATTCAAACATATTACTGTACCGTATGTAACGTGTCTGATAAGATAATATATTTTATTATATATATATTTAAGAAAATCATAAATTAAATAAGATATTAACACTTACTGTATCAATCTAATAATCACAATTATTTCAAACACAAAAGCAAATATTCTGAGTAAAAGAAAAACACAAACTGTTGAACATCAGCTAAAACTGCTTCAAATAAGTAAAGACTAAATAACCTTTATAGAGCGATGACTTATTTCCCATCCAGTTTTCTTATGGCTTGGCAAACAGGATCTAGAAATACCATATTCCTGAGGCGTTGTCTTTCTGTATAAAATTTAGGCCAGAGTTTAAAAATAGCTCCTTGAACATATCCACTAGGGTGACCGTGGAGAGGAGGATGGATGCTATCCAAGTTCTCCTTTGAAAGTCCATTCCTACAAAACCTTATTTTATCCTCTCTATTCGTAGACATATAACCAGGTGAAGTACATTTACCGTTACAATTTTGTCTTCCACATTTGTTACAAGCGACCACGATGGCACGAGCTCTTCTTTTCATTGCACTACGACTGGTACCCGTTCCTGGTAAACCGACATCTTGACTAAAGTCACTCGGATGGATCTTCCCCTCTATCAACATTCTCACATCACAAGGGATGCCAAAACGCATAAGAATCCACAACCGAGTAATTCTAGCCTTATATTTCTTTCTGAGAATCTTTTGGGAGAGTGATGGGAAATACTTTCTCAGGTGTTGGTACTTTGGGTCCATGATGAGATGAAAGAAGAGTAAATAGAAAGGAAAAATTAAGATAGTAAATTGCAGAATCCTAGAATTCCTTCTTCTTTTAGAAGAAAAGAAAAATTTCTAATGAAAAAGAAGTGGATTTGCGATTTAGAGAGAAAATAACAAATTAAGAGAGAAAAAGTGAACTCAGAGAAATAAGCTCCTATGCACAGTAAACGTATATGTAAACAATAATTAAACCACTGTATATGACACGTATAGAGACCACGTGGGAGAGACAGTGTGAATCAAACTGATTTAAGATTTGAACTAGGCCCGAATGTTCTTAGTTGAAAATGGTCAGGTTGTTTCGGGCCTTAACACATTTGGAACGAGTTAAATAACAAACATAAAATTGAAAACCAATTCGTATGAATCTTAAACCCAATTCAAAGCCCACTATAGATAAAGTTAACTATAAACAACAAATCTAATTTAACGACAACAAGGATCTTCCTGAATGATATTTAAAATCATTTCATAACAACATAATCTTCCAGCAACTCAAATAATTTTGTTTTAATCAAAACCTTATTGAACAATACATACACCCATATGTTATTCCTAATACTCAACATCTATCAATGGATTCATCATCATTACTACCAAGGGTTTAGAATGTGACTAACCTTGAAATCAATACGATTTACGTCTTTCAACGTAGACCATATCAATGAACAAAGACACTTGATGTTACTACTTAAGAACATCTACAATCCCCACAATTCTACTTATACAATATATAATTTCCTCATATAACAAAACCTTAAGTAACCAAAAGATTCACTGATACACTTAAATACAATGTACGTAACAAAATATTCCAATTTTGAGATTCATGCATTCTAGACTTTACACAGTCTCAACAGACCAAAAGTCTAACATTTATCTCTCTCAAGATTCAATACCATGATTCCCAACTTATATCATATTCCTCAAATATATAGAACTTTTAAGAAAAGTTATTGACACTTATGTGCTCCATCGAATCCACACATAATCATTACTTAGGTTTGAATCAATTACGAAAAATTTGGCATATCTATGCCAAACTTTAAAATCAATAAATCAAGCCTTATATTTCTTATTGTTTTTCACGAGACAAAAGGCTCTTAAATCCTCGTATCTACACGAATTTCTCATCGTTTATACGAATTAGATATGCTTATAGATCCAAATATTATACGAATCTCTCATAAGCATTCTACTTATAAACTCATTCCATATAATTATCATTCCCTCATAACTATTAATACTTTCCTTCTATATAATTATTGTACTCATATAACCATTAGTATTTTCATTCTATGGCCTTTCCATGTTACATCCTTCTAAACTGTATAAATCAATGTGAAGGTTCATTTTGATGATGACACTGAAAATTCAGCTTCAAAACCATCTCAAAAATATATTTTTTAAAGTGGTGCTACACTCCCTAGGTTAACCGAACCTAGGCTCTGATACCAAAAATTCTGTAACGCCCCTATATGGGGGTTAACAGTTTTTAATGAGATAAAATAAAAATAAATAGTAAAAGTAAAACCTTAAAAATAAAATTTGCCCGGGACTTAAATGAAAACTCTCAACTCAAAAATAAAAATATAAACGACAATTAAACCACAGTTTTAATGTAGCACCTTAAATTTAATAATATAAACTGTTGTCATCATCATTTTAACCCTCAACACATTATAATACAGTCACAGAAAGTAACAATTGATGCTTACATTATCATGAAGAACATTCTCAACGATTGAAGCAGTCCCAATGTAATATAGTTACATCACTTCCTCAACTATATTTCTCGTAGCCACCTCACACTTAGTGAGTCCTGAAAAGATATAAACATAAGGGAATGAGCAACACTATGCTCAGTAGAGAAAGCCATTACTCACCTTTAGGTTTTTATCATTACCACATTAAAACCTGCATGATTAGTAAGTTACATCATATTCTAGATTATAAGGTTTATTATGATCACATCTTATGGATACCGTAGTTAATCATTACCAAGTGTCATAATTACACATTTATACAAATATTACCAATCATCATTGTTCCTAGGTATCCATGTTAAATTGAGTATCACTCAACTCATCGAAACCCAAATGGGCGCACTTGATCACCCTATAAACATTCCAAGGGTGTTCCGGTGAGGGGACATCAAGCCCCGAGTCCTCACCAAGTCGATTCCTGTACAGTGTGTTCTGGGACTTTCAACCCAAGGAAGCGTCATCGCCTTCCCCCTATTTTACCTTTTAGGGTATTCATGCCCAAGGACGTAACCGTCGCCCTCTTCATGTCTCACAATTTCTCTATATTGAATCATTATCAATAGAGTTAGTTTTCCTAACCATGCTTCTCAATTTATAACATGTGTCAATTCATTATGTTCCTCGCCGTACAATACAAGACGAGTCCATGTCATAGTTTCATATGTGATAATCATATAATATCAGTTCAACACAGATATATATATATATTGCGGCAAAACAATCAATTTTAATTCTATAAAAACCTCACAAAAGATGAGTAATAGAATCCCTACCTTTTAAGCTTATCAACAGTCTCTTAATCCTGGAATCAATTAACGTTAGCTCCATACTCCCTTGATCCTAAGGCGTGCATAAGGACAATTAAAACTAAAGCACAACATACAACTACATTCATAAAATTTATTTTAATTTAATCTTAGAATTTCAAGAAATAACCACTGCCCATAGAGGTATTGTAAAGTTTAACAATATAAATTTTCTGTCTAGGGCATATACACTTAGACTTCATACATATGCTCCAAAATAGCAACAAACATATACTTAGGTTTAAGAACGCAAATTTGAATAATCCTTTAGTATAAAAGAAAATTTATAAATGAAAGACTAAATTTGTTCATAAGATTCTAACCTCGGATTATGGTTAGTTGGAAGCTTGAAATGGCTTCAAAACAGGTTCCTTTACTTCGGTATGACTGAAATTCTTGCTCAAATGGAGGTGATGGTGGCTGATTTTTATGGCTGCCTTGAAGAAGTTCTCTAAGTATTTTGCTTCAGCAAAGAAATGAGAAGAAGAGTGTGGGAACCGTGGAAGAGAAAGGAAGAAAAGATGAAGTCTTTGAAGAGAAGTGATAGAAACAATTATAGAGGAGACATGTTGAAGCATGTCACGGAGGAAATAAAGAAAATGAGGGTCAAGAGTAGTTGGAAAAGATATCCTTATGTCTCATCTAAAGACTTTAACACACATAATGCCAATATGACATTTTTGAGATTTATTAGAAGTTCTAAGACTTTTTAGTAATCATACTAAATAAATATAGGAGAATTTTAGAAAATTTAAAAATAGATAAAAATAAATATTATAAAATAAATTTAAATGAAGCAATTTTTTTTTATACACTAAAAATTAATTTAATTACCTCAATACCCGTTAGGAGAATAACGGGTGTCACATATGGCATCATGCCTTAGTATTTATTATCATTATCATTCAAAACCCAATTACCGAGTGTTGTCAGTTACCTTTATTATGAAGTTCATTTCATAATCACGGTATATTAAAATATAACCGATAAAACCATTTTCAAACAACCTTTGAAAATATTTTGATAGAAATCACTTTCAAAGCCAAATCATTTCAAAACCAGGCTACCAAAGAAATAGGATAGAAGTCCTACCTCAATACTCGTGCCGGTACCCCACACTGCAATCCCGGTCCGCTATACGTTAGCTCCACGGAACCACGAACAATCCTAGATACCAACTAAGTCAATCAATATCTAGTTTGAGACATTCTATGTTACTAAATCATTTCATGATGTCCTAGTGTGCCATTTGTACCTTTAAAATCATCCTATAAGGTTGGGATTTAAATCAGGGTTCAAAACAGTGAAAACGGGTAAAAATCACCAAATTTTCCATGCCTCGGTCGGCCTGCCGGACGCCCTGCTTCGGCCTGCCGAACTACACAGTTCGGCCTGCCGGAAACAAGGTTCGGCCTGTCGAACATTTCTCCAGATTCGACCTGCCGGTCGGAAGAACATCGGCCTGCCGATCATCACTCCGGCCTGCCGAACATGAACTTCGGCCTGCCGAACAGGGAAAACCCAGAAATCCCAGCCACGGGTTTCTCGATCCCCAAAATCCAAATCTTGTTTCTAACCTGTTTTTCTGAAATCCCAGGCATGAAAAACAACTATAGTTGATAAAAAAACATTCTAGAACATGTTTGGAATCATTTAAACAACATTTAAACTCGAAATCCTCAAAAATCCAAAAATGAGAAAAAGAGGAGAAAAATGAAAAATCTTGAATTCAATCCGTTTTTCTTCAATCTAAGCTTAGATTCTAGTTGTTCTAAGCTCATTTAACACAAATCCACGGTTTTCTAAGCTAAAACAAACTTAGATTTCAAAAACACACAAAATTGAAAATTTTGTAAAAATTTAGAAATTTCGAATCTAACCTCGAATCGAAGCTTCAATCCGCGTTCTCGGTTGCCGAATCATGTCCCCGAGCTTCCTCCTTGCTATCCCGAAGCTTGGATTCGAATTTGTTTTCAAAAATTTGAGAGAGAAAGAGAGCTGCCGAGAGAGAGAGAAGAGAGAGAGAGGTGTTGCGGGAGAGTGAGGAGAGAGAGAGGAAGGAAGGAAATAAATAGAGAAAATCGGTGGGCGGTTTTACTGTGCGAAAACCATGTGCCGCCCACGGTTTTGCAAAACGGAGTATTTTTAACATTTTACAAATTGTTGTGTTTTAAAACTCAAAACATCATTTTAAATCAATAAGAAATCTTTTGAACACATCAATTTAACAAAACAGCCAAAAATTTCAAAAATCCAATCAAATAGTCTAATAAATGTTAAAACGTTAATTATGGCACACCAATTCATCATTTACATTACATTAACATTAAATAAATTTCGGGACGTTACAATAGCTCTGCATCTTTTGAGTCAATTCCAAAATTAGTGCTGCCAGTAGTAAATAACTTATGCAAGTTGCAGAAGAATCTTGAAGATATTGACCTCCTAGTGGCAATAGCTTTTATTCGTTGCAAATCCTTATCATTTTATGTAAATTCTTTGTCATTATTGTTTCTTTAGAAAATATTAGGTAAATCCCCATAGTCCAGATTATAACCCCTAGCTTTATCACAACCTCTTAACAAGTTTAGATTTATGGTAATTGATGATTAAAGTTTTAACAAGAGTGTTAGGGTGTGACTGCATACTAGGATGCATGGGAGAAATTCCATAGAGGGAGAATTCTACAATTTATTTAAGGGCAAATGGCCATTCTTGGGAGTTGATCAGATGAAAATTAGTCGATTATTGTTCAGTTGACTTGCAACAAGAACAAAACGTAAAGTACAATAAAAGTAAATAAACATGTCGATTTATATTGGTTTATCTCCAAAATAGAGGCCAAGTCCACTGTGAGGTCTTGAAGTTATACTATATCAAGTCAAAGTACAAGTATCAGGTACAACAAAGATGATGGAAAATAAGAGAGAAGGAGGAGGGGTTTCAGAGAGAGAAACTAGAGAGAGCAAGTGTGCTTAATAAAATGTGTCTAAGGTCTGGAATCAATCCTATATTTATTGGGGACGGGTTTGGCCTCCTTATTGCCTAATTCTGAAGTTGATTCCAAGTTGACTAGGAATTGAGAAACTTCCTTATTTGGCGTCCTTAATTTGGTTGAGTGTGGTGGCAATTGGACATGGGTGTGACATGTTGAAGAAGCCTGAGGCTTTAGGCACACATTCTTGCATTTCAAAATGATTAGGCCCTACCCAAATCAATCTAGGTCATTGGTGAAGCACGATCTTGGCCATCCAAATCAATTTGGACATTTGATGGGGATTTATACATTATTTGGTTTATTTTTTTTCCTCATTTTTACTTTCCATAACTGTTGTGGTGCACCTCCCTTATTCTCATTTCAAATCAGCCTTCATGGTAGGCCAATAGAAGCCTTGTCTTAGGTCCTTGAATCCAAGTGATCTTAGGACCGAGTGGTTCCCACAATCTCCTTCGTGGATCTCTCAGATGACGTTGTATTCTTTTTTAGGTGTGGGACATCAAAGATAGGGCCCTAAGTATAACCTCCAATAAAGCTTGTTGTCTATTAAAGTGTACCTTGCTTGCAGCTTGTGGCCTTAGTTTTTCGGCTTCTTGCCTATCGGTTGAGAGTCCTCCTTCCTTTAGGTAATGAATGACTTGAGTGAAGAGTCACTGATTTCTTGTGGAGTCAACTTCTTAATGCAAGATTTTTCTATGTATCCCACTGGGTTTGAGCGCTTCAGTTGCTTTTGATTAATGAGCCAAGATTGGCTAGGGTATCCTCTTGCACACGTGACTCTCATAGAACTTGCTGAAACCCACAAATTTTGAATTTGGGGATGATATTGTTTATCTTTCCAAGTAAGCTATCATGTTTAAGTCTTTGGCAACATAGTCTTCTTTTATTAAATTGATCATTAGCTGTGAGTCGCTCATCATCTTTAGTCATTTGGCTCTAAGGGCTTTGGCAAATACAAGCCAACTACCATGGCTTCATATTCTACTTTGTTATTGGTCATTTTAAAGTGTAGCTTGAAAAATTGCTTGATGATCTCTTTAATGGGAGTCTTCAAGTAAATCCCAACTCTGCTGCCATGAATATTAGAAGAACCGTGGACTTGGAGCATCAAGTCGTCTGATTGGCTTTCCTTGTAAAGGGCAGCTATTGCTTCCAGATTCATTTGGGCTACAAAATTTGCAAGGACTTATAATTTCAATGCAGTTCTATTTTGATAAGTGATATCAAACTCATCTAGCTTGATGGCTCACTTCATGAGTATCTGGATGCGTCCTGCTTATGGATGATTGCTCGTAAAAGAAAAGCTATCCAAATTATGATTGGTTGGCATCGGAAATATGGTGTAAGCTTTCTGCCGACGATGATCAAGGCAATAGCTAGCTTCTCGATCATAGGATAGGATCCTGTATCTGTTCACATGCAAGTGTGCACGATTGCAAGTAATTGAGTAGTAGTAGAGTGTTGATTTTCTCAAGGATTGGATTACTAAATTTTTAGTATCTATCATGGTTCAAGAACTTTTAATTTTATGTAGACAATCTCAATTTTAATGGCACTTTTAATTAAAACAAAAAGTTAGAAATAAACCAATATGAAAAATAATGAAAATAAAATGAACGGAATAATTAAACTTAAGTAACCAATAATAAACGGGTCTAGAGGAACTATTTCACCTAGTTTCTATTATATTTGGAAATTACCTAAATTATTCTCAATTTAATCTCCCCAACTTATTAACTTAGAACACTCATGTATGTCAACTCTCTTCTCCCAAGTACACAATTGAGAAATACCTAACTTAATTAATTTAATATTCCTTATGAGAACCAATTATGAAGGACTCACTTGTGCAAGTTCTATTAATTAACCACAAAGAGAATCATAAGTCTTCCAACTCTATAATTCCTTAAGTTATGTTTCCTAAACCTATATTTAGAACTTCTTTTCTCAAATGCTAATTCTAAATATAAAATCAACTAATCGGTGATCAATCAATTAGAGACATTAATTTCAAGGAAACACAAATAACAGGAAATTAAGTTTGAGGAAACAAAAATAAAAGGAAATAGACATTCAATTGCAATAATCTAAAGTTAATTATCCAAACACAATTTTAATTTCGGTCTATAACCTTCTACATTAACAAATTTAGCTATCATAATTTCAAATAATACTAAAATAAAAAAACCAAAGTATAATAATGGAATCCATAGTAATTTACAAGAATTTCAAAAGAAAATAAGAGAGTAAAGAAATAAACTAAAGATGGAACTCCAATGATGATCTTCAAGCTCTTCTTCTCCTCATCTTTGAAACTCAAGTGGCTACTCTAAACCCCAAAATCAGCTTCCTCCTAACAGTTTTCTCTAACACCCTAAAAATGACTATTTATAACTACTCCAAAAAACCTAAAAATTTGCCCCAAAATCTGCCTCAAAAATAGCACATTCCTTTGGATAAAACAAGGAGCGCATGGGGGTAGAGTGAAACATGCACGGCTGCGTGTGTTTGAAATCCTTGCATCTTGGTGAGAAATGGTGCACACAGCCGTGGGAAATCATATGGCACGGACGCGCATGTTACTTTTAGGGAGGCCTGATGCCTCTTCTCGTGAGGCTACAAGGCTTCACTGGTGCAGGGGCGCCACCTTTTTGTGACCTCCCATTGGAACACGGTTTTGATGGCACTGGGGCACCTGTGTGTTGATCCAAAGCCTTCAAAAATGCCTTCTAAGCCCCCAAACTTGATCTTTTCGCCTTCTAAAACATAAAAACAAAATAAAAATAAATAAACAGTAAAATAAAAATAAAAATAGCATACAATATATTTAAAAACTTTATTGACTAAATTTTATTCAAACTTACATAAACATAAAAATGACTAAATACTCCAAAAATAATAATAAAAAAAAGTATATAAGTTAGGGTAACTATTAAAATCATTCTATCAGCATCTCAACATCCAACATTTTACTAACATAATAAATTAGTTGTTGTTGTTTTCCTTCCTCTTGAACAAGGGCCGCATTAATTGTTGTTGTCGAGACGACTTGCCGTCAACCAGTTTGGCAAGTACCTAATAAGTACATGATTTGACATATTTTTCTATCACTCTTTTTTATATTTATTTTGTTTTTTTTTTTTGTTGTTCTTGTATTTTATTTATGTTTTGTAGGTATTCTAATCTCAAAAAAATTGCTTCATGCGCCAAAAGCATGAAAAACAACGACATTGGAAAATTGGAGCGAGGGCCTGGCACCTCAACGCCTAGAAATGGCACCCCAGCAATATGGAACAGAGCCCCCAGCGTGCCCAGGAATGTTGATGTGTACCACAAAGTAAAAACACATGCCGCTATGCTCAAAAGTGATGTCCTTGTGCATGTTTGCGAATTTCACTCTGCATTGTAGTGCAAAAAGTTGTCAAACTTACTCATTTTCATTCCAATATTGTAACCTTATAAATACATCACTTTGGAACACAAAAAACAAGGTTTTTCATCAGTTTTTCTTAGTTTTAAAGTAGAGAGATGGAAGAGAAGCTCCAGTGTAGCTCAAAGAGTATTATCTATGTGGAGGACTCTTTGACGCTATTATCATTCTTCTTCCTATCCTTTCTCTATTTTCTTTTTATTTTTCAATATTTTTTGTTTAGTTTTATTTTTGGTTGAGGGTGAATTTGAAACCCTAGATATAATTATGTGATTAATTTTTAGAATTATTTTTTAATTTTTTAATTAAGATTATTAATGTTCTTCTATTATTACTGTTGATTTTTATTTTCTTGTTTTATTTTGATGCATAACTATATAAGACTTGAGAATAATCTACTGCTAGATCAAGAGACCCAATTGAATTACCTCTCGAAGAGTGGAGAGCTGTCTTGATAGGCTCTCCCAATTCCTGCCCTATTCACAATAATTTGCCACGTGCCGCTAAAGGTGAACTCCAATTGAACCGTGTTTGGACAGAAAACTACTTTTGCATGTAAAATGTCGTATCAATAAAACTAGTCTCTCTTTTCTCTGACAGTGGCAAAATTTCTTAATTTTACTAGTTAATGGTATGTCCAAAATTTACTATAATGATTTTTTGTATTTGCTCCCAAAGACGGTTTTTATCTTTCTTCTTCTTTTTGATTAATTATATAATTATACCTTCTTGTTTTGATTTTTCTTAATGTGTCTCTTTATTTTTTAAAATTACAAAAGTATCCTTTGAATTTAAAAATCTTATTTTAATTTTATTTTTATAAATAGAAAAAATTAGGCAAAACAACATAATTTTCTTTAACTAATTATGAAAAATATCCCATGAAAATAAAAACATAAAAACTCTTAAAACAAAACCTTAAATTTCAAGAAAAAGTTCTTAAGTTTTTATGACTTTTTAAATATTAAAATATTTTAAAAAAAATTATAATAAAAAATATATTTTTAAAATAAACTCAGTATAATTAAGGGTATGTTTATTTTATTTTTATATTTTTTTCTAAAAAGTTTGTGAGAAATAAAATTGAAATAAGTTTTAAAATTCAAATGATACCTTTATAGGTTCGTAAAACAGATAGATAAATTAAAAAATAATTAACACTAAAAGATATAATTATATAATTAATATTTTTTCATCCTCTAGTGCCTCTTGATTTACAATGACTTTTACCGAATAAAGAAGACGCTAATACTAGAAGATATAATTATATAATTAACTTTTTTTTTTCACATTCTAGAGCTTCTTGATTTACAGTGACTTTTCTCGAATAAGGGAGACTTTTCTTTCCCTCTAAAAGCTTCTCCTATGCGGCTGGAAGTTTGGTTATCTTGTAGTTTAATGAGTACATTTAAAATATCCCGGATTATTCATTGAAAAAAAAAAAAAAAAAAAGAAGAATGGGACTTCCGTTAGTTTTTCATTGTATAGCTGGGGATGATTCTTTTCTGTCACCTTTAACTTCCAATAGTGTTGTTCGCTTGTTTTATATGTAAGAATGTGAGATCGAAAAGATGATAATGAGCGAGGGAGGTTGGGAGAGCGAGAGAGCGAGAGAGCGAGAGAGCGAGGAAGGCTGGGAGAGCGAGAGAGAGCAATGGAATTTCATGGCTAAGACACGTGGCTAAAAATTGTGAAGAAGACAGCTATAGAGACAGCGTAGGGAGACAACAGATCTCTTCTTCCTCTCGAAACAAAGTTGTGCTGATCTGTTGTTTCATTTTTTTGTCCTCTTAACTGTTATCCTTGTTATTTATTCAACCCATTATTCAAACTTAACAATTTAAGCATATAAATAAGACTTAAATATTAAAAGTAATTCAACAATTTACTTAAGTGTCAAAATCTAATTAAGGAGACAAACAAAAGACAAAAAGAAAAAGAAGCAGATTTTGATTTGTATTTAAATGTTAGTTTCAACAAATATTGGTCTGTTGAAACCAATCAAGTTTAAAAACAAATAGACTCACATAAAATCAATAGCAATATTACTTTTCAAATTTATTGCTTTTCTTAATTTTTTTGTATTCTTAATTTAGGGAATAGAAAAGAAGTATATGGCGTAACATAAGAATATAACAAAAAATACAAGATAAATAGTACAATTTAGGTTGGGAAAATTAAAAAAAAATTAGTAAAAGCAAACCTAAGAATTTAAAATAATAAATTTGAGTGAACAATTATTTAGATGAGAAAATTATGAAAATATGGAGGATACACAATAAGGCACAATTTTTCCTTGCTTAACTAACTATTTAGTTGAAGTAGAGTTGAGATCAAATGAGTGGGGGCACTTAGAAGACAATATTTTGATCTAAAAAAATGTAAGAAACAACTCAAAAGAAGGACAAATTTTACAAATTTCTTGCTAATGAATTTTATAAAATTTTACTAGGTACCTATTGATGGCTTTTTTGCATCATTGCTTTGAACTTACAATTTTTGGCATTTTGTTCCTAAATTTTTTATTTTGACAATTTACAATTGCAAATTTGTTGCAAATAACTCGATTAATAATTGTGTTACTTTTTGATAAAAATTGACCAATGATTTATATATGAGTCGTTAATCAAGGACATGAATGATCATTTTCATGTATTTTAACCTAAATTTATTGAGATCTTTAATAAAGTCTTATCAGAATAAGAAGTTTTGCATTATTTTTAAAATAAATTTGGTTTAACGAACTCTCATTGTTTGTATGATACATGTTATTTTAGTTGAAAATCATAACATAAGGAGTTTTTTTGTTACTATTTCATAGATTAGGGATACAAATGTTACGTTTTGAAAATTGAAAGGATCGTTGTACACAAGCTTGAATTTAATATGAGGTAATTTGAATTTAATCCTAATTAGAATTGAGGAGGGCAATGAAGATTAAAAATGACAAGCAGGAATAGCTATTGAGAGTTCAGTTTTTAGCCTATGTTTGAAAGACTAGAAAAGTGATAGGAAAGAAATTTGGGGTGGTGTTGGTTGAGAGAAGAAAACATAATCTTAGGTTGTTTAGCAGAAAGAAAATTTAAAAAAAATAAAAAATTGTTGGTGCAACTACATGGTGCTCACTAATATATCCTCCTTTCATTTTTAGAAACAAAAAAGAAGAGAAAATTTGACAAAACGAATAGTCAAATAATTATTTATCTCTAATCACCAGATATAATTTCAGAATAAAGTACATTGGACATTTTATTTTTCACTTTTTGTCTCTTATACTAAACAATATTAAAGAAGATCTTGTTGGGGTATAATTTAGTTAGGCTCAAGTCAGGGAGCAAAAGCCCAGCAAGGGAAGCTCGTGTTGTGTTTCTGACAAATCAAGCCTAACCGGTGTGCTCGATCCGAACATGTCAGTAATGCTATATCGAATTGATTGTTTTCGAGTCCATCTGACAAGAGGGTTTGATGAGCTCGATCTCATGTTTGGATTGCTTGATTCGACGAGTAGATCTTCCTTGACTCGTTTGAGACGAAAACTATAAGCACTCAACCACCACAAGTCGTAACTTTTGGCTTGTTGGAAACAACTTACTAGAGTTGAATTTGATAGATGCATGGGGAGATCCACCAATCCATGTAGCAGAACATGGGATCATGGCTTGAGATTCACACCCAATAAAAGATTGCCACGGGCCCAACTACTCCAAGTACCATTGAGCCCAGTCTCTCCATTGCAGATTGAGGCCCATGATCACAAGAGGTCCCCTATAAATAAAGAAAGAAGGCATCATTTGGGATTATCCAAATTCTGCTGCCAATGCTAAAGCTCTGTAGAAATTTCCCCATAAAAAAAAGAATCCCATTTCCTCAAATCTTTCATCTCTCAACTTAAGCATTTGTGTTTGTACTGAGTTTATCAAATAGTGAAGCAACACAGTAGATGTAGCTCTAACTATGAACCATTATAAAACCTTACATGTGGTACCTTTATTTTTCAGCATTTACTTTTATTTTCTTCTTTATGACCAATATTTTAAGATGATTTAGCTATTATAAACATCACGAATGATGTTTGTGAAGCTTGTTAGGACCTAAGAACAGTAATTGAGGGCCCAATCATCTTAAAATAACTGATGATCTTTGATTTCGTCTGTTTAAATTTAATTGTAAATTTAATGTCTGTAGTTTAGCGTCCACAATGGGGCACTCATATCACCAACTTGAGGATTCTTAATAGCTTCTGTAACAAGCAGTTATGACAAACGACATGAACAACCAAGACGTTCACGACGGGCAAAATGAGGATACACAAGCCATAGCCAGTGAAGGGGACAAGCAGCTGGAAGTCCTCACTGGGAAAGCCGAGTCTTTGAAGACTCTACTGCAGGAGCAAGCCAATTGCTCACAGGAGCAAGACTGATGATCGAAGAATTGAGCAACAAAAATAGGTCGCTCAGAAATCAAGTTAGTTTCTAGAGTTCCCAGCTCTCGGGATATTCCTGCTACTATCCATACTTTGGATACTTAGCCGCACCAACGGCTCCGTCGCATAACAAATGCCACAACAAGCAAGACGACAGCCAATATACAACCCAATGAGTAAGATGTAACCACTATACACACCACCTCCAGCAACAGTGGCTGCCACGACTTTTAACAACCCCAATGACTACCACAACTATAACGACTTCACCAAGTGCAAAAGGAAAAATAACTAGAACCATCATGTTCCCTAGCACAAGGCTCAGGCTGACACAACAACAGCCAGACATTACCTCAGTCCCAACTTTTCTGACTATTGAGGTAATCCAATAGATGATGCATGAAATGCTTAAGCAGAACACCTAGTTGGTCGAAGAAAAAATTGACCAGAAGGTGGCGAAGGCAACGAGTAGGACTCTAACACTCTACGACATTTCAAAGAACATATAGGAGACGTTGTTTACGAGAAGAATTATCGCAGTTGTCCCTCCTAGGTCTGAAAACCTTGTGTTTGCTTGATTTTATGGGACCATTGATCTGAAGGACCACGTCCTCCAACACAAAAATGTGGTAAGTGCAACCAACATCCCCGAACCACATACTAGATGATATGATGTGCAAACTATTCGCGTAAAGTCTGAAAGGGCCAGCATTACAATGGTTCAACAATCTCCAGCCCAAATCAATCAACAATTTCAAAGAGCTAGCTGATGCATTCGTCAACGCCGACTCGGTGCATATTAAGATGGGGAAGACAACTAAAGACCATTGGTGCGAGTCTTTGTGAGTCTATCAAAAAGTTCAACAAGGCTATTTAAGAGATCTCGGAATTGGAGGATGGAATAGCCAGAGAAAGCCTTAAAAAAGGGGCTCCTACATAAGTCATAATTTAAAGAAGCGTCTCTTTAGAATACCCACAGACAATCCAAGAGGCTCTTAACTGAGCGAAAGGATAGATTGATTTGGTGGAAGAGAATGAGCAGTGTGAACTAGAGATTGCCAGAACTAGAGCTCAAAACAAGAAAGAAAGATCACCACCAAGGTCCAGGCCAGAAAGAAGAGATCGAACAAGAACTTCACATCGGATCGAGTGGAAAAGGAATGATGAAAGAAAACCTTAAGGGGAGACAAGTAGACACTTTCACTGCCAAGATATGCATTAAACATTTCCCCTACAAAATTGATCGCACAGCTCGAAGGAAAGGATTACATTCATTGGCTAGGCAAGATGGCTTTGAACCAGTCTTGAGATAAATTGAAGTACTACTAATTCCACCAGGACACAGGTCATTTAAAGATTGATTACAAAGCTCTACAAACAAAGATAGTGTAGGTGCTAAAGAGAGTTTATCTAAGGGAATACCTGCCTGAAAAAAGGCATCGAATGTATGGACTCGACCACGAGAGGGCCAGTCAGAGGAACGTTCAAGCTCGAGACAAGACACCATCACTACCTCTAGTGATCAAAGCCATTTGCAGAGGCTTAGTTTACAATACACTTGTAATCAAATTAAATATCGCAAACTGTGAAATTGGTCTAATATTGGTTGACAAAGTTAGCTCAGCAGACATTCTTTTTTTTTTATGTTAAAGTAGTTGGAGATTGATGAGAAGGAAATTAAAAACCAACGCTACCTTGTTCGAGTTGAATGCCTTGCTTGAGTCTCACTCGGAGTGGCAGCAGCATTGTCTTGGGAAACTGATTTCCTTGTCTTCGACTTCGAAACCATGGTCACTTCTTCAAAAATCAAGTAAACTTTGCTGGAAAGGTAAGGGACCTTCTTCTAATGCTAAATTGTTAATGACTTAATTCGTCATCAAGATGGTGATAATTGAGAGAGATGGATAACAAATATGATTATGAAAAAAAGTTAATGTTTGAATTAAAACGAAAAAGTAAATGCGGAAAGTAAATGAACAACGGAATTTATAGTGGTTTGGTCCTATTCACTTGTTGTTCTTCATTATAATTCTTTGGAAAGATACACACTCAAAATCCTCACCAAATACTTGGATTTATTTCTCAAAATCCTCACCAAATACTTGGATGTATTTGGCAAAATCTAATCTCAAAAAATAAAGCCTCTCACTTTCTAAAATTCAAACCCCTTATCGTCTCTCATTCTATGATTTATAAGGGAGCCTTCTTCCAAGAAACAACTCCCAAAACTACTTGCCCTCCCATAACTATTGTCCCCACATTCTTATCTCGATTAGTATCATCTCATTTTTCCACATGGAGGTAACTGCTCTCCCATATCCTTCACTTTTTGTTGCCTTCTCCAAATTCTAAAATGTGTAAAAGGATGGTTTCTCCGATAGTTACTCCAGATGACTTGTAATGAGATAGTTACCTTGGGTGATATCTTCTAGATAAAAAATGTATGTGATTCGTGATAGGTATAATGAGGTTTCACCATATCAATGTAGAGTAAGGAAATGGTGCTTCGTTTGCACATTCTCTCTTACCTTGGCCTTGCTCTCGCACTAGCTCCTACTTCTGCCTTTCTTGAACATTAGCTCTTCGTCTCAACGAGCGTGGAGAGCTTCTTTAATCCAAAGGCTGTATCCTTGTGAAGAGCATTAAATTCTTTAAGTTGAAGCTATTTCCTAGCTCTTTAAAACATAATGGTGCAACACTTTCATATCTCTTATGATTACATGTCAAAAAAATTACCAAATATTCTAAGCTAGTTACGTTTTTTAAAAGAGATTATTGTTAAAGATGTTTTAAATATGTTAAATAATGGTTTAAAAGGTCGGGTCGTTACATAATGTTAGGATTTTGTGGCAAGAAGATAATATAAAAAATGGTAAGTGTGATATTTGATTTTTTTATTTATTATCAATTTCAATTTATTGTGTACTTGTTTGTAATTTGATTTATGTTACAATTATTATTTTATTAGTTTTCAAAATATTTGGATTGCAAATATGTAATATTTTAGAACATAAATGAATTGTTAGGTCAAATAGCGAATAAAACACAGGATATTAAAAGCCACGTGTGAGAAAATCATAAAAATTTCATTTTTTTCATGTTGAATGACATTTAACAATGCTTTAATTAAAACTACACATAAAAAAACTATTGTCTATTGTGACACCTTGCACAACAAATTGTTAGCTGAGAAGATATATGAGGGCGGATGAAAATCAACATTGTATTCTACCATATATGATGTCTCTCGATAGAATGACAGTTTCAACAATCATCTTCTTTTCTTTTGACGTTGTTTTTGACTGTTGAAAACAGTCGTTAAATGAGCTATTTGCTGTAGGGAAACATATACTAGCTAGTCCTTGGGTTCAAACGGCTGTACCAACCATCCTAGTAATTCTGATCCTTGAGATTACATTTGACGGTGCTCATTTACCTAAAGGCTTGTTTAATACACCGTATGATATTGTATTATATTATATTATATTGTATTTTCTATATATAATAAAATACAATACAATATAATGTTATATAATTCAATACAATATAATAGGTGTGTCAAACATGTCAAGGGCATTATAATTTACAATTTGTTTTTGACAGGCCATAGCCCGTTAATTCCCCCAGCCTTTGAATAAAAAAATGGCACCTCGTTTTTGACGGAACCTTTGATGACCAATTCGGATATTCGTATATTTACTGCATAACTTTTTTCGACTTGCAGCAACCGTTGTTTACATGAGAATGTTTAGAAATTAAATTGAAACTTAAACATTATTATAGTATATGAGAACCTTTTACTATAACATATTTTATTTTACATTACAAAATAAAAAAAGCTTGGCATTACAATAGTTGGAATTTTGATATTGGAACTTAGTTTAACATTTACATTTGTCAAAAATGGACTTTTTGAAACTTTCCTTGATACCTTTAAAGGCATATGTGCTTATATATACTAGAAAGTGGAATACTTTTATTCTTGGGAGAAGAATTCAAATTAATATTTTGAACATTTTTGACACAAAATAAACATGTGAGAAATTTATATTATAATTATTGAGAGTTTTGTACTATGATGATTCGAAGTACGAAGTTCAAACTGGTATTGTCAAATAGAGGGTACATCGAACTATTATTGACTTGTTAAGCAATGTTTTCCTCTTCCTTTAATATCCTTGTTTTCTTATATAACAACATGGCTTAAATAATGTGGATAATTAGATGATTGCACAATTGATTCGGCTCATTTACGTTAGCCATATAGCTCGTTGATATTGAGCAGTGGCTTTTTTTTAGATTTACAATTTCTAATATAAATAGTTGAAGAAAATTGATATTCTTTAACATCTTAAAGGATACATGATATGCTACTCATGTTTTGTAAAATCTAACATTTCTGACCATTTCCATTTTTTTTTTTCTTTTTAACGTTCAAGCATAACGCTTTCAATAAAAGAGAGAGAGAGAATATTGCATTTGATATGTTAATGAATCAAACAATGTACAATTTCAGATCTAATACATGAGCAAGATTTATGTGGTGTTTGGCAATATGAATTAGAACCAAAACTTTTGGTTGCTATAGTTTAAAGCTATCACATGATACCGTGTCAAAAAAAAGTGTGTTAAAACTCTCATATGCGATAGTATTTTTAACCAAGATTAGTTCAAAGCATTAGTTTTAACCAATGCTCGCAGACACCCTGCTCATTTATGCATCGAGTTTGAAGCATGTTTGGCATTATTTCCCAACTTTTCCTTTTTTGAGTTTGAAAATTGTCTAGTGTTTGGATAATTTGATAGAGGAATATTTACACTCACAACTTCTAAATTTAACTAATGATACAATGACACTCTTTTAACAAAACTTTAATCATACTATCGCTTTTTAGTTGTTAATTTTTTTTAATCATAGTTAATAATTCCTCTAAACTAATAAAAACATAATTTGGACAATAAAATATGCATAAAACATTGATTTTGCCCCTTCAAAAAAATTAACATTTCCCAAAACAAAGCATTGAAGAATGCATCTATTGACACCCCTATTTTACTTTGTACAAATCCTTTCTTAAGCCATCTCCATTCTAGTTGTTATGCCTCTTTTAAAATACCAAAAAAGTACCCATACATCTAAATAGTGTTTTTTTTTTTTTCTTCCTCCAACCAACCAAATTCACAAATTTTTCAATTACTTTTTTATGTAAGAAAAACACTAAATAATGAGATTTTAACCCGATAAGCTTAAAAAGGATTTTTCTTTGTTACAAGAGTGTCATTGTCTCTTTTGTCATTAACAAATTTTCCACACAGAGAAAGAAGGTGCTGCTGATAAAGACTGTAGCTGAGGAGACTAACTGCGAGAATCTTGCCCTTTTTTTTTTTTTTTTTTCTTTCTTTGAAGCATAATTTAAATAAGGTTGCTTTTGTTTGTGGTTCAAATTATCTGCTACAAGTAGCCTAAATGTTATGAATTCATTTTAAAACGTTTGTTATTATTAGCTTCTCAATACTTAATTTGGTGAGGAAGCAAAAATGGTAAAGTATGGCTTAAGATGAAAAAAAAAAAAGAGGCAAAAATGACCAGTTTGCCCCTCTTCTTAAGTAAATAACCACTCTTTTTACGAATTAGGGAAATAACCCGTTTGCTAATTCTTAAGCAACTAATTGGGTCAAGAAGACAAGAACATCCTATATAATATCGATAGATACAATGGGAGAAGAAACAGATTTAAAAATAAAAACTTGAAAGGGTGACAGATATACAGCAGGGGAATAAAATAAAATGGCCCAACATCAAGAAAGGTGAAAACTCTATTTGTATGAAATTATACAACAAATCTTGGACAAAAGTTTCTCCGATATTTCCGAAATTTCTACCAAAATATCTATAATTCGAAGGTCCCGAAATATCTGTTATGTATAAACAATTTTTTCTGATATTTATCAAAATTTTAAAAAAATTTTGAGACATATTTTAATTTAATCCTAAAGGATGTTTTGAGACTTTAGAAATTATAAAATTTCTAAAATGTTAAAAATATTGAGAAATTTTTGTCCAAACACTAAAATTTAAGCAAAATTTTGGTTAATACTATAATAAATCAGTAAAAATATTGATTTATCAGAGGTTGTAGGGTAATGTTTTTAACATAATCTTAGTTTATATCAAAATTTTAATATAAAACAAATATTCACTGTTTTTGTAATTTTTTTAATATTTCAACCGATATCAATATTTTCTTCAAAATTTTTGTAAATTTAGAGTATAGATATTTTTACCGATATCGATACTTTTGGTATTAAAAAATATAATATGTATGATTTTTTTTATGTGACACTTATTTATTTAAATATCTTTTTAATGGTCATGCTATCAGAAAATATTAAAATCATATTCAAATATAAGTTTCAGTGATTTTCGTAAATTTTTTCGATATTTCTATAGATATTCATATTATTTTCAACGATATTTCTGTAGAATTTGAGTACCAATATTTCCATCAATATAGATGCTTTCTTTCATGCAACAAATCGACCATTTGCTTAAACTAAAAAATATTGGTCATAAATTTTTAGATGGGCAGTGTTTTGGCCACTAAGTGCAAATTCCCAATAAAATATATACTGAAAAGCGGCGGATCGATTCTCAATATAGTTACCTTCACAGATGAAGGCATGTAAACTATTATATTGGTCCTATTGTTCTTAGAATTCAATTTGACTACACTAAAACATATATCTTCTTACGAACGGTTCCATAAATCATGTCCAGGATTTCCAACATTTCTAGCCTGATCCAAATTACAAAAAGAATTATAATACTAATAGTCACTAAATTTTAGAGTCTTTTTTACGTTTTTCTTAATTTTAATAATCATCATTTTATTTTTTGAATTTTCAAAACTACTCACTTTGCTCATTGAACTTTGAAATCACTATTTTACTCTTTAAGCTTTTAAAGCTCCTCATTTTGCTCCCGTAATTTTTAATTTTTGTTCAAATAAACAGAATTAAGCCTACATAATTCACACATAGTTACCTGTAAGGGCAAAAATAAGATTTTATCACTCTCATATGTGAATCATGTATGCTTAATTCTGTCTATTTAAACAAAAAATCAGAAGTTCAAGAGCAAGATAAGAAGCTTTGAAACTTTAATGGTAAAATGGTAATTTTTAAAGTTCTATGGACAAAATGAAAAGTTTTAAAAGCTTAAAGATAAAATGGTAAGTTTTAAAGTTTAAAACAAAATGAAACAGACCTCAAAGTTTAAGGACCATTGATATTAATAATCATTACAAAAACAAACGACGTCCCCTACAGAGGATGAGATTTGGGGGAAGAATTAATTAATTTGTAATAATATTTAATTTAAAAAGCACAAGACTCCAACAAATTTTGTTGGCAATTTACCCTCATCGACTGTCATTATTTTTATATATCATTATTACTTCATATAAAAGTGACAATAGACCCTGAAATAAAGAGTGAAACATTTTCCTCCCTTATGTCTTCTTTTTTGTAAACTTCGGGCAATGTTTCGTACCTCCACCCTCCTTTTTTATTTTTTATATTTTATTTTATTTTTATCTTTCTTCATTTTCTTCTCATTTTTCTTTTTCATACCACTCATGTTTTTAATTTCTCATTTTTTATCCTTTATTTTGTCTTTATTTACATTGTTTTTTTTTTGTCTCTCCTCCTTTTTTTATTTGCATTATGAGTGTTTCATTTCCATTTTTTTCACCTTTGTACTTTTTGTTCCTTTCTCTTTAATATCTTATATGTTTTTAGATTCACTTTATTAAATTATTTTTCTTGATGTGCATGATCAAAATACTTTTTTTAATTTATTCTTAATGCATATATTTTTTTTTTTACATTTTCTACCATATTATTTTATTGTGCGTAATCTTTAGTTTCCTACATTTCATTTTACAATTACCTGAATCTTTTGTTAGTTAATTTTTATTTCAACTATGACTCTCATAAATGTATTTCCTTAATTGTTCTCCTTAAATAATTTCTTACATATCTGAGTAAACATTTTTGTCATACAATTCTCGTAAATATTTTTTTATGCGGATCACATAAACTATTTACCATCAAATTTTTCTAGCAAAAACTTTGTCCCGTAAAAATGTGCCCAATTAAACTTTTTCTCTTTCACTAAACTAAAAACTATTGGGAAAATAATAAACCAGTATAACTAAATTTAATGTGACAATAGGCTAGAAGCCTATTGCCTCCACTACGGAAACGAAACGTTCCCCTCGTGTTTTTTCATAAATTTTGGGGGACGTTTCATTCGCCCACCCTCCGTTTTTTCTATTTTTTCTTCTCTCTTTTTTTTTTTTCAACCCCCCTTTTAACTTTCCTCGTTATTTTTTCATCCTGTATAGGTCTTGAGAAATGTCCGTGCATATATTGCACCGCTATTATTTAATTTACAGAACATGATTATATTAAATAGTCATATGCATCGCAGTCCAGTGGCTTCTAGTTCATATTTCATGACAGAATTCATCCTCATCGTTCACACTTAGAATTTGGAATGTAAGTTCCTTGTACACTTTTTACCATTCCACTCTCTTTATTTAAAATAATTACATCATTAATAGAATCAAAATTTTATGGATAAAGTATCCATGTAAGTAGTCTGCTTCACAATTTGTGGAATGGGATGTCTCTACATTACGTTAAGACTTCAACTATCGTATCTTTCGTTTGTACAAAAGATACTGCAAAAAACATTATACAACCCGACCTATTTTTGTTACTTAGACGCCCAAACAAAATTAAAATATATTCAGTAAATTACATAAATCGGGATATAAGTACCCAGTCAACACATGT
This sequence comes from Artocarpus heterophyllus, assembly GCA_025403435.1. NCBI lineage: Eukaryota > Viridiplantae > Streptophyta > Magnoliopsida > Rosales > Moraceae > Artocarpus > Artocarpus heterophyllus. The sequence goes on from CM046338.1 coordinate 21,868,692, forward strand.
TCTAACTCACAGCAAGCGGTCATCTCTACAAACATCAGATACATTATATATTAATATTGACAACAAAAGGACAAAAAACTGGTAACACATAATCAATTAAGCATCAAATTCTTCCAACTCAGGTGCAAACTGTCAGGAGGTAAGGATTATATATATATATATATTGTCCCTATTTCAAAAGACTTAAATACTCTGGTTGGAGGACATAAAACCATCTCAATATATAGGTATTTGTTGAACAACCTAACAAGGAATACATCTCCGTGTATCAATCTATATACCAATAAGATCCGATCAATAACATTCCAGGACTGGTAAAGAAAAAATTACTAACAGCAATCCAAACATGAGTTACGATATTAAACTCCATCAAAATAGTCCAAGCCTTTTACATTTGTTTTGATAAACGAAATATCACAATAAAGCAAAACGAGTTTAGAATGGTTTCAAAAAGAAAATATTACGTTAAAACAAAACAAGGGTTGATTATATAATTATACCTTCTAATTTTAATTATTTCTCAATCTATCTCTCTATTTTTAGATTCCATAAAGGTACCATTTGAATTTAAAAAGCTTGTTTCAATTTTGCCCCTATAACCAGAAAACAAAATAGGCAAAGCGACATAATTATCTTTAAATAGGTGTGAAAAATATTTTATAGATTTAAAATTATAAAAAAATTCTAAAACAAGAAATCAAATTTCCAAGAAAGATCTTAATTTTTAGGCTATTTGAACATTAAAACATTTTTTAAAAAAATTTCTTAAGAAGAAAAATATATTTTAGAAAAAAATTTTGCCTAATTAAGGGTGTTTTTGTCTTATCCAAAAGTTTTTTCAAATTGAAACAATTTTTTTAAATTCAAAGGATATCTTTTTAGTTTCAAAAAACAGAAGGATAAATTGATAAATAATTAAAATAAAAGGTACAATTATGTAATTAACCCAACAAAATAATCAGTTTAGGATCTTCCTCTGATGATCAGCAAATTCTCAACTTCAATCCCCTTTTCCTGCTATCGTCATCTTCAAAGTCTGAGAGGTAAAAGAGAGAGTAGCTTAAGCTCAATAGTACAACAAATATCACCAATAACATCCTTTATAAATATTTAAGAAGAAAAACATTGCTTTGTAGAAGGAGAAGAGGGGGCAAGTTCTTAGATCTAACACATCATATAAGATGATTGATAAAACCCTCTGTAAGTCCGAATTATAACTAAAAGATAGCTAGAATTAATATGCACCTAACACGGTGACAAAAAGCAAAAATATTTGTAAACAAAGTATATCCATAGATGCCAAGCACATAAATATTCCAATTTGAAAGAAAATTGTCTTTCTAAATTCACCCCTATATACACGTATTAAATAAACTAGAAATAAGTTATTGGTCTATACCAACATAAATAGATATGACTATTGATGAGAGTAATAGAGAGACAGACCTTGACTAATCGATGGTCCCTACATGAGTTCAGTATCTGATCATATTCCTCGTCTTCACATGCTAGCATTCTATCAATCAGATCCCTGTCTTCAACAAATGAAGTGCAGCACTGGATTATTGTTTGCTTCAGTTCTTTTGCATCTTTCTCATACAATAAGCGCATGCCGCACTTCTCCACAATCAAGCCGGGGCAATAATTGTAAATCATAGCCTCTACACTATGTTTTCCACTCAGCTCTGCAAGCAGCACACGAGGAATGTAAGTCATCCAAATGAACCCGCGCAAATGAAACCACTTAATTTTATCTTTCGCGACAGAACACATTGCGGCAGGGTTTATGCAGAGCATCCTTCGCTTGATAAGTGACAAAGAAGCCTGATAGATCCTTTCGAAAAAGCGTCAGGATGCTCCTTGACCGAAAAAGATGCACATACAAAAAGCCCTCTCCAACTCTTGTCATCACTCAGATTTGAAGGAAGTGCAATTCCCATCTTCGAGTTATCAAGTTGATATTCAAACCACTCTGGAATCCCCTTCTGAGGGAAACATAAGTTGTATGCTGAGCATAAAGAAAATTGCTTTAGAACGAAGAGTATGTCTCCTTTTAGGCTAAGTGTGACCAGAACGCGATGGTTGAAGAATTCTCGGAGTAGAGCTTTAAGAGTTTTTATCTGGTTTTGTGACTCGTTTGTGCGGAGTAGACTCTCAGCCATTATATGCAAATGGTTGAAAGTAGCGGACAAATTTTCAGAAGTATCTTCTTGGATTTTGTCCCAATTCTCGAAAAAGGAGCGTTTGGAGTGTAATACAACAGAGGCACTCCTATCGAAAGCTTGCCTCTCTGCATATTCCTTTCTGTACTTGTCTAATGAAGTTGAAACTTCTTTTGCAAGTTGTTCAGTACTTGTCTGAAGCTTATGGGAGGACAATATTATATTCCTTTCCCTACAGTAGTTCACATGAATAAAATCTTGCATTAGGATGTAGAATTAATTAATTGATATTTGGTATACATAAAGAAATAACAATAGAAATTATACATACAAAATGCAGGTGCAGTCATGGAAATCAAACCTCGGAGTATAAGTGGTGATGGGACTAGGTTGAGACATTTCTCCTTCGAATGCAATGTTACTCTCATCATCATCACTTTGATAATTCTTAAGGAGAGCTGTTGCTGCTTCACGAAGACCGTGAAGGAAAAATGGTGAAAAAAATGTGCTCTCTATTATGCTTTTGCTTAACAACTTTGAATATTGCTCGTACAACAACCTGGTTCCGCACATCACGACTTCCACATCTGAGGTAGCGGGCTTAAAGAAAGCGCTTATACCTTTATAGTTATTCAATTCTTCTGGGAAATCATTGCGGGGGACATGAATTGCAACGAAATGTCTAATAGGCACGTTGAAATGACAAGTGAAAAAAGATAACATACTTTTCCCATGGGCGTACAGATCAACTTCCAGATCAGCTAATATTAAAGCTGAATCTTCTGATTGGCGTGGTTTACATTCAACATATAATTCAAGACCTAGCCAGCTTTTATCCTTGAATATGTTAGGAGGAATGCGGCAGATTGCAACATTCCCCACGCTATGGTGGAAAAACCATGGTGAAAGTATTGGAATAGGGAATATGAGATGAAAAATGTTGCAACGTGCGAAACTTCCCTATTAATATTGCAAAAATCAGTGAGTTGGTGTTAGAAGAATATCGAAATGAGAAAGAGAGACAGAGAGAGGGATATGGACTAAGACAAAGACGACTGACCTGAAAGAGTGCCAAAAGCATTGAGTGTGTTTCATTTATGAAATTTTTATGCTCAATTGAAGGCATATCGTCCCAGACAGCGTGGTTGTGTTCTGCTTCATTATGGGGCACTCCCAAACTACTTTCTTCTTTCCTTTGTCTAGGCTTGACTGTTGTTATGTTGCCAGAGGACTTTAATTCATTGGCACGATCAAATAATTCCTTGCAATGTCGACTAAAACTCAATTGTAAATCCAAGTGTTCATTACAACTTTGAGCTAATTTTTCACTGAACTTTTTCACATCTCTCTCAAATACTGGATGGATTCCAAACATTCGTAACTCCATATCCAATCTATTGGTTGAAAATGAAGCTACAATAACTCTGCTTGATTCGCTTAACTGCACTCCAAACCATTCTAATGGCACATACTGACACACCCCAAATGAACCAAATCTGAAGAATTTAAAGCTTCCAAAGCCTAGGGTCTTCTCAAGTGGACGCTTATCGATGTAAAAGTTACAAAAGATGTTTCCCAGTTCCCTTGTTTCAGTACCGATGTAAAAGAGACAAGAGTTGTTTTCCAATTTCGTTGCTTCATCAAACTCATCACGCTTGTGTTCCTTGAGAATAAAAACAACGAAAAGGGCAAAACCCTTGGTTCTGTGGCCTGGATCGTTGTGATTTTCTAAAGATAGTTCAATTTTTACGGGAGACTTTGTATTCAAGTTCGTGCACCAAAGAGGAATGGTAGTACATCGAAAACGAACTTCAAATCTTTCCCCAGCATTTATTGTTCCCTGTAAACACAAGTGAAGAGGTATTTGATGTGTGTAAAACGTATGGAAGAGAGCCGTATACATTCATACATACATGCATGCATGCATGCATATATATATATATATATATAGAGAGAGAGAGAGAGAGAGAGTGAGAGAGGGATCAAACCTCAATGAATTTAGGCAAGAGTAAATCAACATGTTCCTCGGACACCGGAAGTGGCGCCTCAATCGTGCTCTCTTCATCAACACTTGACGAATTTCGGCAATCTATGAGATGAAATCCCTTATCTGAGGTCCATACTGTCAGCTCAGTCTTTGAGTAACCAGTTAGCATTGGACAGTCACTTGCATCTACGTTATCCAAATTGATAGGAAAATGTTTTGGCAACGACTGAAGCTTGCTACATTTGAACAAGTAAAGATTTTTTAGCTCAGAAAGTTGAGAGATGCTCTCAGGTATGCTGCTAAAATTGTTTTCAGCGAGATTTAGATACTGCAACGACAATAAGCAACCAATATCATCTGGCAACTGAACAAGTCCACATCTACTTAAAGATAATATTTTGAGGCTCTTCAGAAGCACAACGGATAAAGGCAATTTTTTTAGAGGAGTTCCATCCGCAAAAAACTGCTCCAAGTTTTCCAATCTTCCAAGGTCTTCCGGCAATTCATCCATGGACACGCAGCCCGACATAATGAGGGCTTTCAAAGATGTCAGACCACAAAGAATGCCGTTTTGCAGATTTACAAGTTTCTTGCAGTTGGACAGCTCGAATATTATAAGGCCAGTCAAGAGGTTGACTGAAGTTGGCAACTCTCTTATACCTGTACCATCTAAATGGAGTACAGACAAGTTTCTCATGTCTCCTACAACCTCAGGGAACTCCTCGAGGCTTGAACATCGACAGAGAAAGAAAGTTGCGAGAGATTTTAAGCTTATCCTTTGGGGTAGCCTTTTAAGGTTTTCACAACCCTTCAAATTCAATAAAACAAGACGTTGGAGATCTCCAGTTGATGGATGAAGCTCTAACAGGCCTTTACAATCTTCAAGGACCAATCTCTCTAGATTTGGGGTGAAACTGAAATCGGGTGTCTCGGTCAAGTATTGGCAATTGCTGAGATTGATTAGGACTAAGTTTTCCAAGTGCTGTCAGAGAAAACAGCAAACCCAAAAAAAAAAAAAGTTAAAGAAATCATGGAAAATAGCTCATTACCATTGTTCAGCAAGTACATGACAATCAAAAATCTTACCTTAGTTTCCTTCCATAGTTGTTCAAGGTGACTATTAGGCATGCTGAGCTCAACAAGCCTTTCCGATTGAAAACTTGAGGATAATGATATAAGGGGATATCCATGCCATTCCAATAGTCTTAGCTCTCTAGAAAGATAGTACTCATCAGGGCTTTTTGAAAATTCCACGTTACAAATCTTCAATAATCTTAGATGCTTCATTTTCACGAATGGATCAGAGAGTATTTCTTCCTTTCTTGGCGGAGTTAGGAATATGCCTTGAACAAATCTTGTTCCCTGTGCGAGAAAATATCTTTTAAGCAAAAGTTTTTAACGTATTGCTATATGTGTATAACCATGGACAACAGTTTAAGAAGAAGAAAACGATCAAAGTTCTTGAAAATGGTTAGGAAAGGAATTAATTAGCTCTCTGTGAGTGTTCAATTGACTACATACGCTACTTTTCTTTTATAATTTAATTCATGTTCCCTACTTATAAAAGTCATAAGAATTGCGTCCTCACTATTTTTAAGTAAATGCTGCAAGAGCATGATTGATCGACTCGTACATCCAAGCTAAATTGGCATCTACTAGCACTTACTAGATATCAAAATCGTTATCAGACTTTGAAATTCTATTTTATGACAAAGGAAAAAGAAAAAAAGTACCGAACAGAAATGTTAAAGTGATGACGCAGATATTGTAGTGCCGATGTGGCAGTCCCTGGAAGGCTCTTGTTTTGTCAAATTCACTCCTTTGTAACAACTAGTTTAGACTGTTATAGGAATTGATTATATACTTGTAACCGAGTAGTTTTAGTCTTCAGTTTTGGGATTTCTTGTAGAGAGTTAGTAACAGAAATAAGAGCGAGAAACTCTGAGTAAAGAACTGTCAAAGTAATCTGGGGATCTTTGGGTGGTTTTTCAAGAGTCTTGGTTCATCGTTGTATAGAGAAAATTCTATTGATGAATAAAATTTTTGGCTCAGTGGTTTTTAGTTGAGGAAACCATAGTTTATAATTCAATTAGCGTTTTATTTCTCTTCAATTGGTATTAGAGCTACGGATCATCATGAGTTCAGGCTCAGCAAGATTCGATATTGAGATATTTACCAAGGAAAAATGACTTTGGTGTGTGGAAGGTTAAGATGCGACTTTGTTGGTTCATTAAAGGGAAGAATCAACCCAGTACTCTCTCGGATGCAGAGAAGAAGAAGATTCTTGAGAAGACCCACAGTGCAATTATCCTGAGTTTGGGTGATCGAGTTCTGAGAGAAGTATCGAAGGAATCCTCGGCTGCAGCTGTTTGACAGAAATTAGAAAATCTCTACATGACAAAATCCCTAGAAATTCGCATGTTCTTGAAGAGAAGACTTCATACATTTAAGATGCAACCAGGCAAGTCAAAATCTGACCATTTAGATGATTTTAATAAAATCATTCTTGGCCTAGAAAATATAGGTGTCAAGGTAGAAGATGAAGGTCATGCAATGATATCACCTAGTTCACTTCCTGAATCATTCTTCAAATTTTGTTGATACCATGTTGTATGGTAGAGAAAGTTTGTCTATGGAAGAAGATTAATGTGCTTTGATGTCTAAGGAATTAAAGTAGGAAATTGAGATCAGAGAAGGGTCTGCAGTGGGGTTAATGGCCAGAGGAAGACCAGAGAAACAAGAAGTGAAGCTCAAGAAAAGGGCAAGATCGAAGTCTAAAACAAAGAAGAAATGTTTCATGTGTCATAAGGAGGGCCATTTCAAGAAAGAGTGCCCAAAACAGAAGAACAAGGGATCTGACACGGTTAAAGAATCTGAAGATGATGATGTTGCTTCATATGGGTATGAGAGCTATGAAGTTCTTATAGTTGCATAAAACAGATCTGAAGAGGAGTGGATTCTTGACTCTGGGTGTTCCTTTCACATGACGCCTAACAAGGAATAGCTCACTAGTTTTTAGGAGATTGAAGATGGGAATGTTCTGTTGGAGAATAATAAAGAATGTAGAGTGACAAGGGTAGGCCAAGTCAGGCTGAAACTTGAGAATGGCACGGTGAAGATTTTACAAGATGTCAGATTGGTACCTGAGTTAAAGAGGAATCTCATCTTAGTTGGAATGCTTAATGAGACTGGTTTCTCAATTAAGGTGGAGAATGGGATTATGAAAGTCAGTAAAAGCTTGTTGGTAGTCATGAAGGGATCCAAGAAGAATAGACTTTATGTTCTACATGTAAAAGCTGTAACTGTTGACATCCTGATTGCCTAGAAAAGATATGAAGAAACGGCCACTCTCTAGTACAGGAGACTCGGTCATACGAGTGCAAAAGGCTTACGCATTTTGTTTGGGCCTGTTAAAAGGTCTCAAAATAGGCAAGCTCCAATTCTATGAATATTGTGTCATGGGAAAGGCTCAAAGGGTAAAATTCAACACAATAGTGCACAACTCTGAGGCAAGACTGGACTATGTCCATTCTGATTTGTGGGGGCCATCAAGGGTTGTCTCACCTAGAGGAGCAAGGTATTTTCTCTCTGTAGTAGATGATTACTCGAGAAGGGTTTGGGTTTATATTCTTGAGAATAAGAATAATGCTTTTGACTGCTTTGTCAAGTTGAAAGCATTGGTAGAAACTCAAACTGAGAGGAAGTTAAGAAATTGAGAACAGATAATGGGCTTGAATATTGTATTGGGATATTCAAAGATTATTGTGCTAAGCATGGTATTAATAGGCTTCATACTATGGATGATACTCCTCAGCAAAATGGAGTAGCTGAGAGATTGAACAGGACAATTATGAACAAAGTTAGGTGTATGCTGTGCAATTCTGAGCTTTCTAAGCAATTTTAGGTCGAAGCAATTACAACAGCCAATTACTTGATAAATAGGAGTCCCTCAACTACAATAGACATGAAGACACCTATGAAAGTTTGGTCTCGAAGTCCTACATGTTGTGACAATTTGAGGGTCTTCAGATGTGTTGCTTATGCTCACATAAAGCAAGGCAAACTAGAACCACAAACACTAAAAGGTATCTATTTGATGTCCAATTGGAGTTGAAGGATACAAGCTATGGTGCCTTTGGCCAGGAAGGCCAAAGATCAGTATTAGCAAAGATGTGACATTTAATGAAGATCAAATGTACTCTCAACTAAACGCAGAAGACAATGCATATACTACTCAAGCATGAGAGAAAGTGCAAGTGGAGGTGGAGCCCATTGCTAGTAGTGGTGAAACAGGTGAACAACTAAAAGCTGGTGATGGTGAAGCTCAGCATCGAGATATGGAACCTTTTAAAGATTATCATCTGGCTAGAGACAGATCAAGGAGAGAAGCCAGGCCTCCAGAGAGATATGGTAATGCTAACTTGATCTTATATGCTCTTGCAGCTGGTGAAGAGATTGATAATGAAGAACCTATGACTTACACTAAAGCTGTAAAGAGTAATGAATCAGCTAGGTTGGTAATGGCCACGAAGGAAGAGATTAGTTCCTTACAAAAGAACAAGACATGGGAGCTTATGCCCAAACCTAAAGATCAAAAAGTTGAGGGATGCAAGTGGATCTTTAAAAGGAAGGAAGGCTATTTGGTGTTGAGGAGTATGGTTTATAGCTAGGATAGTTACTAAAGACTTTACTCAAAGAAAAGGGATTAATTACCATGAGGTGTTTTCACCTATGATAAAACACTCTTCAATTAGAGTTTTGTTAGCCTTAACTGCTTGTCTCAGTTTGGAGTTGGAACAGTTAGATGTCAAATTCTTCATGACACAACCAAAATATCAGGCGTGTCTGCTGAGGAAGTCCCTTATGGATTAAAACAATCCCCGAGATAATGGTATAAGATGTCTGACCTCTTTACGATTCAAAGGGTTTTAGTAGATGCAACTATGCTAGTTGTGTAGATTTCAAGGCATTGTCAAGTCAAAAGTACATTTGTCTACTTCTGTATGTAGATGATATGCTCTTGGCCTGCCAAGATATGGAAGAAATAGACAAGGAGAAAAGGTTGCTGAATTAGAATTTGAAATGAAAGAGCAAAGTACTGCTGGGAAGATACAAGGGATTGAAATCAACAGGGATAGACAGAAGGGCTTGTTGTTATTAACACAACAAGGATATCTTGGTAAGGTGTTAGGGAAATTTCGAATGCAGGATGCAAAGCCTGTATTAACACCTTTGGCACAACACTTCATGCTGTCACTTGAAGATGCTCCTAGCTCTGAACAGGAGATGGCTTATATGGAGAGAGTGCCATATACAAGTATCGTGGGAAGCCTAATGTACCTAATGGTGTGTACCCATTCTGATTTGGCTCATGCTGTAAGTATGGTTAGCAGATACTTGTCTAATCCAGATAAAAGAGACATTGGGAGGCTGAAAAATGGATACTTGGTATCTAAGAGGTACAAGTAAGAAGGGTTTGCTCTATAATTCTGTGAAGAAAAAGGAACAGTGTGTTACAGGTTTTGCGAGCTCTGAACATGCTGGAGATCTTAATAATAGGAGGTCTCTCACAAGGTATGTTTTTCAAGTGTTTGGGTGCACTTTCAGTTGGAAATTTACTCTTCAGTATGTGGTACTCTGTCAACCACAGTAACAGAGTACATGGCTGTCATTGAAGCTGTAAAAGAAGCAGTATGGCGTAAGGGATTAGTAAAAGAGCTTCGTTTCAAGCAAGATGTTGTTATAGTACTTTGTGATAGCTAAAGTGCTACCCATCACACCAAGAACCAAATGTAACCAAATGTTCCATGAGAGGACCAAATATCTCACTATTAGAGCTCATTATGTCAGAGAAGTAATAGCTCAGGGTGAAGTTAAGGTGGAGAAAGTTAGCACAGCAGAGAACCTAACAGATATGCTTACTAAGGCTTTAGCTTCCACAAAGTTCAATCACTGTTTAGAAATTCTTCATGTGGAGGGCAGAAACTCATAAGGTTGAAGAGGGTAGTCACGAAGTGGAAACTCAATATCAGACTCAAGGTGGAGATTGTCAAGTGATGAGTCAGACATTGTAGTGTTGATGTGGCAGTCCCTGGAAGGCTCTTGTTTGGTCCAATCAGATTCACTCCTTTGTAACTGCTAGTTTAGAATGTTATAGGAATTTATTATGTACTTGTAATTGAGTAGTTTTAATTTTCAGTTTTGGGAGTTCTTGCAGAGAGTTAGTGAGAGAAATAAGACTTGAGAGTTAGAAAATCTGAGCAAAGAACTCTGAGAGTAATTTGGGGTGGTTCTTTGGGTGGTTTTTCAAGAGTCTTGGCGATCATCATTGTACAGAGAAAATTCTGTTGATGAATAAAAGTCTTGGTTCAGGGGTTTTCAGTTGAAGAAGCCATAGCATGATTCTGTTTTGTGATTCAATTAGCATTTGATTTCTCTTCAAGAAAAAATAAAATTCCATCCTGAAGGGCAAAACAAAAATTAAATAAAAAACAACTCTTAAAAAAGAAATAAATAAATGTAGTTTAGTAGAGCTTTAATTGTGTTCTCATTCAATAATTGAAATTAACAACTATATTTTTTATGGGAAAATTAACAATTGTGCGCCAATTCAATAAGATATTATTTCTATATTTTCATAATGTGCTACTGGAGACTATAATTTAGTCTGCTTATATATTTATTTATTTTGGCTCATGGTAGAAAAACTCTAGTACTTTTCTTTGGTTTTATAAGTTGTGATCCTCTCGTATTATTAAGAAGGGGAAGTAAACTATTGTTTGTATCATTAGTCCTTAATTATTTTTTTCTTATTTATCGTCAGAACTTATACAAAGTCAGTGTATTTTACAAAATGAATATTATAATGTTATACATAATTAATTTAGAATATCTCATCCCGCTATTTGCAATATAAAACAATGCATTTTTCTGTGGACAGCATCAAATGATTCTGGTTTCCTAGCTGCTTGAATTTTTAGACTATTTTTCAACGAAACTGCAAATTTACTTAACGAACATGATTTCTTTATGTAGTAAAAGCGTCAATGACTTTACATAGCAGTTAATTAATGTGAATATGTTCTTTCTCTTAGGAGGAAATGTTTTTGTTGAAAAAAAAAATACTTTCACGAGCATAATATATCTTAGTAAAGTGAGGTTAATTTTTAGCGAACATAAACTTAAAGGACGTAAGTTTTTCCTTTTACATCATAACTTTGCGGGCATTCGTGAATTAACAATCATAGAATAATTTTCCCTAAAAAAATCATAAAAAAAATAACAAAGAATTAATAAACATATAGCAGAAAATATAAAATTACTTACTGGTAATAAGAAATTTAGCAAAATTTGAAAGCTTTTTTTTTTTTTTTTTTTTCAATCAATATGCCATACCATATCTTCCTGAAGCACATAAAGGGCGTCCCTGTGACGCCACAACCTGCTATGCCCCCCTGGATCATTGATTTGATCCTTACGTACGATTTCCCAACCCAATTGTTGAAGTGAATCATGCATCCACACCTTTCCTGTTTTAATAGTTATTAGAGATCTAGCAACAAGAACACGTAGATTGATGTCTGGATAAAAATCACAGCTTTCAAATATCTTTATCAGACGAGATTCATCCTCTCCTTTGAAGAAACATGCTATATCCAAAAAGATCTCCTTAGCTTGGGCATTTAATGCATCATAACTGAACCGAAGCGCTTTAGTTATACCCTCATGCGGAGTTTCCCGGAGACGATTTAGCTCTCCTTCCCATTCCTTTTGGCTTCTGTGAACATGTAAAAACTCACCCAAAACCTCAAGAGCCAAAGGAAGACCATCAGCATAATTTACGAATTCCTTTGACAGCTCTTCAAAAATTCTATTAGGATGGCTTTTCCGAAATGCTTTCCAAGAAAACAACTCAAGTGCTTCCTTATCAGTTAGTTTCTCAACCTCGTAGATAGCAATAATACCAGATTCCTTCAACAAGCTCTCATCTCTCGTTGTTATAAGAATTCTGCTTCCTGGGCCAACGTCCCCAACGAGAGCTTCTATTTGTGCTGTTTTATCAACATCATCTAGAACAATAAGCACCTTCATAGAAGCTTTGTTGTTGAATAATTTTTCATCGAGATGTTTCTTTAAGGAAGACAAACCATTCTCTCTTTCACATTCTTCCCTGACATTGTAAACAAAGCAACTGGCCTCAAACTCACAGCGGTTCCTTTCGAAAACTTCTTCAGCAAAAGTTGTCTTACCAATCCCTCCTGTTCCCCAAATGCCAACCTTGTGAACTTCTTCGGAGCTGCGTTTCAAGTAGGCCTCGAACTTTCTAATACGAGAATCCATTCCAACTATCTCCTTGGGGTGCAACTTTTCCGAAACCTTTGTAATAATACTCCGAATGGCATCCGGGTACTCATTCCTGAAAAAGACCACCCCAAAGAAGTTTATTCATAACCCCAGTAGACATGTCATAAAAGATAAGAATACGTGTGATTGTCTTTGCTTTCTATATTGTTCGCTCCTTAAAGAAATATGTAAGTACTCATGAGAAAAGAAAACAACATATAGAGGAGGGAAAGGACCCAAAGGCGAGGTTAACCATGTATTTGGTGCGTGCTTGTTCAAATAATTAGTACTCATTAAAAAATAGGATAAATTTTAACCCTGTTTGTTTGACTGGTTTAGTCCAGTTTAGCGAAGTTCGAACGAACATCACAGTTTAATTGGTGTTTGGTGATGCATTTAATTCGAACTAAACTGACAGTTCAAACTAAGTTGAACTACATAGCTTAGAGTTTAAATCTCTTTCCATTTTAACATTTCAAACCAATATTAAACAGTGATATTGAATACTGATTTTACTCTTAGATATTTCTTTTAATAATGTAACACTACTATTTTAATTAAATAACTTTTTATTTTACATATTTCATGTTTATTTTAATTAAAAAAAATTTTCATCCTTCAAACTAAAATTTTCAATACTCATCCAAATATAAATTCAGATTTGATATCTTGTTCAAATTGATACTTTAACTACACATCCAAAAGCTAGTTTGGATTACTATTTAAATTATATAATTTGGATTTTTTTGTTTAAACTAGAAAAGTTCAAAGTAATACAATTCAAACTAATGAACCAAAAGGGACATTTACTTTTCGCCCCTGAATTTTAGTAACTTAGTCATCTTGTTCTCTAAATTTTAAAAACTAGTATGCATACCCCTCGAACTTTAGCATATTAGCGGAAATGCCCTTCAAAAAAATGCCACTTTTTGTTACTTTGTCCTTAAAATTTTATTTCCTCTCCAAACTTTAGTAGCTATGCCTTCTTATCCCTGAACTTTTGAAAACTCGTATGTTCACCCTCTCAATTTTTTTCTTTCCTTTCTTTTCTAGACAACAATTCTTAACACAAGTAAAAGCTCAAATTGCTCACCCAAGAGTTGTGGACTGAGCCTAAGACTGAACAAGATTTACTAAGTAATTAAGGAGGAAGACATTAAGAAATGAGGAGGAGGAGCAAGCTAGGGCTCCAAACTCGAAGCCTAAGCTTTAAAATCACAACTATTAAGGAGGTTGTGTTTGAGATTGAGCAAGATTCATAGATTTTGAGTGGATTGAAGAAGAAAGAATTGTGCTTTTTGAGGGAGAGACATAATGAAATGGGAATAAAGTGTATGATTGTCGTCGATGAGGAGCTTGCTGCCACTCGTCACCACCACCTGCTCCTCCTCATTCTTTGGCAAATCTTGTTCCTCCTCGTTAACCTGCCATTTGTCGTCGCATGTTCTACAAGCTTAATCTCAGCCCCATGAAGGAGTTATCTTTCGTCTTGGCTTAGTCCACAACTCTTGGGTCATGAATTTAGATTTGGCCTCATGTGAAGAGTTGTTAACTATAAAAGAAAAGGAAAAAAAAAAAGTTTGGGGAGTGAACATACTTGTTTTTTATGTTCAAGAAGTAAGATGACATAGTTACCAAAATTTAAGGGGCAAGTGACATAGTTACCAAAGTTTAGCTGAGGGCTTTTGTGGACACAATGTAAAGGGCAAAATGAAAATTTTCAAATTTTCAAAATTTAAAGGGAAAAATGATTAAGTTACCAAAGTTCGAGAGGCAAAAATAAAATTTATCTTAATAAATATATTGAGAAGTTGAGACTTCGACTGGGCGACAATATCTAGAGGTGGCTCAGTGATTAATACAAAAGAGAATTCTTTATTTAGTACCCACTTATAATCCTAGCACATGCTATAATTCTTTTGTAATTCTATTACGAGAATTGAATTCTAATGTTAATTGTCCCATCATGTAACTTTAATCCTGAATGATTAAGGAACACGATTAAGGAACATGCATTCATTTGATATATCTGTTAAGTGGGTCAATGGGTGGGTAATTCTGTTGATGAATAAGAGACAAGGTTTAATGCATAGCACACCTTTGTCTTGTGAATACTTTGAAGTATTCACTAACTGAAGGTTAAAATCGAAAGATACATTCTTGTATATATGAGTTTATCGTTGTTTAATTTGAAGAAATATTGTTGCAATCTAGTGCCGGGTTATTAGAGTAATTGTAATATATCTCTCAAAATGTTTAAGTCAAAAACACACATGAAAAATAAGAAAATATGTACTTTTATAAGTGTTTGCAAAAGCATCTAGCGCTATGGCTCTAGAATTGTGATGGAGACTCGACGTTGGAGCACCAGGATAGTGACGCTGGAGTGCTAGCTATTAGAGACTCTATAGCACTGCAATACCAAAAAGTTGGCACTGCAGTGTTGCAGATCAAGATTTTGACACCGTAGTGCCAGAAAGGTGGAGTCGTAGCCCTAGAAAACACCACGACGCTAGCCTAAAATTGTTGATTTTGAATGTAATGTTTTTCAAATTATTACGAACCATTATTTTAGTTAATTGTATGCTTTCATACAAAATTAAATACCTATTACTAATAAACATATATGTTGTAATAGTTTTATTGTTTCACGAAATGATACATTTATATGAAAGGTTGCATGAATTGCAACGCTTGCACTAGTTCTTGAAAAGGCATCCCTGTATTTTAATTAAATCTCATAGAAATTTTAGATTTTATATCTTATTCTTGAACACCATAATATTGTTAGTTATAGTGTTCTGGGTTTATTGTATCTTAGAAGTAGTTTGTCGTAATAACCTGTTACCAGACTTCGTAACGAGAATAAATAAAACCTTAATGAAAGTATCTTTATGCCAAATTCATCAACAGAAGTACCCATTTTTAAAAAACTAATCTAATGCTTAACTCTTTTTTTTCCTTTCAAGAAAACTTTTTTTTTTTTTTTCAGGCAAAGAGTTTGTTTAACAGACCTATTATATCTGTAGAAAAGAGAGGAGATCAATGGGGACTAAAGGTAGGAAGATTGAAAAAAAAAGAAAAGAAAAGAAAAGAAAAGAAAAGAAAAGAAAAGAACGAGAGAGAAAAATTAAATTGAATTGGAGACATTCACAAGTTAGTGGGTCCCATAAAAAGTTAACTGCATCAAACGAATAGAGTAAACAAATTTATCACTTCTTTATAGTGAAAACGGGTCACAACAAAACCAAATCAGCTTCAATACATGTGCTATTCGGTTGTGGGAAGGGAGTACCTCAGCATGGGTGTTTAGTTTTTCAGTTTTAATTCAATCGATTAAACTATAAATAATATAAAATTTTCAATACTTACAATAAAAACTAAAAAATTATTATAGTATAAAACTGTTATATCTTATGACTTTTAAACTTAAAACTTTAATTATATCTGTGTGTCCCGGATAAACTATTTTGATGGTTGAAGTAATTAACATGTTGAGGTTTCGCTTTTTGTTTGGATAACTTAATGTGATTGGTCAAAACTGCCAAAGTGTATTCTAAGTGAATGACACATGCGAATCGCGAATGTACTATGTGCTACGTCCAGACCATTTAATGAGGTGGCGAATTCCCTATTGCTGGGAATGGAAAGTTTCTAGATCCAATACAACCTTTGGCACTCTTTATTTGTGTTTAAGGTCTCTTTATCGTGACAACTCTTTTTTTACCTCATAGGTGACAGACACACCTTTTTAAGCTAAAGGGGCGTAAAATAACAAGAATTAAAAGATTTTAAAACACTTAATCATCTAAAGATTTTATTTACCGGATGGGTAAAATAATAATAATAATAATAATAATAATAATAATAATAATAATAAATTATTTTATATAGAATCACGATCATAAATTTTCAATCTAAATTATAAATTATTATAAAAAAAATCTAAAGGGGGTTTTTGGTTTGCAGTAATCAATAGGAATCATATTCTCGAAAAAATGATTGTAGGGAATATAATTTCCAGAAACTAAGATTATTACGTTTGGTTGCACATAGGAATCTTCTATTAGATTTCTAGGAATAATATATTACTGTGTTTGGTTATACATAGGAATATTGTATAATTGATAAAATAATTTATTGTATTACCATTAAATGTATCAATATAATATATTAGAACTAATATTAAATAATAATAATATAAATATAAATAATAAAATAATATTATATATAATTTAACATTAATATTACTATGAATATTAATGTTATTATTATTAAATAATTATTATTTTATATTAATATAATACTTTTTTTATCTTATATAAAAATATTAATTTATAATCATCATAGAATTATTATTTAACAATATATTAATATTAAAATGTTGTATATAATATAAAATATATTGATATGAATATAAATAATAATAAAAATACAATTCTTAATAATATATTAATATTTATATTAATATTAACATTAAATAAATATATTGTTATAGAAAATATTAAACATATTTAGCTATATTTTATATTTATAATTATTATAATAGTATTTATATAGTTTAATATTGATATTGCTATGCATAATAATATTAATATTATACTATTCATATTGATGTTATATTATTATGTTTTTATTATTATTGTGATTATTATTCTTATTATTAAATTATAATTTTATATTGATATAATATTTATATGTATATCATATATTAATTTTAATTTTAATAATAATACAATATTATTTTATTTTATTATTATAGTATTTATATATATTATATTTAGATATTGTATATGTAATATATTATATATGTTTATTATTATTGTTAATGTTATTATTATCATTATTATCAAATTATTATTTTATATGAATATAATTTTTATATTTATATTGCATAGAAATATTAATTTATAATAATATTATTATTATTATAATTTAATAATAATATAATTATTATCATCATCATCATCGAAATAAAGATGAGATTTTTATAGTTTTGAGATTCCTAGGAATATGAATATCACTTTGTGGGTGGGCTTCATATTACCCCAAAATAAGGTAATCTGAATCCCACGAGAATTAGTTTCCCAGGATCCAAAACGTAAATTACTGTATACCAAACATGAAAATCTTACAGATTCTCATTCTCATATCAAGATTACTGCATATCAAACGCCCCCAAAGTATAAATGTGAAACAATTGAAAATATAACACGTAAGTTTTTAATAACCTTGAAACATATACATGATATGAAAAAATGTAAAAAACAAGAATAGGATAATTATTAATTAAAAGATTTTGGAAAAATTATTGGTGCATAATATTAATTAAAATTTGCTAGATTCTATTTATGTAATTAAATGGAAAAAAAAAATTGTGCATATCCATTACTATTAACACCCGCGTACAAATAGAAAATTGATTTTACTGTCACTATAATTTCTAGTCAAACCCTAGTCTACCTAGTTGACTGTAAAGGACATTAAAAGGCTCACAATGTATTTAGCATGCTTGTGTAATCAAGAGAAAAAATCTAATGGAAGATCCTGAGCATTCAGATTATATAAGGAGTTCAAGGGTATACAGTACTTGTGATTTTAAAGAAAACCAAATTTCAACAACGTGGGCCCATTCGAACATCGGTTTGTAGAAGGTGATATAGCGAAGAAGTCGGAGCCTTAAAAGACCTTATTTGTGTACAAAATTCAAAAATCCGATCCCCCAATTCCACGAATTTGTCCAGCAGTAATTTAATTGTGATATTCTAGGTCTCTTATATAATTATAATGGTACAAGCTTGTTCTTCCACTTGTTTTAAAAAAATAGTGATTTGCTCCATTTTCTTTTTTTTTTTTTTGGTGCTGGAAGCGGCGCGGCTAATCTCTATCAGGCTTATAAAAGTTTTGGGAAAAAATAAAAAAAAAATTTGTAAACTTGATAAACCAAAAAAAAAATGTAAAATTTTGTAAAATGATCTTTCAACCTTTGCTTCTCAATATCCCCTACCAAACAATTCCATTCCCTTATCATCGATTTATGGTAATTCGAAAATCCATTCTTGTCAACTTTTCTTAACCCACTCATAATATGTTGGGCATCACCTATTTGATATCTATAAATTTAGAGACGTCACAAATATCATTTTCAAGGAAATTACTTTCTATAAAAATGTCCAACTTTTAGGACAATTTTTGTTATTTTTTCATGCGGTATGTCATAGGTTTCTTCTTCTTTGGCAGACAAAAAAAAAAAGATTTTGAAAAGAAATTAAAAAAAGGCATATAAAACAAATTATTTTCTATGGTCTTTAAAAAGGTGGTGGGAACCAGTGATGATAACCACTTTTACTGTAGCATGTAAGAGTTTTACACTGTAGCATATTTTTTTTATTATTACTGTAACATGTGAGAGCTTTACACTGTTTATAACTGAGATTATGATAAAAATTGAGTAGTTCTCACCACTGTCAAACACCCCAAAGACAGTTTGTTTTAAGTATTTAGGGTTGTTACACTTCTAATTAAGGTTTGTATTATATAAGCTTGATTAATTTTTGGATATATTAACTTTGTTTTTTTGTGAAGTGAGGTTTTTTTTTTTTTTTTTAAAAGAAGATTTTGCTCCAACAGAAGTAGAATACAAAGGTGATGACTCCATAGAATCAGGTGTAACCCTCAATACAAGCCAGTTTCATGAGTACAAGCAAATAATGATAATGCTAGAGGATGAAAACATGTGCTAGATGCCTAAAAAATAGGAAACACCTCGATACACTAACAACAAGCAATGTTACACTTTTTTGATTGACCGTAGAAAAACTATGGACAAATCCGAATAATTATGGGCTATGACAATGTTGCACAAAGGCCACAACCATAGAACAAATAAAACCAGCATTAAATTAGGTAATACATTCCTTTTTTACTGTTACTATTTTGTTTTAACACCTATTTTTTATTCTTTTGATTTATATCACTTTTTCAAAACAAAAAGGCTAAAATAGTCATAGATAATATTTATTTGTCTAACCTTAATGTAAAATATTTATAATCAATTATATCTTTATGCTCTATAAAAGTGATATCTTTTAAAGTTTCGCATAGAAAAAATAAGATTGAAAAATAATGCTATAAAACTGTATTTTTCAAATTAATTCTAAAACCAAATACCACAAAGAGTAGGCTCTTGACGGGTCAGACACACAAAAACAAATGAAAAGTAAGGATACCACTTTTATTATCACAATAAAAAAACTAAAACTAAAAAAAAAAAAAAAAGCATAATAGAAAGAACAACACAGGAAAGGACTTAGAAGAGCCAGACCAGGGCGTGACCACATTTGACCTCTACACTCCCATGAATAACAGCTTTCAGACTTCCATAGGAAAACAATAACTAATACGGTGTTTGGGAGGGTGATAAGATTTAATGGTGTGAACCACTTTTATTGTAGCATGTGAGAGTTTTATACTGTAGCATATTTTTTTATTGTTACTGTAACATGTGAAAGCTTTACACTATTTATAACTGAGATTGTGGTAAGAACTGAATGATTCCCACCACTGCCAAACAACCCCTAAAACAAAATCTGTTGACCCAAAACCAAGTCTTAGCACGACTTAGCATGACTGACGAAGAACCCCAGACATCAACAACAACATCCACTAGAACAAAAATAGATCTGCGGCAACCAAGCCCTACTTCCGATGACCACTGATGCTCACCGGACTCTACCTACAAAAGCCACAACCACGGTGCAAAAGGACCGAGATCCTCGAACCTCGACATTGAAAACCAAATCGGGCTTCTGGTAGACGCCATCTTTGCTAACAATGCCAAAAAGCGCAGATCATAGATCACCCACACCAACCATACCCCACCCTTGCTGAATCAAAACATCATCTAGCCGCCAAACTATTGTAATATCATCAAAACACTCTACGCTGCTCCCTTCCCTGGGCCAAAGAAACTGCGACCAGCCAAAGGCCGACACTGACCATGGGCCCAAGCAAAGGAAAAGGGGGTGGCATAGCAAACAAAGAAAAGAACGGAATTTTATATATTTTAATATTTAAATTTTAACTTTATTTTTTAAACAAAGTATTGATCATTTAGAAACAAACAAAAAAAGTATAAGAGTAAATTTTTCAACGATAACGCTAAGACTAACTAAGACTAACAATGAAAACAACAAGAGCAACTAGAGGGTTGAAACATAAATTAAGTAACTACAGCTAATTAATTAGAGATTACCTATCAAGTAATTAAATAAAAAAACTAATAATTACTTTATTCGACGTACCTATGATCTTTTAAATGCCAACCAGCGACGCTAGCTATCGAATTTAACGCGCTCCGCCAAGCGTCCACTCTTTCCATTTGATTGTGGAAGTTCTGCTCGTGCTTCTTGAAAGCATCTGCTACAAGCCCTTTCTGCTTTCTTATGTGGGAGGGATCTACATCACAGAAAACCGGAAAGACTATGAGCCCCTTGTCTTTGCACTCGTAAATCTTGGCGAGCTCGTCTAAACACCATCCCGAATCAGCATAATTTTCCGAGAAAACAACAATGGCAGACTTTGATTTCTCGATAGCTTCTAGGAGATTCGGAGAAATGTCTCTTCCCCGCTCAAGCTCATCTTCATCCATAAAGGTCTTGATTCCAT
Source organism: Artocarpus heterophyllus (assembly GCA_025403435.1). NCBI lineage: Eukaryota > Viridiplantae > Streptophyta > Magnoliopsida > Rosales > Moraceae > Artocarpus > Artocarpus heterophyllus. Next base: position 21,889,851 of record CM046338.1, read on the forward strand.
TCTTCACCAAAGCTTCATAGAGATGATTGGTGAAACTTCTGCGAGTATCTTCACCTCTAAAACTCAAAAAGACATCATACTCTTTCCCATCATCAGCTAAATTTTTCTCCATCGCAAATTAATTCGTTGGACACGGAATACAGAACCTTTGACACTTATGAATAAGCTGTTCAGCAAGTTATCATATATGGCAGCGAGCTAGCAATGTATATATTGCATCTTGTTATAGCTGAAGATTAGACACTCACAGACTGTAGGGCCTGAAAATCACATGCTCTCATGGTAAAAAAGAAAATAATAAAAAAGTACAAGAAATCGGCGCGAAGCTGCCTGCGCTTGTTAGTGTCCCTTCTATGCACGTCTCTTCTCTGCTTCCAGCAATGTATAATTGATTATCGTACAACGTTGATGCAAGATGCCACTCTCTGGGCTGTCATCAGTAAAAATTTTGTGTCGGCAGTAGTAAAAATTTGGTAAATCCCAAAAAATATCGCTTTTTTTAAACTACTTGCACTAAAAATGGGTTTTAAAATATTATGATAAATATTGAATTTATGATAAAATAATTTATTTATTTTATTGTTTATAGTGTAAATAATTTTTATTTAAATAATAAATAAATTTGTGAGACAAATAATATATTTATTTATTATTTATAATGTAAATATTATTTAGTTATATAGTAAATAAGTAATTTATATTGTAAATTTGACATTTAAATATTTTTAAAATATGATATTTACTTCAAAAAATTTTAAATGCCTAATATCTCCCTTGTTCTTCCTTAAACTTATTAAAAGCTTTTATAGTATATTTTGACTGTATTAGTAGGTTCTATTATTGTTTTTATTCCTACACCCCCTCTGTTAAAAAAAATAGCCCTTTTAATGATAGGATTTTTAGCGTCAATAAAAAAGGGACTTTCAGCTACAAACTTTGTAGCACAAGAATTATTTTTTATTCTTTTGGGATGCATGATCCACTTTTAGGGACTATTTGCCATCACACTAAAAGCCTTAGCGACAAAAAGGTCGCAATATACAATGTATTGGCACATGGTAAAAGTTGGTGAGCCTAATTTGAGCATATGTCGACAAAAAGGTCGCAATATACAATGTATTGGCACATGGTAAAGTTGGTGAGCTTAATTTGAGCATATGTAGACAAAAAGGTCGCAATATACAATGTATTGGCACATGGTAAAAGTTGGTGAGCCTAATTTGAGCAATATGTAATGCCTATAAATTTTAAATAAAATTAATTATGTTAAATTAAATTATTAAATGTATCAAGTGTGATTTAGGTATAAGTTTTATTTATTTAAAATTTTGTTATATTTATTATAATTGAAATTTTGATTTCTTGTTTTTAAATATCAAATGATACTATTACACTGTATTTTTGCATATTTACAAAAGTACAATGTAGTCCATCCACGTGTAAGGCCTTTAAAAAAAAAGAAAAAAAATAGAAATCTGATGAAAACCTCCCCATTCACATGACGTGGTCCCCCGTTCTTTTTCCCATCAGATTGTTGTTCCAAGGACAAATATGCTACTCCTTTTTTTACTTTCACATTCCACCAGTCTCCAACGTCTCCCTCACTCCTTTTTCTACTTTCACATTCCTGCTTCAACGAACACAAAGCAAAGGCCACCATTCTCCAACGTCTCCTTGACTCCTTTTGTTAGACATGCATGCTTTAAGGAGTAAAAATATAATACATTTTTGGAGATATTTTTATCAATAAAGAATTTATTCATTTATATATACCAAATATTGTCCTCTTTACGTTTATATTTGTTGAATGTATGATAAGCAAACAGTAGTCTGAGACTGTCAGTCTAAACCTTAAGAATTGGGCATATGATGGGATGATTATGCGGAAGACACAATTCTTAGGGTGACGGTCTAAAACATATGATCCGCAATCGAGGGAATAAAATTGGGCGCTTTATTCATGTAAAGATTGTTATGTTGTCTATATCCCTTTTGGGAGATGATTTGTCTTGACCATCGGAGTTGGACTCCATGAATAGAAACATTGGCATGTTGTCATAGGTGACGATGTGTTGGATCGGGACATAAAGTGAATTGATTTGGATTAATAATTCTGTCTTGGCAAATCGATTCACTTTAGACAATCATTTGTATTATATCTTAATCCTGAGATGAATAATGGGCCCGTTGTTGACTTGTGTCTTTTGATGTACCAATGGGTGACTCCCACATCTCTATAGTGGCATGCATGCCGGTACGTTGGAGGCATGACTCTTGATAGCGTAGACTTGTTATTCATAGATATGGAATCCATAGCTCCTCTTTAGGAGTAATGATATCCTCTTATATGCGTTGTCCTGTAATTGAAAAACTGGAGCGCTCAACCATTTGGATATATAGGTGTAACCGAATGGTATACTATCTTTGGATGGTAAGTTTTCTAATTGTGAGACAATGGAACGTAAGATAAAAATAATCGGGAAGGTAAGACAGAACTTGTCCTTAAGCCGATTATGGATGATCATATGGGGATGCGATACACTATGATATGTCATGGAGACTTAGCTACACGAGCTTCGTAATTCTATAAAGTTCGAGAGTGCAGCTCCAAGCTTTTAGTGGAGTAGCGTTGGAGTTGATAATTGTGAAATGTATATCTGGGATATTGGGTTTCATAATTATCATGAGCTTGAACTTTATAGGTCCATTTTGGTCCCCTTTGCTAGCTCACAAAATCCTGTAACGACACGGCGTGCTTTTCCAATAATTGGTGACTTATGTCGGATTTATCAGATTGGTTTAAAATTTATAAGAATCAAATAATTCATGTCTGTTTATCGGTTGAATTAATTATGTAAGAAATTAGTTCAAGATGAACTTGTTGAATTATTGCATTCGGATAATTCTTGTCTGTTTATCGGTTGTTTTAATTTTGGACAATTAGAACAAGATAAACTTGTAGAATTATTGTGAATTGATTTATTTTCTTAGAGATTATCTTGATAAAGTTTGTTTTGATCAGATATCTTTTCTATTGGGCTATTTGAATCAAAACTGAGACTTTATCCTTTAGAATCTCGGGTGGAAAATAAAAGATTCGCGGAGATTTTTTCTCGGCAGTTCGGCCTGCCGGATGACGTGTTCGGCCTGCCGAACTGGCCTGTTCGGCCTGCCTATCAGCGCAGATAAGATTACGCGTTTTCACGCGTATCTTATCAGATATTGATCCGAACTTGATTCTGTTTCGATTTTTTGAGACCAAATCTAATATGGACTGACCCTAGGACCAATAGGTATAAAAAGAGAGTGAGTCTAATGATTTACTCAGATCAATTAGAGAGATTAAGAGTGATACTCTTCTAGTGAGCATCTGAAAACTCCTTGAGAGCTTTTGTTCAGAAATCACGAACACTAGCTTTGGGTTCTCTCTGTTGGTTGGAAGGAGAGTCACCGGTGGAAGAGCTGTACGTGTGAGCCCACCCTCACTCCGGTTGTGGATAGAGAATAACAAAGAAGACCAGTTGGTTGAGGCTCTTCTGGAACGTTACTTCTCTACACAGGTCGTGGAGGTTCTTCGGCGCACTGAGGTTAGTAAGATCTGTTTAATTTATATATATAATATGTCAAACTTGTATTTTAGAAAATACTCTGATGAAATTTTTTTTTAAAATTCCGCTGCGCACTTTGTTTCCAACAATTGGTATCAGAGCGAGGTTTTTACATAAATTTGCAAGGTTGTGATTATGTTATATGCATAAATTTTGTAATCTTAGTCTCTCCTATACTTGAATTGAATTTTATAGAGAGATGGCACTCTAGGTTTCTATATAATATATAAATGTTGTCATGGATTATATGGTGAATGTTTATTAATTAATTATGGTTGATTAAATTGTTGTTTAATTATTTATTAATTAATTAATACCGGTTATGGTTCCTTAGAGGTTAGAATGTGTATCTAGTTTTTCATGTAATTAGATGGCGGACTATCATCTCCGTCTAGGAATTATTATTTAATTTTTAATTTGTAAGAATTTTGTAATTAAATAATTGTTCGGAGAAGACGGAACAAGAAGTCGGATCTTAAAGATTGATGATGGCACCTCTAGGTATTTCCTGAGTCTCTAATTTTATGTTTTTGAATTGTTGAAAATAAAATTGATGAATTGCATTAAAACTGTATTTTCTGGCTTAAGGTTTCTTCTGCTCGGTCGGCATGCCGGACCTCACAGTTCGGCAGGCCGAAGGTCACAAATCGGCAGGCCAGACGTACGGTCCGACAAGCCGACAGTGGGGCATAAATTTTGGTGCTCTGCCGGCAGGCCGAACCACCATGATCGGTAGACCGATCACCCAGATCGGACTGCCGACCGAGAGCCACTAGGTGTCCAGAAAAGGTGCAATTTTTCCAATGCAGTTTTAATTTTATTTTTGGGACAATTCTGAGAAACATTAAATTTGGATATGACCGGAAATATGAAGTGTTCGATTCATACGGGATTGAGGACTTGAAGATGGATATTACATGAAGAAGGATACAGCTTGAGGATTCAAGGATGAAGAATCGATAAATGTCTCGATTATTCTCTTGTAATCTTATTTTTCTATTCTCTAGGGTGGAATCATAATATTACGGTTATTATTATTATTTTGCTTGTAGCTTTGCTTGATTGCTTTGCTTGTCTGTATTATAATATGATTTACCATGTATATTGATAACATGTCATATAGAATAGGGAGTGCCGCTCATATTAAAATTGTTCACGCATAATTTTAAAATAAAACCTTGACTTCAAAAGATTGAGTGGGAGAAGGTTTTCGACGAGAGAACCTAAGGCCTCCATCGTTGGTCCATAGGAAGAACATGGTGGTCCTAACCCCTAGGAAGGGATTTCTATCATGTACCAGATTGGATCTCTAATAGGATAAGGTATTTTAGCATGATTTATGATTGCACACCCCTAGGTGGTGATTATAAATCATGGATAAAATATTAAAACGGTGGTTATATACTCATGTTAATTTTATTATTAACCTCCCCTAGGAGCTCTGTTAATAAAATTAGTGGCAAAAGAAACGATTATTAATATATGCTGGATCATACGGGTCCTGGATGGCATATATTAATCAGGAGGGGATCCGTGTTCCTGATTGAATTTGGCATGACTCCCCTAGGAGCTTGTTGAATTCTGAGTTGGGAATTATCGTTGTAAGGTTGTGATATTTTCAAGGTTTTGACACATAAACACATTTGTATGATTTTACATGATTGTGTTATCTTAATAAATTATTATATATGTTTGCTTATGTTTGGTATATGATTCTTTATTGTAGATTGAAAATGTCTAAAAATGCTTTATCATCGATACTTGACAAAAACCAATTAACCGGTGAGAACTATAATGATTGGAAACGGAACCTGGACATCGTCCTATCCTTTGAGAAACTGAAATATGTACTGACAACTCCTTGTCCTCCCGAGCCTACGGGAGACTCAAGTAATGAGCAATTCCAAGCGTATGACAGCTAGAAAGATGCTAATGATCAGGCCCGCTGCTATGTTATGGCTAGCATGAACAACGTGCTGCAGGCTCAACATCAAGATTATGAGACTGCGAAGCAGATCTTGGATAATCTTGAGGACATGTTTGGATGCCAGGCCAGAACAAAGCGGCAAGGGGCGCTTCGGAAACTCTTAAACTATAGACAGAGACCGGGGACATCTATAAAGGAGCATATGATGTTGGTCATGGGTTACCTCGCTGAGGCTCAAACCAATGGAGCCGACATCGATGCTGAAACTCAGATGACTATGGTCTTTGAGACTCTGTCTAAGGAATTTATTCCATTTAGAGCTACTTTTAATTTGAGCAATAGACGGGATATGACCTTGACATAACTGATGAAACAGTTACAGGAGTTTGAACTGCTGATCAGGGAGTCTCTTGCTGGTGGAGAGGCCAATATGGTAGCTGCTTCTGATTCCAATTCTAACTCTCGAAATGGAAAGAAGCAATGGGCCAAGAGTGGCAAGTCTTCTATTCCTGCTGCAACCAAGAGCAAGAAGAAGAAGAAGAAGAACCCAAAGAAGCTTAATTGCTTCTTCTGTGGTAAGGTCGGGCGTATAAAGAAGCATTGCAAGGACTTCCTTTCCAAGGGAGGTAGGTGTGACCTTCTATATTTAGAAACTTGTTTAGTTGAGGAATCCAGTGACATCTGGGTCATAGATTCCGGTGCAACTAATCATGTTTGTGTTTCTCTACAGGGATTCAAAGAAACGAAAAGTCTACTTCGTGAAGACTTAACGCTTCGGAAGGGCGATGGATCCTTGGTCTCAGCGAAAGCAGTGGGAGATGTCCATCTTTATTTTGATAATTATAGGAGTTTAATTTTGCGAGACTGTTTTTATGTTCCTAAATTTAAAAGGAATTTAATTTCTGTATCTTCTTTATTTAAAGACTCCTGCGTGGTATCTTTTAATGAAAAAGTGGTGATTCGTAAAAACAAATCTTTTATCTGTTCTGGATGGATGCAAAATAATCTATATTTTATCAAACCTAAGATGGACCTATTGCTTAATGCTGAGATAAATGATAATGACTCAAAAAGACTTAAAACTTCTCACTCTAATAAGACTTATCTTTGGCATTTGCGCCTTGGCCATATTAACCTGAATAGGATTCAAAGGTTGGTAAGGGATGGGCCTTTAAGTCACTTAAAGGTGGAATCTATACCTCAATGTAGGGGTGGCAAAACGGGTTGGCGTGTCGGGTTCGTGTCGGGTTGGAGTTAATTTTTACAAAATTAGGTCGACACTAACCCGACCCGTGACCCGAACGGGTTGAGAATTCTCAACCCTAACCCGACCCGTTTTGACACGGGTTGACACTAACCCAACCCGTGTCCACCCGTTTCTTATGCACAGTGTCAAAAAATAATAACCCGTGACCCGATTTTGACCCGTAACCCGATTATGACCTGCAACCTGTCTCTAACCTGCTCACATTAATATATAAAATATTAAAAAAAAATAAAATTAGAAGAGTTTCATACCACTTCAACAAGAAGATGAGTGATAAGAGAGGTAAGGTTTGATATTTTAAGAGCTTATGAAATAATATTAATTTTTTAAAAGCTAATTAATTAAACACGGGTCAGAAACGGGTCATTTTCGTGTCAGACGAGTTGACCCGAACACGACCCGTTTTTTGACGGGTCAGTTTCGGGTCGACACTAAAATGACCCGTGGTCAAATTTTCCTACACTAACCCGCAAAAAATCGTGTCGGATTCGTGTCGTGTCGTCGTGTCGCAACCCGTATTGCCGGCCCTACCTCAATGTAAGTCTTGTTTGGAGGGTAAAATGACCAAAAGACCATACGGGTCTAAGGGCAATAGGGCCGAAGGGGTTCTAGAACTTGTGCATAGTGATGTTTGCGGACCGATGAACATCCGGGCACGAGGAGGGTATGAGTACTTCGTTACTTTTATTGACGATTACTCAAGATATGGGTATGTGTACCTAATGCACCACAAAAGTGAAACTTATGATAAGTTCAGGGAGTTTCAGGCTGAAGTGGAAAAGCAATTGGGTAAACCCATAAAGGCACTTCGATCTGATCAAGGTGGGGAATACCTTTCTGAAGAGTTCTTGGGACACTTGTTAGAGAATGGGATTTTATCCCATTTGACTGCGCTGGGCACTCCGCAGCAGAATGGCGTAGCGGAGAGAAAGAATAGGACTTTGTTGGATATGATTCGGTCCATAATGAGTTATTCATCATTGCCTTTATCGTTTTGGGGATATGCACTACAAACCGCATACTATCTTTTGAACAATGTGCCTTCAAAATCGGTCCCTAAAACTCCTCACTAGTTGTGGACAAGACGAAAGACATCCTTAAACCATATTCGAATATGGGGATGTCCAGCTCATGTCCTGTTTAAGGATCCGAATAAGTTGGAAGCACGTTCAGAAGTTTGCGTGTTTGTAGGATATCCAAAAGGGACTAAAGGGGGTTATTTTTATAACCCAAAGGAAAATAAAGTCATGGTTTCAACTAATGCAACTTTCCTTGAGGAGAGTTACATGAACGACTTTAAACCTCGAAGCAAAGTGGTGCTTGAGGAGTTGAGGGGTGATCCGTTTACTCCGGAGGTTCCAAACGAAACCATTCCGATCGGTGTAGAAAAACCAAACAAACCTGAACAACAATCTCAGGGGCTTCGGCGTAGTGGGAGGATCGGGCGTCAACCTGAAAGGTATATGTTCAATGGGGAGGTCTTTTTGGCTGAACCGAATGAACATGACAGGGATCCTTATACTTACGCAGAAGCCATGGAGGATGTTGATTCAAGACTCTGGACAGAGGCCATGAACATAGAGATGAAGTCTATGGAGACTAATCGGGTCTGGGAGCTTGTGGATCTTCCCGAAGGGGTAAAACCTATAGGGTGTAAGTGGATCTACAAGAGGAAAAGAGGAGTGGATGGAAAGGTCGAAACCTTTAAGGCTAGACTGGTAGCTAAGGGTTATACGCAAAAGGAAGGAATCGAGTATGAGGAAACCTTTTCGCCTGTAGCCATGCTTAAGTCTATCCGAATTCTCTTGTCCATAGCTGCCGCTCTCGACTACGAGATTTGGCAGATGGATGTCAAGACGGCTTTTCTGAATGGCTATCTTGATGAGTCCATTTATATGGAACAACCAGACAGGTTCAAGGTCACGGGTCAAGAGGGTAAGGTTTGTAAGTTGCTAAAGTCTATTTATGGACTTAAGCAGGCTTCTCGTTCTTGGAACATAAGATTTGATCAAGTGATCAAGACTTATGGGTTCTCACAAAATGTGGATGAACCATGTGTTTACAAACACATTAAGAATGGGAATGTGGTTTTTTCTACTACTCTATGTAGATGACATTCTGCTAATTGGCAATGACGTTGGGGCATTGTCATCGGTCAAATTATGGTTGACCAAGCAGTTTGACATGAAGGACTTAGGTGAGGCTAATTTTGTTCTCGGTATCCAGATCTTTCGGGATAGGAAGAACAAAATGATAGCTTTGTCACAGGCCGGCTACATAGATAAAATTCTCAGGAGGTTTGCAATGTAGGATTCCAAGAAAGGTGGGCAACCATCTAGGTCTGGAATTACTCTTTCTAAGAAAGACTCTCCAAAGTCTTATGAAGAAAGAGAATACATGAAGAAGGTGCCTTATGTTTCGGCAGTGGGTAGTCTCATGTATGCCATGCTTTGCACTCGACTGGATATTAGCTATGCGGTCGGGATTGTGAGTCGATTTCAGGCGGATCCAGGACCAAACCATTGGGTTGCGGTAAAGCATATTTTCAAGTACCTGAGAAGGACTCGAGGGTATATGCTTGTGTATTCAGGTGAGGATTTAACTCCTCTAGGATACACTGATTCAGATTTTCAATCCTGCCTGGATTCTAGGAAATCGACTTCGGGGTTTGTGTTTACTCTAGGTGGTGGTGCCATCAGTTGGAGAAGTGCGAAGCAAGATTGCACTTCGGATTCAACGATGGAGGCCGAGTATGTGGCGGCTAGTGAAGCTTCGAAAGAAGCAGTGTGGCTCCGCAAGTTCCTTGGGGATCTTGAGGTAATTCCTGGTATGGATAAGGCGGTATCACTGTACTGTGATAACAGTGCGGCGGTAGCTAATGCTAAGGAACCAAGATTTCACAAGAAGAGTAAGCATATTGATCGAAAGTATCATGTGATAAAGGACTTCGTTGAGAGCGGGCATGTCACGGTGTGCAAGATCGCGTCAGAGGACAATTTAGCTGATCCATTCACGAAGACACTTACTGGGAGAGTCTTCGAGAGGCATGTGGAAGCTATGGGGATGCGAAATTTACAGTATTTACTCACTTAGTGCAAGTGGGAGATTGTTAGACATGTATGCTCTAAGGAGTAAAAATGTAATACGTTTTTGGAGACATTTTTATCAATAAAGAATTTATTCATTTATATATACCAAATATTATCCTCTTTACGTTCATATTTGTTGAATGTATGATAAGCAAACAGTAGTCTGAGACTGTCAGTCTAAACCTTAAGAATTGGGCATATGATGGGATGATTATGTGGAAGACACAATTCTTAGGGTGACGGTCTAAAACATATGATCCGCAATCGAGGGAATAAAATTGGGCGCTTTATTCATGTAAAGATTGTTATGTTGTCTATATCCCTTTTGGGAGATGATTTGTCTTGACCATCGGAGTTGGACTCCATGAATAGAAACATTGGCATGTTGTCATAGGTGACGATGTGTTGGATCGGGACATAAAGTGAATTGATTTGGATTAATAATTCTGTCTTGGCAAATCGATTCACTTTAGACAATCATTTGTATTATATCTTAATCCTGAGATGAATAATGGGCCCGTTGTTGACTTGTGTCTTTTGATGTACCAATGGGTGACTCATACATCTCTATAGTGGCATGCATGCCGGTACGTTGGAGGCATGACTCTTGATAGCGTAGACTTGTTATTCATAGATATGGAATCCATAGCTCCTCTTTAGGAGTAATGATATCCTCTTATATGCGTTATCCTGTAATTGAAAAACTGGAGCGCTCAACCATTTGGATATATAGGTGTAACCGAATGGTATACTATCTTCGGATGGTAAGTTTTCTAATGGTGAGACAATGGAACATAAGATAAAAATAATCGGGAAGGTAAGACAGAACCTTAAGCCGATTATGGATGATCATATGGGGATGCGATACACTATAATATGTCATGGAGACTTAGCTACACGAGCTTCGTAATTCTATAAAGTTCGAGAGTGCAGCTCCAAGCTTTTAGTGGAGTAACGTTGGAGTTGATAATTATGAAATGTATATCTGGGATATTGGGTTTCATAATTATCATGAGCTTGAACTTTATAGGTCCATTTTGGTCCCCTTTGCTAGCTCACAAAATCCTGTAACGACACGGCATGCTTTTTCAATAATTGGTGACTTATGTCGGATTTATCAGATTGATTTAAAATTTATAAGAATCAAATAATTCATGTTTGTTTATCGGTTGAATTAATTATGTAAGAAATTAGTTCAAGATGAACTTGTTGAATTATTGCGTTCATATAATTCTTGTCTGTTTATCGGTTGTTTTAATTTTGGACAATTAGAACAAGATAAACTTGTAGAATTATTGTGAATTGATTTATTTTTTTAGAGATTATCTTGATAAAGTTTGTTTTGATCAGATATCTTTTCTATTGGGCTATTTGAATCAAAACTGAGACTTTATCCTTTAAAATCTCGGGTGGAAAATAAAAGATTCGCAGAGATTTTTTCTCGGCAGTTTGGCCTGCCGGATGACGTGTTCGGCCTGCCGAACTGGCCTGTTCGGCCTGCCTATCAGCGCAGATAAGATTACGCGTTTTCACGCGTATCTTATCAGATATTGATCCGAACTTGATTCTGTTTTGATTTTTTGAGACCAAATCTGATATGGACTGATCCTAGGACCAATAGGTATAAAAAGAGAGTGAGTCTAATGATTTACTCAGATCAATTAGAGAGATTAAGAGTGATACTCTTCTAGTGAGCATCTGAAAACTCCCTGAGAGCTTTTGTTCAGAAATCACGAACACTAGCTTTGGGTTCTCTCTGTTGGTGGGAAGGAGAGTCACCGGTGGAAGAGCTGCACGTGTGAGCCCACACTCACTCCGGTTGTGGATAGAGAATAGCAAAGAAGACCAGTTGGTTGAGGCTCTTCTGGAACGTTACTTCTTTACACAGGTCGCAGAGGTTCTTCGGCACACTGAGGTTAGTAAGATTTGTTTAATTTATACATATAACATGTCAAACTTGTATTTTGGAAAATACTCTGATGAAATTTTTTTTTAAAATTCCGTTGCGCACTTTCTTTCCAACACCTTTTTCACTCTTTTTTCTACTTTCACATTCCTGCTTCAAAGAATACAAAGCATAGGCCACCATTCTCCAACGTCTCCCTCACTCTTTTTTCTACTCTTACATTCCTACTTCAAAGAACACAAAGCAAAGGCCAACATTTCCAGCCAAGAAACGGAGGTCAAGAACTTGGTTTTGAAGCCATCAAGTTGTACCAAATGTGTAATCAGAGGCTAGACTTGATTTTAAACGAATTAAACACATGTTTTAGAAGCTTTTAGCACTGATTTCCCTAATCAAAATTCATGGTTTAATTGAATTAAAACCAGATTAGAAAATAGTTTTTCTATTTTAGTTTATTTTTGGAATAATATGTGAAATGCATACAAAATGGTGGAACAGTATTGCACGTGCTTAGAATTGAGTTTGTAAGCTTCAAATCTTGTTTATTGTTTATGAATCATTTTAACATCTATAGATGCATTAGAATAGGTTTGAGATGATTTAAAACGGGTTTGAAACTTGGGTGTTTAAAGTAGAGCATGCTGCTCGTGATGACATTCTCGTGACCTTGCGGTCGACCACGTGTAGTATAACCGCACTGCACAAGTTCGGCAAGCCCGGCTATATAATAGGTAGGCCAAACTCAATTGCTCGGCAGGCTGATTGAGCACCATTAAATAGTATCTCAATACCTAGTTTTTAACTTTTAATGATTTCGAAACCTTTTAAAAAAGATTATGATTTTGTATCATGATTATTTTGAGTCAAAAATACACTGATAGCTAAATTAACATAATGATATTTGTTGAGCGTAATTTCTGACTTTAAATGCAATTTTTAAGGTTTTAAAGGTTAATGAAGCTTATGTTAAATTTTGTTTGGAGCTAACGACATTGAATATCAAAATGAGATAGGATATTTTCTATCCCTTCTTTGATAGCATCTTTTATAAATTATTTTGGGTTAAAGTTTAATTCTTAAATAATTTTTAAGAATGATTTCTGATTAATACTGAAATTGTTTTTACGCATTTGAGGAATTGTATTTTGATATTCTTTTTGATTTTCAAAACCCGTATGGTGATACTTTATCAAGTTACATACAAGTAAGTATTTATTGATTTGGTTAAGATCTTGAGATTTAATTATTTTCAATAAGTATGATTTGTGAACAATTCTTTTCTTTATAATTGTGAGTTTTAAACAATATGTTTTTAACTGATTATCTTACTAAGCCTTCCGTTCACTTTTTACTGTTTTTAAAACTTTTCCTCCTAGGATTTAAGATGATGGAGAATGAGTAGATATGATTTTTCTCTAAAACTATATAACAAGTACACTGTTTAACTTGTCCCGATATTGATGTCGTCTATGTCAGTCACGTAGCATAATTAATTCTATAAATGATGATTGTTAGTAGTCTTGTATTATAATTATTATTCGTAGTTTAATTATCTATTTATTTTCGTGATAAGCATTTATATGGTAGTAATTATCGATAAGATTTCAACTAAGTAATTTACTTTATATTTATTTACTCTGTTTAACCAGCCGTTTAGTTTAATTGATTCTTCGACGGGTTATTACAGCGTAGCATGGTCAATTAGATGCCATGTTGGGCAACATCAATTTTTAACGACAATAATATTTTTTATTTAATTTTTGGTGAAAAATAAGTAGCAAATAAAAGCAGTTGCGGAAAATTTTGTAGAATGTTGTCGTTGTTAAAAGGGGAAGGGCTCAATGTGGACGGCAATAGGGTTAATTTTGCACCATTTTAGTCAACCTCGTTTTTTTGTAAAAGTTTTTTATTGAATTTTTTAGTCAAAAATAGATGGCAAATAAACACGGTGGTTGAAAATTTTAGAAAAAATCACATCAAATAGTATTTTTTATTAGTTTATTAGTAAATTTTATCAGACATTTTGAAAATGTAAAATAAAAAAGTATATTTAAATAAATTAATATTTTAAAGTAAATAAAAACCTAAAAATACCCTTAAAAATCATATTTTATTTATTTATTTGGTCTTTTCACTCGCTCTCCCACGTTTCCTTGACTTGACCTTTCTCTCTGTTATTCGTCACTCTGTGCGTGTGAATAGAGCTGCCAGGGCTATTCCCTCAAAAGCCAGCCGCCATCGCTGACGTCTTCATCACATTGGGTCAGAGATCAAGAAAAGAGATGGACGACAGAAAGCCATCAAATTCTTTCCCATCATCAGCCGAGATTTCGCCGTTAAAAATTAATTCTTGGGCACGGAAGACAAGAAGTTTGTAACATATGAACGAGCTGTTCAGCAACTTTCGTACATGTACTGAATATGTCAGCGAGCTAGCACTGTATATATTGCATCTTCTTATGGCTGAAGCCAGACACTCGTAGGGCCTGAACATTACGTGCGTGTTTGGTACGAGTTTTTAAGTACAATATTTAAATAAAAATTTAAATTTTTATAAAAAAATATTATAATAAAATAATTTAAATTATAATTTAAAAATCGAGACAAATACACTCGACATTTCTTATATTAAAAAACAGAATAATAAGGTACAATTGTCTTGTCTTCGTTGTTTTTTTTCTTCCTTGTTAAAAGATGGCTGCATTAAATAAGCAGCACAAGAAACCGGCACGAAGCTGCCTCCGTTTGTTACCGTCCCTTCCCTGCACGTCTCTTCTCTGCTCCCGGCGATGTATTAGAATTATCGTACAACGCTGATGCAAGATGCTGATCTCCATGCTGTCAGCAGCAAAAATTTTTTATGCGTCGGCAACAATAAAAATTTGGAAAATTATAACAAAGGTCTCATTTTTAAACTAATTGTAATAAGAATAGGTTTTAAATATATTGTACTAAATATTAAATTTATGATAAAAATAATTTATTTATGTTTTTATTTATAGTGTAAATAATTTTTAATTAAATAATTAATAAATTTATGATATAAATAATATATTTATCTTTTATTTATAATATAAATATTACTTAGTTATATAGTAAATAAGTAATTTATATTGTAAATCTGTTATTTACTATAAATAATCTTAAAATTTGATATTTATTTCAAAAAATTTTAAAAATCTGATTTTTTTTGTTATCCCTAAACCTTTCTCTTATAGTATATTTTGATTGTATTGGTAGGTTTTATTATTTTTTTTCACCTGTCTGCTACAAAAAAACGGCCCTTGTAACGACGAGATGTTTAACGACAATAAAAAAAGGGTCTTTTAGCAACAATCATTGTAGCACAAGATTTTTTACTTTTTTTGGGATGCATGGCTCACTTTTAGGAACGATTTGCCATCACTAAAAGCCTTAGCGACAAAAAGGTGGCAATATACCATGTATTGGCACATGACAAAAGTTGGTAAGCCCAATTTAGGTGGTAACGTGGTCAATTGTGTGTCATTTTGGTCAACATAATAATATTTTTTAATTGACTTTTGGTGAAAAATAAGTAGCAAATAAAGGCCGTTAAGGGAAATTTTGGGGGATGTTGTCATTGCTAAATGTAGGTGGGCTCAATCTAGACAGCAATAGGGTCAAGTGTGCACCGTTTTGGTCGACCTCCATTTTTTTAAAAAGTTTTTTATTCAATTTTTTGTAAAAAAGGAGTGGCAAATAAAGACTGTGGTTGAAAAATTTTAGGAAAAATTACATCAAATATTATATTTTATTAGTTTATTAGTGAATTATGTTAGATATTTTAAAAATATAAAATAAATAACATATTAAAATAAATTAATGTTTTAAAGTAAACAAAAACTTAAAAATATCCCTAAAAATTATATCTTTATTTTTTTGTCTTTTCTTTCTGTCTCTTTCTCTCCCCACGCTTTTTTCACTCCCCCTTTCTCTCTCTTCTTCGTCCCTCTGTGCTAGTCAATAGAGCTGCCATGACTATACCCTCCAGAACCCGGCCGCCATCGTTGACGTTTGCATCACCACTGCTGAGGTCGAAGCATTAAGAAGAGAGACTATGACGAACATTAGATGAGAAGCATTTATGAGCAGAGAGTGAGCTCCGACGAGATTGCAATCGCGACCAAGAAATTAACGACATTTTGATCGTTGATCATGATGGAGTTAGCTGATGATCTCCCTAAGAATTTATTCTCACCAATTTCTAAGATACTTTAAGGTGGTTGTGAGTAATGATGCACAATAGACGGGGATGGCAGACAGCGGTGGTAGCAGCAGCAACACAGCTCTGTTACAAGATCTAACGTGCCTACCAAAGTTGTAGAGATGAGCTTGATCTAGTGTCAAGAAGGTGGGTTGTTACATTGGAGGGCCTCCTTTTGGGTGTCCACGGCCAGAGCATTGCTGTAGTACGGTGGCAGCAACATTTTTTTTCTTTTTGTTGTGGTTGTTTTTATAAATCCTTGTTTTTATCTGAGAATCTGTTATTTTCTAGCCAATGACTACATTGCCAGTGCTGTTGGTGTCCAACAATGTCACTAATAGCCTTGTAACATCGTTGGTCATTTTTTTTTATTTACATGAAAATGTTATATTTCTAAGTTAATATTATTTCCCAGTTGTCGGCGACGTTATAGGTCCGGAAGATGTTCAATGAAGCCACATGTAAATTGAACCCACATGTAAATTTTTGTATTTACATGTTAATACAATATTTACAATATATACTATATTTTCAACTATCTGTGGTTTGGCAAAGTCACGGGTAAAGTTTTTCATTTGCCTGTAAATACAATATTTATTAGTAAATATTGTATTTCTTGGCTTTCGATGATTCAACAAAGTCACCATTGAATTTTTGTATTTATCTGTAGATACTATATTTTTCGTACATCATCGTTGTCATCGGTGCCAATGATGTCCGGTGAAGCCATCGACAAATTTTTGTATTTACATGTTCATACAATATTTATAGGTAAATACTCTATTTTTCGATCGTTTGTAATCCTGTAAAGCCACTGACAAATATTTGTATTTATATTTTGTAACGCCTTTATATAGGGGTTAATAGTTTTTAATGAATTGAAATAAAAATAAAAATAAAAGTAAAACTTCAAGAATAAAGTTGTCCGAGACTTAAATGAAAACTCTCAAATTAAAAATAAAAATATAAACGACAATTAAACCACAGTTTAATGTAGCACCTTAAATTTAATAATATAAAACAGTCGTCATCATCTTTTTAACCCTCAACATATCTTAATACAGTCACAAAAAGTAACATCGATGCTTACATTATCATGAAGAATATTCTTAATAATTGAAGCAATCCCAACGTAATATAGCTACATAACTTCTTCAACTATTTTTCTTGTAGCTACCTCACACTTAATGAGTCCTGAAAAGATGAAAATATAATGGAATGAGCGACAATATGCTCAATAGGGAAAATATTACTAACCTTTAGGTTCTTGTCCTTGCCACATTAAAAACCTGCATGGTTAGTTAATACTCATCATTATCCAGATTATGAGATTTATTATAATCATATTCTATGAATACCATAGTTAATCATTACTGAGTTTCATACATATACATATATACAAATATTACAGTTCATCATTATTCCTAGATACCCACGTTCAATAGAGTATCACTCAACTCATCGAAACCCAAATGGGCGCGCTTAATCACCCTCTAAACATTCCAAGGGTGTTCTGGTGAGGGGACATCAAGCACCGAGTCCTCACTAAGTCAATTTTTGTATAGTGTGTTTTAGGACTTTCGACTCAAGAAAGCACATCACCTTCCCCCTATTTTACCCTTTAGGGTATTCGTGCCCAAAGATATAACCGTTGCCCTCTTCACGTCTTACAATTTCTCTATATTCAATTATTATTTATAGAGTCAGTTTTCCTAACCATACTTCTCAATTTATAACAACATGTGTCAATTTATTATGTTCCTCGTCGTACAATACAAGACGAGTTCATGTTATAGTTTCATATGTGATAGTCATATAATAGCAGTTCAACATAGATATATATATCTTGCGGTAAAATAATCAATTTTAATTCCATAAAAACCTCATAAAAGATAAGTAATAGAATCCCTACCTTCCAAGCTTATCAACAATATTTTAATCTTGGAATCAATTAACGTTAGCTCCACACTCCCTTAATCCTAAGGCCTACATAAGGACAATCAAAACCAAAGCACAATATACAACCACATTCGTAAATAAATCATGTGTAAACCCATCTCACTAGTGTGCCATTAAAGTTTTTATGCAAATTCCTTTTTGAATACCAAAGTAAACAATTTTCATCTTAACACAATATAAAATGTATACAAGTAATCTATATGTTTTAGTCCCTTATAAGATTCATCAATCGCTTAGGATAATATTGGAAAGGTTGCAAGACATTAAGGAATTAGGTGGTAAGCAAAGATAGGTTCTTGGTTCAAGTTAACAGCTAGTATACTATAACAAACTAACAGTATACTTTTGTAAAAAGGATAGGTTCACTATCTACAATCATCACATGGGTTAACAGGTGGTTTACTTAACATAAACGAGTGGTATATTGCCACTGGTAGGTTTACTAGTTTCCAATCTAAAAATTAAAAAATTCATAAAAAATAAAATACAACTTCGATTTAGGCTTATAATAGCTCGTTAAAAAGCTTAAGATGTCTACTTTTTAAATATGTAAACAAATCTACAAAATTTATTTTAATTTAATCCTAGAATTTCAAGAAATAGCCACTGTCCATAAACATACTACAAAGTTTATGGAATGTCAAGTTTTTCTTTAACCCAAAACATATTATCCTTGTTGAAAATCTCAAAACCATTCCAAAATATACAACATGCATTATATAATCACAATAAACATATTCTCATGAGTTTTATACCAAAATCATCATCAAACCATATCGTAGCCTTTCTTGCAAATAAGGGTGAAAACATACTTATATCAAACTTTCTCATTCAAAACCATGAAATCTAATTTGTGCAGCAAAATAAATGAGCAAATTCAAAATAAAGATGGTAGATAAAACTAAATTAATTTTCTAAAATCTTACCTTAAAATCTCATTGAAAACTTTAAGTCATCAATTCAAAGGATGAAAGCTCAAGTTCAACTTTAGCATGGAGACTTTTGAACGACATGGAGTTGGGTTTCTCAGGCTTAGAGAACAGAAGAAAGAAGATACGATGAAGAAGAAGAGAATGAGAAGAAGACATTTCAAGGAGGAAGGAAAAGATTAAGTGTTGCACAAAGAAAAGAAAATGAATGCATGGTTTTCTTTGTTGGAGGGCCGATTGAAGAAGGAAAATAATGGGAAGTGGAAGACAAGTAGGTGAAGCATTAACTGCATTATGTCTCCTTCGGAGACTTTAGTTCATATAATGCCAAATGACATTTTAGTAATTAACTTGATGTTCCAAGAGCGTTTCGGTAAATTTACTAAATAGATATGAAAAAATTTTAGAAAATTTTGAAATAGGTAGAAATAAATAGGATGAAATAGATTTTAGATGAAATAAATTTTAGTTAGCACACTAATAATTAATTTAATTACCATATTACTTGTTAAGAAAAAATAGGTGTCACACATTTAAATATAGTATTTACATGTAAATACTATATTTCCTATCTGTTGATGGTCTGGCAAAGTCACTGGTGTATTTTGTATTTACTTATAATTATAGTATTCATCTATAAATTTTGTATATCCCGCCCGCTACCGGCATCATCAATGCCAAAGATGTCCTGCAAAGCCACTGGTAAATTTCTATATTTACATATAAATACAGTATTTATTTCTCGACCGCTGATGGTCCAATGAAGTTGTCGATAAATTTTTGTATTAACAGGTATATACTGCCTTTTTTGACTGTTGATGGTCCAGTAAAGTTATTCATAAATTATTGTATTTACATGTTAATATAGTCTTTCATAGGCCCGGTGAGGTTGTTGATAAATTTTTGTATTTACATCATGCTAATACAATATTTCTTGGTCTCCAATGACATCATTAGTAAATTTTTCCATTATCTAGAAATACATTATTACAATGTAAATATCGCAACACTTGGCCACCATCGAAGCCAGTAAGGAAGGAAGGTGAGAGATGGAGAAGAGCAAGAAGTGGGGGTATTTTGTTCTCAATTGCCTAGGATATATTTTTTGATTTCTCATATATATTATGTATTACACATTTTAAAAACATATGCCATTATTTACTAAATTTTAACCAAAATTTGCAATTTTCCTCTTTCCCTCAAATTTGGGGGTTTTTTTTTGAAGGTTTTTAGTGATGACAGATGTCGATGCTAAAAATATTTGTCATCAGTATAAATATCTAATCGAACCCATAGCATTTGGTTGTCTATTAGCGATAACTATGTTTGTTTAGCAACGATAAAAGTCTGCTTATAAATCATGCAAACTTGTAATTTCCCCAATTTTCTTCTTTCTTCTCTCTTCCTCTTGTTAGACATGTATGCTCTAAGGAGTAAAAATGTAATACGTTTTTGGAGACATTTTTATCAATAAAGAATTTATTCATTTATATATACCAAATATTGTCCTCTTTACGTTCATATTTGTTGAATGTATGATAAGCAAACAGTAGTCTGAGACTATCAGTCTAAACCTTAAGAGTTGGGCATATGATGGGATGATTATGCGGTAGACACGACTCTTAAGGTGATGGTCTAAAATATATGATCCACAATCGAGGGAATAAAGTTGGGCGCTTTATTCATGTAAAGATTGTTATGTTGTCTATATCCCTTTTGGGAGATGGTTTGTCTTGGCCATCGGAGTTGGACTCCGTGAATAGAAACATTGGCGCGTTGTCATAGGTGACGATGTGTTGGATCGGGATATAAAGTGAATTGATTTGGATTAATAATTCTGTCTTGACAAATCGATTCACTTTAGACAATCATTTGTATTGTATCTTAATCCTGAGATGAATAATGGGCCTGTTGTCTCGACTTGTGTCTTTTGATGTACCAATGGGTGACTCCCACATCTCTATAGTGGCATGCATGCCGGGACGTTGGAGGCATGACTCTTGGTAGCGTAGACTTGTTATTCATAGATATGGAATCCATAGCTCCTCTTTAGGAGTAATGATATCCTCTTATATGCGTTGTCCTGTAATTGGAAAACTGGAGCGCTCAACCATTTGGATACATAGGTGTAACCGAATGGTATACTATCTTTGGATGGTAAGTTTTCTAATGGTGAGACAATGGAACGTAAGATAAAAATAATCGGGAAGGTAAGACAGAACTTGTCCTTAAGCCGATTATGGATGATCATATGGGGATGCGATACACTATGATATGTCATGGAGACTTAGCTACACGAGCTTCGTAATTCTATAAAGTTCGAGAGTGCAGCTCCAAGCTTTTAGTGGAGTAGCGTTGGAGTTGATAATTGTGAAATGTATATCTGGGATATTGGGTTTCATAATTATCATGAGCTTGAACTTTATAGGTCCATTTTGGTCCCCTTTGCTAGCTCACAAAATCCTGTAACGACACGGCGTGTTTTTCCAATAATTGGTGACTTATGTCGGATTTATCAGATTGGTTTAAAATTTATAAGAATCAAATAATTCATGTCTGTTTATCGGTTGAATTAATTATGTAAGAAATTAGTTCAAGATGAACTTGTTGAATTATGGCGTTCGGATAATTCTTGTCTGTTTATCGGTTGTTTTAATTTTGGACAATTAGAACAAGATAAACTTGTAGAATTATTGTGAATTGATTTATTTTCTTAGAGATTATCTTGATAAAGTTTGTTTTGATCAGATATCTTTTCTATTGGGCTATTTGAATCAAAACTGAGACTTTATCCTTTAGAATCTCGGGTGGAAAATAAAAGATTCGCGGAGATTTTTTCTCGGCAATTCGGCATGCCGGATGACGTGTTCGGCCTGCCGAACTGGCCAGTTCGGCCTGCCTATCTCACAGTTCGGCATGCCGACTGCGACAGCTAAGATTACGCGTTTTTCATGCGTATCTTATCAGATATTGATCCGAACTTGATTCTGTTTCGATTTTTGAGACCTAATCTGATATGGACTGACCCCAAGGACCAATAGGTATAAAAAGGGAGTGAGTCTAATGATTTACTCAGATCAATTTGAGAGATTAAGAGTGATACTCTTCTAGTGAGCATCTGAAAACTCCCTGAGAGCTTTTGTTCACAAATCACGAACACTAGCTTTGGGTTCTCTCTATTGGTTGGAAGGAGAGTCACCGGTGGAAGAGCTGTACGTGTGAGCCCACACTCACTCCGGTTGTGGATAGAGAATAGCAAAGAAGACCAGTTGGTTGAGGCTCTTCTGGAACGTTACTTCTCTACACAGGTCGCGGAGGTTCTTCGGCACACTGAGGTTAGTAAGATCTATTTAATTTATACATATAACATGTCAAACTTGTGTTTTGGAAAATACTCTGATGAAAAATTTTAAAAATTCCGCTGCGCACTATTGTTTCCAACAATTGGTATCAGAGCCGAGGTTTTTACATAAATTTGCAAGTTTGTGATCATGTTATATGCATAAATTTTGTGATCTTAATCTCTCCAATGCTTGAATTAAATTTTATAGAGAGATGGCACTCTAGGTTTCTATATAATATATATGTTGTCATGGATTATATGGTGAATGTTTATTAATTAATTATGGTTGATTAAATTGTTGTTTAATTATTTATTAATTAATTAATACCGGTTATGGTTCTTTAGAGGTTAGAATGTGTATCTAGGTTTTTCATGTAATTAGATGGCGGACTATCATCTCCGTCTTGGAATTATTATTTAATTTTTAATTTGTAAGAATTTTGTAATTAAATAATTATTCGGAGAAGACGGAACGAGAAGTCGGAACTTAAAGATTGATGATGGCGCCTCCAGGTATTTCCTGAGTCTCTAATTTTATGTTTTTGAATTGTTGAAAATAAAATTGATGAATTGCATTAAAATTGTATTTTATGGATTGAGGGTTTTCTGCTCGGTCGGCATGCCGGACCTCACAGTTCGGCAGGCCGAAGGTCACAGATCGGCAGGCCGGACGTACGGTCCGGCAGGCCGACAGTGGGGCAGAAATTTAGGTGCTCTGCCGGCAGGCCGAACCTTCATGTTCGGCAGGCCGAACCACCATGATCGGCAGACCGATCACCCAGATCGGCCTGCCGACCGAGAGCTGCCAGGTGTCCAGAAAAGGTGCGATTTTTCCAGTGCAGTTTTAATTTTATTTTTGAGACGATTCTGAGAAACATTAAATTTGGATATGACCGGAAATATGAAGTGTTCGATTCATACGGGATTGAGGACTTGAAGATGGATATTACATGAAGAAGGATACAGCTTGAGGATTCAAGGATGAAGAATCGATAAATGTCTCGATTATTCTCTTGTAATCTTAGTTTTTCTATTCTCTAGGGTGGAACCATAATATTACGGTTATTATTATTATGCTTGTAGCTTTGCTTGATTGCTTTGCTTGTCTGCATTATAATATGATTTACCATGTATATTGATAACATGTCATATAGAATAGGGAGTGCCGCTCATATTAAAATTGTTCATGCATAATTTTAAAATAAAACCTTGACTTCAAAAGATTGAGTGGGAGAAGGTTTTCGAAGAGAGAACCCAAGGCCTCCATCGTTGGTCCATAGGAAGAACATGATGGTCCCAACCCCTAGGAAGGGATTTCTATCATGTACCAGATTGGATCTCTGAAAGGATAAGGTATTTTAGTATGATTTATGGTTGCACACCCCTAGGTGGTGATTATAAATCATGGATAAAATATTAAAACGGTGGTTATACACTCACGTTAATTTTATTATTAACCTCCCCTAGGAGCTCTGTTAATAAAATTAATGGCCAAAGAAACGATTATTAGTATATGCTGGATCATACGGGTCCTGGATGGCATATATTAATCAGGAGGGGATCCGTGTTCCTGATTGAATTTGGCATGACTCCCCGAGGAGCTTGTTGAATTCTGAGTTGGGAATTATCGTTGTAAGGTTGTGATATTTTCAAGGTTTTGACACATAAACACATTTGTATGATTTTACATGATTGTGTTATCTTACTAAATTATTATATATGTTTGCTTATGTTTGGTATATGATTCTTTATTGTAGATTGAAAATGTCTAAAAACGCTTTATCATCGATACTTGACAAAAACCAATTAACCGGTGAGAACTATAATGATTGGAAACGGAACCTGGACATCGTCCTTTCCTTTGAGAAACTGAAATATGTTCTGACAACTCCTTGTCCTCCCGAGCCTACAGGAGACTCTAGTAATGAGCAATTCCAAGCGTACGAACGCTGGAAAGATGCTAATGATCAGGCCCGCTGCTATGTTATGGCTAGCATGAATAACGTGCTGCAGGCTCAACATCAGGATTATGAGACTGCGAAGCAGATCTTGGATAATCTTGAGGACATGTTTGGAGGCCAGGCCATAACAAAGCGGCAAGGGGCGCTTCGAAAACTCTTAAACTGTAGACAGAGACCGGGGACATCTGTAAAGGAGCACATGATGTTGGTCATGGGTTACCTCGCTGAGGCTCAAACCAATGGAGCCGACATCGATGCTGAAACTCAGATGACTATGGTCTTTGAGACTCTGTCTAAGGAATTTATTCCGTTTAGAGCTACTTTTAATCTAAGCAATAGACGGGATATGACCTTGACAGAACTGATGAAACAGTTACAAGAGTTTGAACTGCTGATCAGGGAGTCTCCTGCTGGTGGAGAGGCCAATATGGTAGCTGCTTCTGGTTCCAATCCTAACTTTGGGAATGGAAAGAAGCAACAGGCCAAAAGTGGGAAGTCTTCTATTCCTATTGCTACCAAGAGCAAGAAGAAGAAGAAGAAGAACCCAAAGAAGCTTAAGTGCTTCTTTTGTGGTAAGGTCGGGCATATAAAGAAGCATTGCAAGGACTTCCTTTCCAAGGGAGGTAGGTGTGATCTTCTATATTTAGAAACTTGTTTGGTTGAGGAATCCAGTGACATTTGGGTCATAGATTCTAGTGCAACTAATCATGTTTGTGTTTCTCTGCAGGGATTCAAAGAAACGAGAAGTCTACTTCGTGAAGACTTAACGCTTCGGATGGGCGATGGATCCTTGGTCTCAGCGGAAGCAGTGGGAGATGTCCATCTTTATTTTGATAATTATAGGAGTTTAATTTTGCGAGATTGTTTTTATGTTCCTAAATTTAAAAGGAATTTAATTTCTGTATCTTCTTTATTTAAAGACTCCTACGTGGTATCTTTTAATGAAAAAGTGGTGATTCGTAAAAACAAATCTTTTATCTGTTCTGGATGGATGCAAAATAATCTATATTTTATCAAACCTAAGATGGACCTATTGCTTAATGCTGAGATAAATGATAATAACTCAAAAAGACTTAAAACTTCTCACTCTAATAAGACTTATCTTTGGCATTTACGCCTTGGCCATATTAACCTAAATAGGATTCAAAGGTTGGTAAGGGATGGACCTTTAAGTCACTTAAAGGTGGAATCTATACCTCAATGTGAGTCTTGTTTGGAGGGTAAAATGACCAAAAGACCATACGGGTCTAAGGGCAATAGGGTCGAAGGGGTTCTAGAACTTGTGCATAGTGATGTTTGCGGACCGATGAACATCCGGGCACGAGGAGGGTATGAGTACTTCGTTACTTTTATTGACGATTACTCAAGATATGGGTATGTGTACCTAATGCACCACAAAAGCGAAACTTATGATAAGTTCAGGGAGTTTCGGGCTGAAGTGGAAAAGCAATTGGGTAGACCCATAAAGGCACTTCGATCTGATCGAGGTGGGGAATACCTTTCTGATGAGTTCTTGGGACACTTGTTAGAGAATGGGATTTTATCCCATTTGACTGCGCCGGGCACTCCGCAGCAGAATGGCGTAGCAGAGAGAAGGAATAGGACTTTGTTGGACATGATTCGGTCCATGATGAGTTATTCATCATTGCCTTTATCCTTTTGGGGATATGCACTACAAACCGCATGTTATCTTTTGAACAATGTGCCTTCAAAATCGGTCCCTAAAACTCCTCACGAGTTGTGGACAAGACGGAAGACATCCTTAAACCATATTCGCATATGGGGATGTCCAGCTCATGTCCTGTTTAAGGATCCGAATAAGTTGGAAGCACGTTCAGAAGTTTGCGTGTTTGTAGGATATCCAAAAGGGACTAAAGGGGGTTATTTTTATAACCCAAAGGAAAATAAAGTCGTGGTTTCAACTAATGCAACTTTCCTTGAGGAGAGTTACATGAACGACTTTAAACCTCAAAGCAAAGTGGTGCTTGAGGAGTTGAGGGGTAATCCATTTACTCCGGAGGTTCCGAACGAAACCATTCCGATCGGTGTAGAAAAACCAAACAAACCTGAACAACAACCTCAGGGGCTTCGGCGTAGTGGGAGGATCGGGCGTCAACCTGAGAGGTATATGTTCAATGGGGAGGTCTTTTTGGCTGAACCGGATGAACATGACAGGGATCCTTATACTTACGCAGAAGCTATGGAGGATGTTGATTCAAGACTCTGGACAGAGGCCATGAACATTGAGATGAAGTCTATGGAGACTAATCGGGTCTAGGAGCTTGTGGATCTTCCCGAAGGGGTAAAACCCATAGGGAGTAAGTGGATCTACAAGAGGAAAAGAGGAGTGGATGGAAAGGTCGAAACCTTTAAGGCTAGACTGGTAGCTAAGGGTTATACGCAAAAGGAAGGAATCGATTATGAGGAAACCTTTTCGCCTGTAGCCATGCTTAAGTCCATCCGGATTCTCTTGTCCATAGCTGCCGCTCTCGACTACGAGATTTGGCAGATGGATGTCAAGACGGCTTTTCTGAATGGCTATCTTGATGAGTCCATTTATATGGAATAACCAGACGGGTTCAAGGTCACGGGTCAAGAGGGTAAGGTTTGTAAGTTGCTAAAGTCTATTTATGGACTTAAGCAGGCTTCTCGTTCTTGGAACATAAGATTTGATCAAGTGATCAAGACTTATGGGTTCTCACAAAATGTGGATGAACCATGTGTTTACAAACACATTAAGAATGGGAAGGTGGTTTTTCTACTACTCTATGTAGATGACATTTTGCTAATTGGCAATGACGTTGGGGCGTTGTCATCGGTCAAATTATGGTTGACCAAGCAGTTTGACATGAAGGACTTGGGTGAGGCTAATTTTGTTCTCGGTATCCAGATCTTTCGGGATAGGAAGAACAAAATGATAGCTTTGTCACAGGCCGGCTACATAGATAAAATTCTCAGGAGGTTTGCAATTCAGGATTCCAAGAAAGGTGGGCAACCATCTAGGTCTGGAATTACTCTTTCTAAGAAAGACTCTCCAAAGTCTTATGAAGAAAGAGAATACATGAAGAAGGTGCCTTATGCTTCGGCAGTGGGTAGTCTCATGTATGCCATGCTTGGCACTTGACCGGATATTAGCTATGCGGTCGGGATTGTGAGTCGATTTCAGGCGGATCCAGGACCGAACCATTGGGTTGCGGTAAAGCATATTTTCAAGTACCTGAGAAGGACTCGTGGGTATATGCTTGTGTATTCGGGTGAGGATTTAACTCCTCTAGGATACACTGATTCGGATTTTCAATCCTGCCTGGATTCTAGGAAATCGACATCGGGGTTTGTGTTTACTCTGGGTGGCGGTGCCATCAGTTGGAGAAGTGCGAAGCAAGATTGCACTTCGGATTCAACGATGGAGGCCGAGTATGTGGCTGCTAGTGATGCTTCGAAAGAAGCAGTGTGGCTCCGCAAGTTCCTTGGGGATCTTGAGGTAGTTCCTGGTGTGGATAAAGCGGTATCACTGTACTGTGATAACAGTGCGGCGGTAGCTAATGCTAAGGAACCAAGATTTCACAAGAAGAGTAAGCATATTGATCGGAAGTATCATGTGATAAAGGACTTCGTTGAGAGCGGGCATGTCACGGTATGCAAGATCGCGTCAGAGGACAATTTAGCTGATCCATTTACGAAGACACTTTCTGGGAGAGTCTTCGAAAGGCATGTGGAAGCTATGGGGATGCGAAATTTGCAGTATTTACTCACTTAGTGCAAGTGGGAGATTGTTAGACATGTATGCTCTAAGGAGTAAAAATGTAATACGTTTTTGGAGACATTTTTATCAATAAAGAATTTATTCATTTATATATACCAAATATTGTCCTCTTTACGTTCATATTTGTTGAATGTATGATAAGCAAACAGTAGTCTGAGACTATCAGTCTAAACCTTAAGAGTTGGGCATATGATGGGATGATTATGTGGTAGACACGACTCTTAAGGTGATGGTCTAAAATATATGATCCGCAATCGAGGGAATAAAGTTGGGCGCTTTATTCATGTAAAGATTGTTATGTTGTCTATATCCCTTTTGGGAGATGGTTTGTCTTGGCCATCGGAGTTGGACTCCGTGAATAGAAACATTGGCGCGTTGTCATAGGTGACGATGTGTTGGATCGGGACATAAAGTGAATTGATTTGGATTAATAATTCTGTCTTGACAAATCGATTCACTTTAGACAATCATTTGTATTGTATCTTAATCCTGAGATGAATAATGGGCCCGTTGTCTCGACTTGTGTCTTTTGATATACCAATGGGTGACTCCCACATCTCTATAGTGGCATACATGCCGGTACGTTGGAGGCATGACTCTTGGTAGCGTAGACTTGTTATTCATAGATATGGAATCCATAGCTCCTCTTTAGGAGTAATGATATCCTCTTATATGCGTTGTCCTGTAATTGGAAAACTGGAGCGCTCAACCATTTGGATACATAGGTGTAACCGAATGGTATACTATCTTTGGATGGTAAGTTTTCTAATGGTGAGACAATGGAACGTAAGATAAAAATAATCGGGAAGGTAAGACAGAACTTGTCCTTAAGCCGATTATGGATGATCATATGGGGATGCGATACACTATGATATGTCATGGAGACTTAGCTACACGAGCTTCGTAATTCTATAAAGTTCGAGAGTGCAGCTCCAAGCTTTTAGTGGAGTAGCGTTGGAGTTGATAATTGTGAAATGTATATCTGGGATATTGGGTTTCATAATTATCATGAGCTTGAACTTTATAGGTCCATTTTGGTCCCCTTTGCTAGCTCACAAAATCCTGTAACGACACGGCGTGTTTTTCCAATAATTGGTGACTTATGTCGGATTTATCAGATTGGTTTAAAATTTATAAGAATCAAATAATTCATGTCTGTTTATCGGTTGAATTAATTATGTAAGAAATTAGTTCAAGATGAACTTGTTGAATTATGGCGTTCGGATAATTCTTGTCTGTTTATCGGTTGTTTTAATTTTGGACAATTAGAACAAGATAAACTTGTAGAATTATTGTGAATTGATTTATTTTCTTAGAGATTATCTTGATAAAGTTTGTTTTGATCAGATATCTTTTCTATTGGGCTATTTGAATCAAAACTAAGACTTTATCCTTTAGAATCTCGGGTGAAAAATAAAAGATTCGCGGAGATTTTTTCTCGACAGTTCGGCATGCCGGATGACGTGTTCGGCCTGCCGAACTGGCCAGTTCGGCCTGCCTATCTCACAGTTCGGCATGCCGACCACGACAGCTAAGATTACGCGTTTTTCACGCGTATCTTATCAGATATTGATCCGAACTTGATTCTGTTTCGATTTTTGAGACCTAATCTGATATGGACTGACCCCAAGGACCAATAGGTATAAAAAGGGAGTGAGTCTAATGATTTACTCAGATCAATTTGAGAGATTAAGAGTGATACTCTTCTAGTGAGCATCTGAAAACTCCCTAAGAGCTTTTGTTCACAAATCACGAACACTAGCTTTGGGTTCTCTTTATTGGTTGGAAGGAGAGTCACCGGTGGAAGAGCTGTACGTGTGAGCCCACACTCACTCCGGTTGTGGATAGAGAATAGCAAAGAAGACCAGTTGGTTGAGGCTCTTCTGGAACGTTACTTCTCTACACAGGTCGCGGAGGTTCTTCGGCACACTGAGGTTAGTAAGATCTGTTTAATTTATACATATAACATGTCAAACTTGTGTTTTGGAAAATACTTTGATGAAAAATTTTAAAAATTCCGCTGCGCACTATTGTTTCCAACACCTCTCTTCCTCTCCTTCAAGAAATCCCTTACTTTGCCCCATTCGAACCACCGCCACTAAATTCCATTGCTAGAGTTCACCACCTCATTGTTGTGGTTACCTCAAATGAACGTTTTAACCCAAAAGTCCTACCTAAAAGGCCTTTATTTAGGGTTCTATTTTAGAGGGAAAAAAACCCATAAATATAACCTATTTTTTACCCCCAGGTAGTTGACATCATCGTCGTCCAATGATCTCCTGCTGATAATGACTTTGATTCCACACTTAATCACCCTATTGAAGTGATGGTTTTATGTGAGTAATTTTGTGATTATAATGAATATTATGTAGTTATAATGATGATTATGTGATTATAATTATGTTGATGATGGTGATTGTTGATGTTTACCGTACTCCGGCGTCGGATCAATACCACGTGCAGTTGTGCAAGGTCTAGTTCTTCTCAGATCGTCTCTGCCTGGTCAAGCGTACCTGCAACAAGAGGAGGGACGCTTTGAAGGTAAGAGGAGAAGATGTTGGTCAGTAGACAAGGGCTCTCCGATGTTCAAGGCAAGGGTTGCTCGGTAGAGGACGGGAGCTTGTTAGGTGGGAAGAGGTCTCTCTCTAGAATGCAATAAATGCATCCAATTTATAGGCTACCACTTAGACCGGGTGTCAGGTGGGTTTTACCCACAACCTGAGTGTCACATCAAGGCGTGTCGGCAACAGGTGACAAGTGTCACATCTCCCCGTCGACGGATTAGATCCCATCGGACTGTGAGTTATTTGTCGTTTATAGGCCTGTGGTAGCGAGTAGCAGTCTGCCTATGAGTGAAGTTAGTCCGACCCGAGCTAGTACATAGTTTGAGGTGGCAGCTTGCTTAGGGTACTGCCTCGGGGGCCCTAAGAAGCACCTCGAACTGAACGCACGTTGCCATCAAGAGCGGTAGTTTGCTCCCTAGAAGTCCTGCCGAGCTATTTAGCTGACTAGTGAAGTTCATCTCCAAGGTGGTAATGCCGAGCTCACCCTCAACATTAACCCCCCAGTTCACCTGGTTGGTGTCCGGCTGGGTGGACTATGCCGAATGGGTGAGGTCG
Source organism: Artocarpus heterophyllus (assembly GCA_025403435.1). NCBI lineage: Eukaryota > Viridiplantae > Streptophyta > Magnoliopsida > Rosales > Moraceae > Artocarpus > Artocarpus heterophyllus. Next base: position 21,920,947 of record CM046338.1, read on the forward strand.
GCTGAAAGAAAGAAGACCAAACGGCACTCCGAAGAGGGGTGAGATGAAAGGTCACGCGGATCAGCCGGGGGACACGTGTCGCTCTGCGGTTGACTGCATCGCCTGACAGGCATAATGATCACGCCTCTTTATTTTTTGTGCCCATATTTCCTGCCTAAAATGACTATAAATAGGGCCTCCCTTTCTGTCAATTTTACACGACTGAAGTCAAATTTTTGCACCCGAAGAGTTCTTAGCTGCCAGGCTGTAGTTATTCACCCAAAAACTTTACATTCCCAAGCTACCACAGCCCGAACAGGTAATTTCTCGAGGAGTGCAAAAATGAGTGACATCACCGATTCTCAAAATATAAACATTTCTTGGTCAGAAAGTAGTCCGAAGGGCAGCTCGTCCACCGTTCAGGTTGATGTCGAGAACGTGTTCTAGAACAGGATGGGGCCGGCCGACTTGAACAAATATTGAGGGTCGACTCCTAGACAGTTCCAGAGCAAGAGTTTCTCAACATGTTGGATGAGGAGAGACCGATCAGACCGTGCAGGGACGAGGAGTCGTATATTGGGGCGGCGATTGCAGGCTCCTCCCGAGTTACTGCCTGGGAGAGTGCCAGACTTCAGGCGATTGGCAATGTCCCTAGCACATCCGGTTGAAATTCTAGGGCCCCGGTCCAAGTTATAGGCGTAATCACAGTAGACATTTTTGACAAAGAACGGGTAACCTAGGAGGTAGAGGAGGCAGAGTAGCCCGAGATAGAAGAGGACGAGTGGGTCCGGGTTACCCGGGTTCGGGATGTGACGGCATACAGGGTGATCCGGCCTAGGCAAACCTTAGCTGTGGCTTATACCAGTGCCATAATGGAGTCTCGGCTGGAGGACTTGCATGCCGAGTTCAGCATCCCAGATGACATGATCCTCGTTGTGCCCGAGGAGAACAATTCGCCACTGAAACCGCAAGAGGGATGCATTACGCTCTACGCAGAATTTTTTAGGGCTGGGCTGCACCTCCCATTTCATCCATTCCTCTGCCGGACACTTAATGATTTCAACGTGTACCCGGCTCAATTAAACGTGAATAGTTACAAGTCGCTGATCAGAATATACATGTTGTGAAGGTACCACCGGGCGACTGAGTTGCCATTGGAAGCTTTCAAACAAGTGTACAAAATGAAGAAGCTTCCTCGGCAGTTCAAGAGGTACTATGTCACCAGCTTCAGGAAGGATTTTATTTTGGGCAACCCTGACTCAGACAAATTGTAGAAGTACGAGTGGTTCTACTTCAGGGGTAACTATCTAGACCAAGTTGGTGAGGCTGTCCTTAGTGACCAACATGTTTCGAGGACGTTCGAGCAAGGGCACGTGTGGTCCAAGAAGCCCTGGGCACCAAGTCATGTGATCAGGGTGGTCAAAGACCTGTTTGAGAAGCCAGAGGCGACCAGGCAGCAGTCCTTTCTGCTCAAGAAGGAAACTCTTTCTAGTTATGGCTGGTTCAGGGAACCTAGTAGAATAAATTTCCCATCGGTCCGCCCTGTCCGGTTTAGCTGGCAGGTTACAATCGCCAAGCCTAGTGCTGTGGACGTCCCAGGGCCGAGCACTTCCCGATCCGGGTGGTTGACGAGGGAGCCATCATCATCTAGTTCTGTGGACTCATCGAGTGGCTCCTTCAATGCGGGGCCACCCGTGACAGACAAGGACCTTGAGGACGTGACTCGGCTCATTAACCTGTCTCACCAGCTCCAAATCGAAGGTCAGCCTCAAGTTTTTTTTTTTGATGTACTGACCTAATTTTGACTTGGATTTTGTCTTGCAAAGATGTCTTCACAGCCAAGCTCTACTACTGAGAGACGAGCTCTCATGAAAAGCCTCAGGAAATAGAAGGGCAAGGGCGTGGAGGTCGGAAGGAAGCATAAGCAGACTCCGAGGGTGGAGCTTCCTCCTTGACTCGAGCGGTTCCCGTCACAGTCTAAGAGCCACCACCCCCGCCTCTGAGGACTAGGGTTTCATCGGAGGAGAGACTCGTCGATGATACCGAGGTGGTGTCTTCACGAGACCCCTAGAGGAGCCGCCTAAACTACCGTCGAACCATCTTGGAGCGCCTTAAGGATGTGATGCCCCAAGAGGACTTCTTGGTGAACCTCCAAGAGGAGGACTTTTCTGAGCTTGTGCAACACAGCTTTACGCTCTGTAGCACAGTAAGTGCTTATCCATTCCGAGCTTTAATCCTTTTTTCTTTATCGTCTTGCCGAGCGCTGAAGTTTTGTTATCTTCAGACGAGCGCCATCTTGCACATGGCCCACTCGACCGAGATGAAGGACTTCCACAAGGAGAAGGAGATGTATAAGAAGACCTTCCTCAGAAAGTTAGAGGTCGAGAAGAAGCTTGGTGCTAAGAATATTGAGTTAGACTAAATCAAGAACTCTCTTTCTCCAGCCGAGGAAGAAGCTCGGAAGGCCAAGGAGGACGCCGTCGAGGCCATGGCGGAGGCTGAGGAGGCTTGGAGGCAAGCCAAAGAGGCGAAGGATGAGGCTGTTTGGCTCCAAGGGCAGCTGATGGCTCTTAAGGCCAACCACCAGTGATTTTTGGATGAGCTCCCCAATTGTGTGGCACAAGTCATGGATGAATTCAAGGCGTCTCTAGAGTACACCGACTACTACTACTTCGGCATGACAAAGCTCTAGGATCATCTGATCCAGCAACACCCCAAGGCTGAAGACTTTGACTGGTCGCTTATAGTCGAGTTGGAGCAAGGCACTGCTCAGCAACAGCAAGGTGAGGAGGTTGTCGTAGTAGACGACGACAGCGACGGTGACGAAAACGAGCAGAGCACTACCGGTGGTGGAGGCGAGGAAGGCGTAGCTGGGGATGAGACCCATGTCTAGGCCACTTTTTTTGTTTTTGTTTTTGTTGTTTGTCTGGGCTTGGGAGGTTCCCGGTTAATTGTACCTCCCCCGTACTATGAATAAAATTTTTTGTTCTTCGCTTCTCGAATTTTCGTATACTGTGTTTTAGATCTTTTTCCAAGTGTGAATATTCTCAGGAAAACGTGTTCATATTTTAGTGAGAGGTTCCTTGGGAATGTAGTTATACCTTCGTCTCGCCGAGTTACCATAAACCTTGGTCTCAGAATTGAATCAGAATTCAGGCCAAGTTGGATGCTCCTCGGGAGGGGCATTCCTAAACAATAGTTTTCTGAGCTTCTGTTTTTATAATTTTGAATCAAGACCGAGTATATTAACTCAATGACTAGGCAGCCCGACTTCGGACATGAGTATCTCATCATTCTAAACCTCCTCGTAATGCTTGATTTTTAAGCTAGGCAGCCCCACTTCGACCGGGATGACAGCCTCTGCCCCATACACGAGGGAGAACGGGGTCTCCCCGGTAGCTGTCTGGGCAGTTGTGCAGTAAGCGCAGAGCAGTTGTGGGAGCTCATCGATCCATGCTCCTTTAAGGCCCTCGAGCTTTTTCTTCAAGTTATCCTTGATCGTTTTATTCACTATCTCTATCTGACCGTTGCTCTGGGGATAGCTCGGGGAGGAGAAAACCATTTTGATGCCGAGCTGTTCGCATAATCGGAGGAGACTGGGGACTCAAATTGTTTGGCATTATTGGTCACAATCGTGTGGGGGATTCCAAACCGACAAATGATGTTATTCCATATTAAGTTGGTGCATTTGGTTTCGGTCATGTTTGTACACGGTTCAACCTCGACCCATTTTGTGAGATAGTTAATTGCCACGATGTAGTATATGAATTGTGATCGGGCTGGGGGAAGGGGTCCAATCAGATCGATGGCCTACTTCGCAAATGGCCATGCCGAGGTTACTGAGGTGGGGGGCTCAACATGGTAGCTGGGCATTCGTACGAATTGCTGACATTTGGGGCATTTTCGCGTAAAATCCTTGCAATCTTGCTCCATGGTCGGCCAATAGTAGCCTTATCGAAGGCACTTTTGGGCCAGAAATCGTCCCTTAGAATGGTTCCCACACAGACCTTTGTGGATCTCCCTCATTACGTATTTGGCTTCCTTGGGGCTCAAGCATTTTAAGCATGGCATGGTGTAGCCTCACCGGTATAGTTTGCCCCCGATCATCAAGTATCGAGCCGAGCTGTTGCATATCCGACATGCCTCTTCTCGATCATCAGGTAATTCGGCTGTGGTCAGGTATCAGATGATCGAGTCCATCCATGTGGTTTCGAGTTCCTCGGCTACATTTGTGACTTCCTTGAGAATACTTGGCTCGACAAGTCTTTCAATGGGGACCAAGGTAAGATCGCTATCACTAAGGCCCGAACCTAGTCGAGCAAGGACGTCGGCCTCTGAGTTCTCTGAACGGGGGATCTGCTTGAAAGAGTAAGATTTAAATTGTCTGAGCAGTTGTTTGACTTCTTGTAAATATGCGGCCATTGAATCTGCTTAGGCCTGGAATCCTTCAGTGACTTGTTGAACGACAAGCATAGAGTCGCTGTGGATGATTATGTGGTCTACCTTGAGATCCCTGGCGATCAGAAGTCCAGCCAGAAGTGCTTCATACTTTGCTTCATTGTTGGAGGCTTTGAAGTCAAATCGAAGCGCGTATATCACCTTGTATCCTCTAGGCTTATTAAAATCAGCCTGGCACCTGATCCATCAATACAGGAAGATCCGTCGGCATAAAGTCCACAGTCTGGCTCCGAGTTAGTGCAATCTTCGTTGTAGCTGGGAGCATATGGCGCTTCCATGGGTGCCTTCCTGGCCAACGGTGTGGCCTGGTCAGCATCCGTGAATTTAGCGATAAAGTTCGCCAGAGCTTGGGCTTTGATGGTTGTCCTCGGGACAAAGTGCACATCGTACTGACCGAGCTCCACCGACCAATTGGCCATGCGGCCTGATATTTCTGGGCTCTGGAGAACTTGTTGGAGAGGGAATTTGGTCGGTACCTTTATGGTATGGCCTTGAAAATATGGTCGCAACTTGTGAGCTGAAGTGATTAAGGCGAAAGCCAACTTCTCGAGGGGTGGATACCATTCCTCAGCACCCTAAAAAGCATGGCTGGTATAGTAGACAGGCTTTTAGGCTCCATCTTCATCTTAGAATAGGACCGAGCTCACAACTTTTTCGGATACAGCTAGATAAGCAGTTAGAATCTCGCCGACCAAAGGTTTGAACAGGAGCGGGGGGGGGGGGGGTGGCTAAATACTTTTTTACGCTTTGAAAAGCTTCCTCACACTCCCTGCTCCATTTGAACCTCCCCTTGAGTGCCTTAAAAAACAGGTGGCACTTGTCGGTAGCCCAGGAGACAAATCTCGAGAGAGCCGCTATCATGCTGGTAAGCCGTTGCACTTCCTTTATAGTCTAAGAAGAATGCATGCCAATAATTGCCTGGGCCTTCATTGGGTTGACCTCAATACCTCGTTGGTTGACCAAAAATCTGAGGAATTTATCTGAGCTTACCCCGAACGCACACTTCACCGAGTTGAGTTTCATCCCATATTCCTAGAGAATGTCGAAACTTGCTTGGAGATCAGCCATGTGGTCCTCTGCTCGGACGGACTTTACTAACATATCATCCACATAGACCTCCATTGTTTTACCGATCAGCCGAGCAAACATCTTATTGATGAGGCACTGATATGTAGCCCCAGTATTTTTCAGCCCGAAAGGCATCACCACATAGCAGTATAAGCCTTGGTTGATAACAAAAGCTGTCTTGGGTTGATCCTCCTCTGCCATTCTTATCTGGTTGTACCTAGAATAGGCGTCCATAAAGCTCAAGAGCTTGTGGTCGGCGGTAGCATCGACGAGCTGGTCTATCCGTGGAAGCGAAAAGTAATCTTTTGGGTAGGCCTTGTTCAGGTTGGTGTAATCAAAGTAGACCCACCACTTGTCGTTCACCTTTTTGACAAAAACAACATTTGCTAACCACTCCGGGTATTTAACCTCTCTGATGAAACCCGCCTTGAGGAGCTTTTGGACTTTTTCGTTTATAGCAGCATACCTTTCCAGGTTGAAAGCTCTTTTCTTCTGTATCACTGGCCTGTGGTTGGGTTGGACATTGAGCCGATGACTGATTACGCTCGAGTCAATGCCGGACATGTCTTCATGGGACCACGTAAACATGTCCCAATATTCGGTAAGAAGCCCTTCTAGATCTGCCAGAATCTCAAGTCTCAGCTGGGATCTGAGTTGGACGGTGCGTTCAGGCCTCGCGGGGTCTAAAGGGAATGACACCAAGTCTTCCACTAGGGTGCCTCTTACTTCTTCCTCGGGCAGTCTGGGGTCGAGATCAAATAGTATCTTGGGCACCTGGTCAGCAGGCATTTTCGCCTCATCGACCACATAAATGGCCGAGACGCTTAAATGCTGAGCTGTGGTGGCCCTTACAGCATTGGCGTAATAAGCTCAAAAATCCATCTAGGAAGAGCAAATTACTCCAACCCCATCTTCCGTTGGAAATTTCATGGCCAGGTGATACATGGAGACCATGGCCCTCAACGCGTTTAGCATCGGGCGGCCGATGATGATGTTGTACTAAGAGGGCTTGTCGACGACTAGAAAGTCGACGACCCGAGTGATCCGAGCAACTCCTTCTTTGAAAGTCACGGGTAGGCTGACCTTTCCCACTGCTCAGACGTATTCTCCCGTGAAGCTGTAGAATGGGGTCTGGACTAGAACCAAGGTGGCATTGTTGATCCTTAGTTTGTCAAAGGCTTGCTTGAAGAGGATGTCAGTCGAGCTGTCATTATCGATTAGAACTCACCGCACTACGTTGTTGGTGATAGGTAGCTCGCACACAAAGGCGTCGTTGTGTGGATGGATTAGCCGATCTGCTTCCTCCTTGGTGAATGTGATCGGAACGTCTTATTGGTGGCATATTTTGTTAACATGCTCGGACATGTTTATGAATTGGCCTCGCTCGATTAGCCGAGCTTCTCTAACATACAATCGTCGCCCACTCGATGTGTCCCTGGTGACAGGCCCACCGAATATTGTATGAACGATGTTCGAGGGTTTCGAGGTGTTCCCAACGTCTGCCCTTGAGTGGTTTGGTACATCTCAACTCGGCAGATCATTTCTTCCCGAGGTAGAGCTCGAGGTTATGACTCGCTCAACAAATTCTCATAAATGACCTTCTCAAACTAGCTTTTCAATTTAGTCTTTTAACTGAATGCATTCACGAGTGCTATGCCCCACGTCCTTGTGGAATTTGCAATACCTTGCTTGATCTTACTTCACTTTGCTGCCCCTAAACTTGGGTGGTGGCACCAACAGGTTCCTACTACTTACATGGGTGAGCACCTCGTCGATGATCGCCACTAGTGGTGTGTAGCTTTGAAACTTACCCGTCGGCACCTTTGGCTTCTCGGATTTCTTCTCCTTTTTCTGCTTCTTACTCTGCTAGCATTGTTCTGCTCTGGCGCCTACTTTTGCTTCTTGTCCTTCTTTGTCCCACTGGGGCTGGCCTCCTGTTTGCAGCTTTTCATGTATTCCGCAACATCAGCATACTTCTAGGCGTAGCCGAGCATTTGTGAAAACGTGCTCGGCTGCTCGAAGGCCAATGACCAGGTCAATTTTTTATCTCGGAGGCCCCCTACAAAAATATGCTTGAGGGTCTCGTCTTCGATGTGTTTGACCTTCAGTGCTGCTCGGGTAAACCGGTTGATATAGTCTAGGACATTCCCGTCCCCTTATTTGAAGGCATACAGATATGTAATCTCTTTTCTCTACATTTTTGTTGCTGAGAAGGCTGTCGAGAAGGCATTGGCAAGTTGCTGAAAAGAAGAGATAGATGATGGATCGAGCCTTCGAAACCATTACTGAGCAGGTCCAGTCATGATCAGCGAAAAGGCTTTGCACATTATTGCGTCGCTGGCATTCTAAAGTAACATGTGTCCTCGGAATAGTTCAACGTGCTCATCCGCGTTTGTGGTCCCATCATAAGCCTTGATTTGTGGAACCTTGAATTTAGGCAGCATGGGGGCTCACATTATGATGTCCGAGAAAGGTGGATCTAAGGCCCCTGCATCGTCTAGGCCGAAGCGGTTGTTTCAAATTTCATCGATTTGGCGCTGCAGCGCCCAAAACTAGCGATTGTTCGTGTCTTCGGGCAGTTCGACCCTGTAGGGTACTCCGCCCTCCATGCGGTCATCGGCCCCAAGCTGGCAATTTCGACGTGCTTCCCCTTGGTGTCCGAGCAGGTCAAATACTGAAGCTCGAAAACCTTGAGGAGATGGAACCTGTGCTGCTTGAGGGCCGAGACGGCCTTCTTGGACCAATCAATTATTGGCTAAGACGCCATGCGTGGATCCCCTCAAGCACTCAGAATCGGTCTCTTCATAGTCGACCACGTCCCGTCCTACCCGACCTCTGGCCTAGTCAGCTAGGGCCGGAGGTGGCAAGGCAGGTGTGGCCTGGCATTGAGCCTATTGGGCGAGCTGTTGAGTTAAGATCCGAACCACATTTGTAAGCTCTGAGATCAGATCTTGAGCAACGGCTGCTTGTTCGGCCCTAGTCACGCTTCCCTGCCCCCTGGACCGAGATCGTGTGGCCCGAGGGCAGCCTCTAGGCCTACCTGTGTTCGGTTGTTGATTTCTTACATCTCCCTACCCTTCTTGTCGGGTAGCATCGTCTTTGGCATTCCCTCGAGTCACCATCTCGGGTCTCAGAGGTAAGGTGGCTAGTGTCTGATTGAAGGTGTAGGCGTCCTCCTTCTAGCACTAAAATGTTGATGTTTACTGTACTCTGGCATCGGATCAATACCACGTGTAGTTGTTCAAGGTTTACTTCTTCTCGGATCGCCTCTGCCTGGTCAAGCGTACCTGCAACAAGAGGAGGGACGCTTTGAAGGTAAGAGGAGAAGATGTTGGTCAGTAGACAAGGGCTCTCCGATGCTCAAGGCAGGGGTTGCTCAGTAGAGGACGGGAGCTTGTTAGGTGGGAAGAGGTCTCTCTCTAGAATGCAATAAATGCATCCAATTTATAGGCTACCACTTAGACCGGGTGTCAGGTGGGTTTTACCCACAACCTGAGTGTCACATCAAGGCGTGTCGGCAGTAGGTGACAAGTGTCACGTCTCCCTATCGACGGATTAGATCCCATTGGACTGTGAGTTATTTGCCGTTTATAAGCCTGTGGTAGCGAGTAGCAGTTTGCCTATGAGTAAAGTTAGTCCGAGCTGAGCTAGTACATAGTCCGAGGTGGCAGCTTGCTTAGGGTACTGCCTCGGGGGCCCTAAGAAGCACCTCGAACTAAGCGCACGTTGCCATCAAGATCGGTAGTTTGCTCCCTAGAAGTCCTACCGAGCTATTTAGCCAACCACCGAAGTTTATCTCCTCGACGGTATTGCCGAGCTCACCCTCAACAATGATTATTATAGTGATGATGGTGGTGGGTTTTTTAATGTTATGGTCGTGGCAGTGATGATAATGATGAAGGTGGTGTTTATTTATTTTTGTGATGTTATGATGGTAGAGTTGATGATAGTAACGATGGTGGTTGTTTGATGATTATTGTGGTGTTTATCCTTGTGGTTTGATGTTTATGTTAGTTTTTAAGTGTAATTTATATATAAATACATGTATTAATTGGTTTATGATCTTGTTAGGTTTTGTTAGGTTTTTGAATACATAAGTGTGGTTTGAATAAGTTAGATTATTCTCTAAATATGCAAGTTTGGCTCGAATATGTTTGATTATGGTTTTAGAATATGCAAGTTTAGTTTGAATATGTAAGTTATGTTTTTGAATATATTTTTAGTTTTGTTGATAATAGGTTTTAAATTGAGATAATGGGTGATTTTGTATTTAGTTTGTATTTAAATTGAGATAATGGATATTAATATGGTTTATATTGTAGTCTTTTGGTAATATATTATTATAGAGATTTTTACAAGAATTTAGGTTATGTAAATCATGTTTTTTTTTTTACTTTGATAGGTAGTATGTGTAAATAAAATGTGATTATTATAATTGAATAATATTTAAAAGTGATTAATTAAAAATAAAAGGTAAGTGACTCTTAATAAAATAAAATTTAATAAATTTTTCATTTTAATTCATTATAATAAAAATTCACAATACTTAATAAAATATAAGAATAAGCTTAAATTAAATAACAATATTCTAGTTAATATAAAGTAAGAAATATTTAGTAATGTGTAATACCCTTTTACGGAACATTACCTTTTCCGTTACTTAATGCTATTCAATATATTTTGTCATAATTACATTGATGAATAAAGCCCAATAAAAGTAAAAGTTAGAAAAATCTTGATAATAATTTTTTTAAAAGAAAATCATCACCACCACCAGTGATCAAAGCCATTTGTAAAGGCTTGGTTTACGATGCACTTGTGATCAAATTGAATGTCGCAAATTTTGAAATCGGTCTAATATTGGTCGACAAAGTTAGCTCAGCGGACATTCTTATCCTTTTGATGTTAAAGGAGTTGGAGATCGACGAGAAGGAAATTAAAAAGACCAACACTACCTTGTTCGACTTGAATGCCTTGCTTGAGTCTCACTCGAAGCGGCAGCAGCGTTGTCTTGAAAAACTGATTTCCTTGTCTTCGACTTTGAAACCAACGTTACTTCTTCAAAAATCAAGTGAACTTTGCTGGAAAGGCAAGGGACCTCCTTCTAATGCCAAATTATTGATGACTCAATTCGTCATCAAGATTGTGATAATTGAGAGAGATGGATGATAAATAGATTAGGAGAAAAATTAATGTTTGAATTGAAACGAAAAAGTAAATGAACACTGAAATTTATAGTGGTTCGGTCCTATATTCACATCTGGTTCTTCACTATAATTCTTTGGAAAGATAAACACTTGAAATCCTCACCAAATACTCGGATTTATTTCTCAAAATCCTCACCAAATACTCATATGTATTTCACAAAATCTAATCTCAAAAAATAAAGCCTCTCATTCTCCAAAATTGAAACCACCTATTGTCTCTCACTCTACGATTTATAAAGAAGCCTTCATCCAAGAAACAGCTCCCAAAACTACTCCCTCTCCCATAACTATTGTCCTCACATTCTTATCTCGATTGGTATCATCTCATTTTTCCACGTGGAGGTAACTGCTCTCCCATGTCCTTTACTTTTTGTCGCCTTCTCCAAATTCTAAAACGTGTAAAGGTTTCTCCGATAGTTGCTCCAAATGACTTGTAATGAGACGATTACCTTGGGTGATCTCTTATAGATAAAATATGTATATGATTCGTGATAGTATAATGAGGTTTCACCATATCAATGTAGAGTAAAGAAATGGTCCTTCGTTTGCACATTCTCGCTTACCTCGGCTTTACTCTCACACTAGCTCCTACTTCGGCCTTGCTCGAATGTTAGCTCCTCATCTCAACAAGTGTGGAGAGCTTCTTTAATCCAATGGTTGTATTCTTGTGAAGAGCATTAAATGCTTTAAGTTGAAGCTATTTCCTAGCACTTTAAAACATAATGGTGCAACACTTACATATCTCTTATGATTACATGGCAAAAAAAATTACCAAATATTCTAAGCTAGTTATGTTTTTTTTTTTAAGAGAGATTATTATTAAAGATGTTTTAAATATGTTAAATAATGGTTTGAGAGGTCGGGTCATTACATAATGTTAGGATTTTGTCGCAAGAAGATAATACCAAAAATGGTAAGTGTGATATTTGATTTTTTTATTTATTATCAATTTCAATTTATTGTGTACTTGTTTGTAATTTGATTTATTTACAATTATTATTGTATTAGTTTTCAAAATATTGGGATTGCAAATATGTAATATTTTAGAACATAAATGAATTGTTAGGTCAAATAGGGAATAAAACACAGAATATTAAAAGCCTGTTGAATGACATTAAACGATGCTTTAATTAAACCTACACATAAAAAAAACCATCGTCTATTATGACACCTGGCACACCAAATTGTCAACCGAGAAGATATATGAGGGCGTATACAAATCGATATTGTATTCTACCATATATGATGACTATGATAGAACGATTGTTTCAACAATCGTGTTTTCTTTTCAGGTTGGTTTTCGACTATTAAAAACAGTCGTTAAAGGAGTTATTTGTTGTAGGGAAACATATATAGGCTAGTCCTTGGGTTCAGACGGCTGTACCAACCATCCTAGTAAATCCGATCCTTGAGATTACATTTGACGGTGCTCAATTACCCAAGGGCATTATAATTTGCTATTTGTTTTTGACAGCCCATAGCCCGTTAATTCCCCCCAGCCTTTGAATAAAAAAATGGCACCTCGTTTTTTACGGAACCTTTGTTGCCCAATTTGGATATTCACATATTTACTGCATAGCTTTTTTTCAACTTGCAGCAACTGTTGTTAATAAGAGAATGTTTAGAAATCAAGTTAAAACTTAAATATTATAATATATAAAAATCTTTTGCTATAATATGTTTTTACTTTATATTACAAAATAAAAAAGCTTGACATTACAATAGTTGCAATTTTGATATTGAAACTTCGTTTAACATTTACATTTATCAAAAATGGACTTTATGAAACTTTCCCCGATACCTTAAAAAGCATATGTGCTTATATATGCTAGAAAGTGGAATACTTTTATGTTTGTGAGAAGAATTCAAACTGATCTTTTGAACATTTTTGACACAAAATAAGCATGTAAGATATTTATATTATATCTGTTCAGAGTTTGGTATTATCATGACTTGAAGTGCAAAGTTCAAGCCGATATTGTCAAATAGGGGGCATATCAAACTATTATTGACTTGTTAAGCAATGTTTCCTCTTCTTTAATATCCTTGTTTTCTTATATAAGAACATGGCTTGAAATTTTCATTGTAATGTGGATAATTAGATGATTGGACAATTGATACGGCTCATTTACATTAGCCATATAGCACATTGATATTGAGCAGTGGTTTTTTTTTTTTTTTAAGATTCACAATTTCTAATTTAAATAGTTGAAGAAAATTGATATTCTTTAACATCTTAAAGGATACATGATATGCCACTAATGCTTTGTAAAATCTAACATTTCCGACCATTTCCTTTTTTTTTTTTTTTTTTTTTCTTTTTAACGTTTAAGCATACCGTTTTTAAGGGAAAGAGAGAGAGAGAGAGAAAATATTGCATTCGATATATTAATGAATCAAACTATATATAACTTCAGATCCAATAAATGAGGAAGATTTATGTGGTGTTTGGCAATATGAGTTAGAACTAAAATTTTTGGTTATCACAATTTATAGCTCTCACATGCTACAGTGTAAAGAAAAAGTGTGTTAAAGCTTTCACATGCTATAATGTTTTTAACTAAAATTAGTTCAAAACATTAGTTTTAACCAATGCTCACAGACACCCTCACTCATTTATGCATCAAGTTTGAAGCATGTTTGGCATTATTTCCTAACTTCGCGTTTTTTGAGTTTGAAAATTGTCTTGTGTTTGCATGATCTAATACAGGAATATTTCCACTCACAACTTATAAATTTAAGTAATGTTACAATGACACTCTTTTAACAAAACTTTAATCACACTATCGCTGTTGTTAATTTTTTTAATCAAGGTAATAATTCATCTAAAATAATAAAAACACAATTTGGCCAATAAAATATGCATAAAACATTGATTTTGCCCCTTCAAAAAAATTAAGATTTCCCAAAACAAAGCATTGAAGAATGCATCTATTGACACCCCTATCTTACCTTTTACAAATCCTTTCTTAAAACATCTCCATTCTACTTGTTACACCCTTTTAAAATACCAACAAAGTACCCATACATCTAAATAGTGTTGTTTTTCTTTTTTTCTTTCTCCAACCAACCAAACTCACACTTTTTTCAATTACTTTTTTATGTAAGAAAAAAACACTGATCATTTGGTATGGAGCATCCTTTTAAAACTTCATGGGGTTAAAACTCCACTACTCATAAAATAATAGGTCTTAACCTCACGAGTATACTATAAACTAAACAAGGTCTCACTGTTCTATGAGTAATAGGATTTTACCAGATGGGTTTAAAAAGAATGTTTCTTTGTTATAAGAGTGCCGTAGTCTCTATTGTCATTAACAAATTTTCCACACAGAGAAAGAAGGTGCTGCTGATAAAGACTATAGCTGAGGAGACTAATTGCGAGAGTCTTGCCTTTTTTTTTTTTTTCCTTTCTTTGAATCATAATTTAAATGAGGTTGCTGTTGTATGTGGTTCAAATTATCTGCTTTAAGTAGCCTGAATGTTATGAATTCATTTTAAAACGTTTGTTATTGTTAGCTTCTCAACATTTAATTTGGTGAGGAAGCAAAAATGGTAAAGTGAGGCGTAAGATGAAAAAAAAAAATGAATTAGGCAAAAATGGCCAGTCTGCCCCTCTTTTTAAGTAAAAAACGACACTTTTTACGAATTAGGAAAATAACCGATTTGCTAATTCTTAAGCAACTAATTGGGTCAAGAAGACGAAAACATCCTATATAATATCGACAGATACAATGGGAGAAGAAACAAATTTAAAAATAAAAAATTGAAAGGGTGACAGATATATAGCAGGGGAAAAAAAATAAAAAGGCCCAACATTAAGGAAGGTGAAAACTCTATTTGTATGAGAAATACATGAGTGCTGTCCTTTGATGTAAAGAACAAGGAACAAAACAAAATAGCATGAAATTATACAACAAATCGACCATTTGCTTAAATTAAAAAATATGCGTCATAAATTTTGAGATGGGTAGTGTTTTGGCCACTAAGTGCAAATTCCCAATAAAATATATACAAGGCAGTGGCGGATCGATTCTCAATATAGTTACCTTCACAGATGAAGGCATGTAAACTATTATATTGGTCCTATTGTTCTTAGAATTCAATTTGACTACACTAAAACATATATCTTCTTACGAATGGTTCCATAAATCATGTCTAGGATTTCCAACATTTCTAGCCAGATACAAATTACAGAAAGAATTACAATACCAATACTCACTAAACTTTAGATTTTTTTTTTTTTTACGTTTTTCTTAATTTTAATAATCATTATTTTATCTTTTAAACTTTCAAAACTCTTAACTTCTCGTTGAACTTTGAAATCACTACTTTACTCTTTAAATTTTTAAAGCTCCTTATTTTGCTCCCTTAACTTTCAATTTTTTATTTAAATAAACAGAATTAAGCTCATATAATTCACACATAGATTACCTATAGGGGCAAAAATAAGATTTTATCACTCCTATATACGAATTATATAGGCTTAATTCTGTCTATTTAAACAAAAAATATAAAGTTTACAACAAGATAAGAAGTTTTGAAGGTTTAAAGGTAAAATAGTGATTTTTAAAGTTTAAGAGACAAAATAAAAATTTTAAAAATTTAAAGACAAAATTATAAGTTTTAAAGTTTAAGGTAAAATAAAACAGACATCAAAATTTAAAGATCATTGATATATCAATGATCATTACATAAACAAACAAAGTCCCGTACAGAGGATGAGATGTGGGGAAGAATTAATTAATTTGTATAATATTTAATTTAAAAGTGCAACACGCCAACAAATTTTGTTGGCAATTTACCCTCATCGACAGTCATCATTTTTATATATCATTATTACTTTATATAAAAGTGACAATCGACCCCCTTTTTTTTTTTTTTTCTTTTTTTGTAAATTTCGGTCAATGTTTCGTACCTCCACCCTCCTTTTTATTTTTTATATTTTATTTTTTCTATCATTTTTTATTTTCTTCCCATTTTTCTTTTTCATACTACTCATTTTTTTAATTTCTCATTTTTAATCCTTTATTTTGTTTTTATTTACATTGTTTTTTTTTGTCTCTGCTCTTTTTTTATTTGCATTTGGAGTGTTTCATTTCCATTTTTTTGGCCTTTGTACTTTTTGTTTCTTTCTCCTTAATATCTTATATGTTTTTAGATTCACTTTATTAAATTATTTTTCTTGATGTGCATGATCAAAATAATTTTTTTAATTTATTCTTAATGCATATATATATATATATTTTACATTTTCTACCATATTATTTTATTATGCGTAATCTTTAGTTTCCTATATTTCTTTTTACGATTGCCTAAATCTTTTGTTTGTTAATTTTTATTTCAACAATGACTCTCGTAAATGTATTTGCTTAATTGTTCCCTTAAATAATTATATATATATAGATATATATATATATATATATATATATATATATTGTCCCTATTTCAAAAGACTTAATACTCTAGTTGGAGGACATAAAACCATCTCAATATATAGGTATTTGTTGAACAACCTAACAAGGAATACATCTCCGTATATCAATCTATACCTATAAGATCCGATCAATAATATTCCAGGATGGACTGGTAAGGATAAAATTATTAACAGCAATCCAAACATGAGTTACAAGATTAAACTCCATTAAAATAGTCCAAGCCTTTTACAATTGTTTTGATGAACGAAATAGCACAATAAAAGCAAAACGAGTCTAAAATGTTTTCAAAAAGAAAATATCACGTTAAAACAAAACAAGGGTTAATTACATAATTATACCACTTAATTTTAATTATTTCTCAATCTGTCTCACTATTTTTAAAATCTATAAAAGTATTATTTGAATTTAAAAAATTTATTTCAATTTTACCCCTATAAGCAGAAAAAAAAGACAAAGCAACATAATTATCTTAAAACATGTGTGAAAAAATATTTTATAGCTTTAAAACCATAAAAAAAATTCTAAAACAAAAGATCAAATCAAAGAAGAAAGATCTTAATGTTTAGGACTTTTTGAACATTAAAATATTTTTGAAAAATTTTTCTTAAGAAAAATAAATTTTAGAAACAAAGTTTGCCTAATTAAGAGTGTTTTTACCTTATCTAAGTTTTTTTGAATTGAACTAAAATTTTCAAATTCAAAGAATATCTTTTTAGTTTTTAAAAACAGAAGGATAAATTGAAAAATAATTAAAATTAAAAGGTATAATTATATAATTAACAAAATAATCAGTTTAGGATCTTCCTCTGATCATCAGCAAATTCTCAGCTTCAATTCCCTTTTCCTGCTAGCGTGATCTTCAAAGTCTGAGAGGTAAAGGAGAGAGTAGCTTAAGCTCAATAGTACAACAAATATCACCAATAACATCCTTTATAAATATTTATGAAGAAAAACGTCCCTTTTGTAGAAGGAGAAGAAGGGGCAAGTTCTTAGGTCTAACACTGTATATAAGATGATTGATACAACCATGTATAAGTCCGAACCATAACTAAAAGATAGTTAAAATTAATATGCACCTAACACAGTGAGAAAAAGCAAAAATATTTGTAAACCAAGTGTATCAATAGATGCCGAGCACATAAAAATTCCAATTTGAATTTTTTTTTTTTCTAAACTCACCCCTATTTACGCTTGCATTAAATAAACTAGAAATAAGTTATTGGTCTATAACAACATAAATAGATATGACTATTGATGAAAGTGATGGAGAGACAGACCTTGACTAATCGATGGTCCCTACATGAGTTCAGTATCTGACCATATTCATCGTCTTCACTGCCAGCATTCTACCAATCAGACCCCTTTCTTCAACGAATGAAGTGCAGCACTGGATTATTGTTTGCTCCAGTTCTTTTGCATCTTTTTCATATAATAAGCGCATGCCGCACTTCTCCACCATCAAGCCGGGGCAATAATTGTAAATCATAGCCACTACAGTACGTTTTCCACTCAGCTCCGCAAGCAGCACACGAGGAATGTAAGTCATCCAAATGAACCCGTGCAAATGAAACCACTTAATTTTATCTTTAGCCACAGAACACATTGCGGCATCCTTCGCTTGATAAGTGACAAAGAAGCCTGATAGATCCTTTCGAAAAAGTGTCAGGATGCTCCATGACCGAAAAAGATGCACATACAACAAGCCCTCTCCAACTCATGTCATCACTCAGATTTGAAGGAAGTTCAATTCCCATCTTCGAGTCATCATGTTGATATTCAAACCACTCTGGAATCCCCTTCTGAGGGAAACATAAGTTGTATGCTGAGCATGAAGAAAAATGCTTTAGAACGAAGAGTATGTCTCCTTTTAGGCTAAGTGTGACCAGAACGCGATGGTTGAAGAATCCTCGGAGTAGAGCTTTAATAGTTTTTATCTGGTTTTGTGACTCGTTTGTGCGGAGTAGACTCTCAGCCATTATATGCAAATGGTTAAAAGTAGCGGACAAATTTTCAGAAGTATCTTCTTGGATTTTGTCCCAATTATCGAAAAAGGAGCGTTTGGAGTGTAAAACAACTGAGTCACTGCTATCGAAAGCTTGCCTCTCTGCATATTCCTTTCTGTACTTGTCTAATGAAGTTGAAACTTCTTTTGCAAGTTGTTCAGTGCTTGTCTGAAGCTTATTGGAGGACAATATTATATTCCTTTCCCTACAGTAGTTCACATGAATAAAATCTTGCATTAGGATGTAGAATTAATTAATTAATATTTGGTATACATAAAGAAATAACAATAGAAAATATACACACAAAATGCAGGTGCAGTCATGGAAATCAAACCTCGGAGTATAAGTGGTGATGGGAATAGGTTGAGACATTTCTCCTTCGAATGCAATGTTACTCTCATCATCATCACTTTGATAATTCTTAAGGAGAACTGTTGCTGCTTCACGAACCACGCGAAGGAGAAATGGTGAAAAAAATATGCTCTCTATTTTGCTTTTGCTTAAACAACTTTGAATATTGCTCGTACAACAACCTGGTTCCACACATCACGACTTCCACATCTGAGGTAGCGGGCCTAAAGAAAGCACTTATACCTTCATAGTTATTCAATTCTTCTGGGAAATCATTGCGGGGGACATGAATTGCAACGAACTGTCTAATAGGCACTTTGAAATGACAAGTGAAAAAAGATAACATACTTTTCCCATGGGCGTACAGATCAACGTCCAGATCAGCTAATTTTAAAGCTGAATCTTCTGATTGGCGTGGTTTACATTCAACGTATAATTCAAGACCTAGCCAGCTTCTATCCTTGAATATGTTAGGAGGAATGCAGCAGATTGCAACATTCCCCACGCTATGGTGGAAAAACCATGGTGACAGTATTGGAGTAGGGAATATAAGTTGAAAAATGTTGCAACGTGCGAAGCTTCCCTATTAATATTGCAAAAATCGGTGAGTTGGTGTTAGAAGAATATCGAAATGAGAAAGAGAGACAGAGACAGGGATATGAACTAAGACAAAGACGACTGACCTGAAAGAGTGCCAAAAGCATTGAGTGTGTTTCATTTATGAAATTTTTATGCTCAATTGAAGGCATATCGTCCCAGACAGCGTGGTTGTGTTCTGCTTCATTATGGGGCACTCCCAAATTACTTTCTTCTTTCCTTTGTCTACGCTGGACTGTTGTTATGTTGCCAGAGGACTCCAATTCATTGGCACGATCAAATAAATCCTTGCAATGTCGACTGAAACTCAATTCTAAATCCAAGTGTTCATTACAACTT
This sequence comes from Artocarpus heterophyllus, assembly GCA_025403435.1. Lineage (NCBI taxonomy): Eukaryota > Viridiplantae > Streptophyta > Magnoliopsida > Rosales > Moraceae > Artocarpus > Artocarpus heterophyllus. The sequence goes on from CM046338.1 coordinate 21,940,387, forward strand.
TTAGCTAATTTTTCACTGAATTTTTTCACATCTTTCTCAAATACTGGATGGATTCCAAACATTCGTAACTCCATATCCAATCTATTGGTTGAAAATGAAGCTACAATAACTCTACTTGATTCGCTTAACTGCACTCCAAACCATTCTAATGGCACATATTGACACGCCCCAAATGAACCAAATCTGAAGAATTTGAAGCTTCCAAAGCCTAGGGTCTTCTCAAGTGAACGCTTATCGATGTAAAAGTTACAAAAGATGTTTCCCAGTTCCCTTGTTTCATTACCGATGAAAAAGGGACAAGAGTTGTTTTCCAATTTCGTTGCTTCATCAAACTCATCACGCTTGTGTTCCTTGATAATAAAAACAACGAAAAGGGCGAAACCCTTGGTTCTGTGGCCTGGATCGTTGTGATTTTCTAAAGATAGTTCAATTTTTACGGGAGACTTTGTATTCAAGTTCGTGCACCAAAGAGGAATGGTAGTACATGGAAAACGAACTTCAAATCTTTCCCCAGCATTTATTGTTCCATGTAAACACAAGTGAAGAGGTTTTTGATGTGTATAAAACGTATGGAAGAGGGCCGTATACATTCATACATACATGCATGCATATATATATAGAGAGAGAGAGAGAGGGGGATCAAACCTCAATGAATTTAGGCACGAGTAAATCAACATGTTCCTCGGACATTCTAAGTGGCGCCTGAATCGGGCTCTCTTCATCAACACTTGACGAATTTCGGCAATCTATGAGATGAAATCCCTTATCTGAGGTCCATACTCAGCTCAGTTTTTGAGTAACCGGTTTGCATTGGACAATCACTTGCATCTACATGATCCAAATTGATAGGAAAATGTTTTGGCAACGACTGAAGCTCGCTACATTTGAACAAGTAAAGATTTTTTAGCTCAGAAAGTTGAGAGATGCTCTCAGGTATGCTGCTAAAATTGTTTTCAGCGAGATTTAGATACTGCAACGACAATAAGCAACCAATATCATCTGGCAACTGAACAAGTCCACATCTACTTAAAGATAATATTTTGAGGCTCTTCAGAAGCACAATGGATAAAGGCAATTCTTTTAGAGGAGTTCCATCCGGAAAAAAACTGCTCCAAGTTTTCCAATCTTCCAAGGTCTTCCGGCAATTCGTCCATGGACACGCAGCCCGACATAATGAGGACTTTCAAAGATGTCAGACCACAAAAAATGCCGTTTTGTAGATTTAAAAGTTTCTTGCAGTTGGACAGCTCCAATATTATAAGGCCAGTCAAGAGGTTGACTGAAGTTGGCAACTCTCTTATACCAGTCCCATCTAAATGGAGCACAGACAAGGTTCTCATGTCTCCTACAGCCTCAGGGAACTCCTCGAGCCTTGAACATCGACAGAGAAAGAAAGTTACGAGAGATTTTAAGCTTATCCTTTGGGGTAGCCTTTTAAGGTTTTCACAACCCTTCAAATTCAATACAACAAGACGTTGGAGATCTCCAATTGATATCTCTAGATTTGGGATGAAACTGAAATCGGGTGTCTCGGTCAAGTATTGGCAATTGCTGAGATTGATTAGGACTAAATTCTCCGAGTGCTGTCAGAGAGAACGGCAAACCCAAAAAAAAAAAAAAAGTTAAAGAAATCATGGAAAATAGCTCATTACCATTGTTCAGCAAGTACATGACAATCAAAAATCTTACCTTAGTTTCCTTCCATAGTTGTTCAATGTGACCATTAGGCATGCTGAGCTCAACAAGCCTTTCCGATTGAAAACTTGAGGATAATGATATAAGGGGATATCCATGCCATTCCAATAGTCTTAGCTCTTTAGAAAGATAGTACTCATCAGGGCTTTCTGAAAATTCCACGTTACAAATCTTCAATAATCTTAGATGCTTCATATTCAGAAATGGATCGGAGAGTATTTCTTCCTCTCTTGGCGGAGTTAGGAACATGCCTTGAACAACTCTTGTTCCCTGTGCGAGAAAATATCTTTTAAGCAAAAGTTTTTAACGTATTGCTATATGTGTATAACCATGGACAACAGTTTAAGAAGAAGAAAACGATCAAAAGTTCTTGAAAATGGTTAGGAAAGGAATTAATTAGCTCTCTGTGAGTGTTCAATTGACTACATACGCTACTTTTCTTTTATAATTTAATTCATGTTCCCTACTTATTAAAGTCCTAAGAATTGCGTCCTCACTATTTTTAAGTAAATGCTGCAAGAGAATGATTGATCGACTCGTACATCCAAGCTAAATTGGCATCTAGTAGCACTTACTAGATATCAAAATCGTTATCAGACTTTGAAATTCTATTTTATGACAAAGGAAAAAGAAAAAAGAGTACCAAAGAGAAATGTTATAGTGATGAAGCAGATATTGTAGTGCCGATGTGGCAGTCCCTGGAACGCTCTTGTTTTGTCAAATTCACTCCTTTGTAACAACTAGTTTAGATTGTTACAGGAATTGATTATATACTTGTAACCGAGTAGTTTAGTCTTCAGTTTTGGGATTTCTTGTAGAGAGTTAGTAACAGAAATAAGAGCGAGAAACTGAGTAAAGAACTGTCAAGGTAATCTGGGGTTCTTTGGGTGGTTTTTCAAGAGTCTTGGTTCATCGTTATATAGAGAAAATTCTATTGATGAATAAAATTTTTGGCTCAGTGGTTTTTAGTTGAGGAAACCATAGTTTATAATTCAATTAGCGTTTTATTTCTCTTCAATTGGTATTAGAGCTACGGATCACCATGAGTTCAAGCTCAGCAAGATTCGATATTGAGATATTTACCAAGGAAAAATGACTTTGGTGTGTAGAGGGTTAAGATGACGACTTTGTTGGTTCATCAAAGGGAAGAATCAACCGAGTACTCTCTCGGATGCAGAGAAGAAGAAGATTCTTGAGAAGACCCGCAGTGCAATTATCCTTAGTTTGGGTGATCGAGTTTTGAGAGAAGTATCGAAGGAATCCTCGGCTGCAGCTGTTTGGCAGAAATTAGAAAATCTATACATGACGAAATCCCTAGCAATTCGCATGTTCTTGAAGAGAAGACTTCATACATTTAAGATGCAACCAGACAAGTCAAAATCTGACCATTTAGATGATTTTAATAAAATCATTATTGACCTAGAAAATATAGGTGTCAAGGTAGAAGATGAAGGTCATGCAATGATATCACCTAGTTCACTTCCTGAATCATTCTTCAAATTTTGTTGATACCGTGTTGTATGGTAGAGAAAGTTTGTCTATGGAAGAAGATTAATCTGCTTTGATGTCTAAGGAATTAAAGTAGGAAATTGAGATCAGAGAAGGGTCTGTAATGGGGTTAATGGCCAGAGGAAGACCAGAGAAACAAGTGAAGCTCAAGAAAAGGGCAAGATCGAAGTCTAAAACAAAGAAGAAATGTTTCATGTGTCATAAGGAGGGCCATTTCAAGAAAGAGTGCCCAAAACAGAAGAACAAGGGATCTGACACGGTTAAAGAATCTGAAGATGATGATGTTGCTTCATATGGGTATGAGAGCTATGAAGTTCTTATAGTTGCATAAAACAGATCTGAAGAGGAGTGGATTCTTGACTCTGGGTGTTCCTTTCACATGACGCCTAACAAGGAATAGCTCACTAGTTTTTAGGAGATTGAAGATGGGAATGTTCTGTTGGAGAATAATAAAGAATGTAGAGTGACAAGGGTAGGCCAAGTCAGGCTGAAACTTGAGAATGGCACGGTGAAGATTTTACAAGATGTCAGATTGGTACCTGAGTTAAAGAGGAATCTCATCTTAGTTGGAATGCTTAATGAGACTGGTTTCTCAATTAAGGTGGAGAATGGGATTATGAAAGTCAGTAAAAGCTTGTTGGTAGTCATGAAGGGATCCAAGAAGAATAGACTTTATGTTCTACATGTAAAAGCTGTAACTGTTGACATCCTGATTGCCTAGAAAAGATATGAAGAAACGGCCACTCTCTAGTACAGGAGACTCGGTCATACGAGTGCAAAAGGCTTACGCATTTTGTTTGGGCCTGTTAAAAGGTCTCAAAATAGGCAAGCTCCAATTTTATGAATATTGTGTCATGGGAAAGGCTCAAAGGGTAAAATTCAACACAATAGTGCACAACTCTGAGGCAAGACTGGACTATGTCCATTCTGATTTGTGGGGGCCATCAAGGGTTGTCTCACCTAGAGGAGCAAGGTATTTTCTCTCTGTAGTAGATGATTACTCGAGAAGGGTTTGGGTTTATATTCTTGAGAATAAGAATAATGCTTTTGAGTGCTTTGTCAAGTTGAAAGCATTGGTAGAAACTCAAACTGAGAGGAAGTTAAGAAATTGAGAACAGATAATGGGCTTGAATATTGTATTGGGATATTCAAAGATTATTGTGCTAAGCATGGTATTAATAGGCTTCATACTATGGATGATACTCCTCAGCAAAATGGAGTAGCTGAGAGATTGAACAGGACAATTATGAACAAAGTTAGGTGTATGCTGTGCAATTCTGAGCTTTCTAAGCAATTTTAGGTCGAAGCAATTACAACAGCCAATTACTTGATAAATAGGAGTCCCTCAACTACAATAGACATGAAGACACCTATGAAAGTTTGGTCTCGAAGTCCTACATGTTGTGACAATTTGAGGGTCTTCAGATGTGTTGCTTATGCTCACATAAAGCAAGGCAAACTAGAACCACAAACACTAAAAGGTATCTATTTGATGTCCAATTGGAGTTGAAGGATACAAGCTATGGTGCCTTTGGCCAGGAAGGCCAAAGATCAGTATTAGCAAAGATGTGACATTTAATGAAGATCAAATGTACTCTCAACTAAACGCAGAAGACAATGCATATACTACTCAAGCATGAGAGAAAGTGCAAGTGGAGGTGGAGCCCATTGCTAGTAGTGGTGAAACAGGTGAACAACTAAAAGCTGGTGATGGTGAAGCTCAGCATCGAGATATGGAACCTTTTAAAGATTATCATCTGGCTAGAGACAGATCAAGGAGAGAAGCCAGGCCTCCAGAGAGATATGGTAATGCTAACTTGATCTTATATGCTCTTGCAGCTGGTGAAGAGATTGATAATGAAGAACCTATGACTTACACTAAAGCTGTAAAGAGTAATGAATCAGCTAGGTTGGTAATGGCCACGAAGGAAGAGATTAGTTCCTTACAAAAGAACAAGACATGGGAGCTTATGCCCAAACCTAAAGATCAAAAAGTTGAGGGATGCAAGTGGATCTTTAAAAGGAAGGAAGGCTATTTGGTGTTGAGGAGGTATGGTTTATAGCTAGGATAGTTACTAAAGACTTTACTCAAAGAAAAGGGATTAATTACCATGAGGTGTTTTCACCTATGATAAAACACTCTTCAATTAGAGTTTTGTTAGCCTTAACTGCTTGTCTCAGTTTGGAGTTGGAACAGTTAGATGTCAAATTCTTCATGACACAACCAAAATATCAGGCGTGTCTGCTGAGGAAGTCCCTTATGGATTAAAACAATCCCCGAGATAATGGTATAAGATGTCTGACCTCTTTACGATTCAAAGGGTTTTAGTAGATGCAACTATGCTAGTTGTGTAGATTTCAAGGCATTGTCAAGTCAAAAGTACATTTGTCTACTTCTGTATGTAGATGATATGCTCTTGGCCTGCCAAGATATGGAAGAAATAGACAAGGAGAAAAGGTTGCTGAATTAGAATTTGAAATGAAAGAGCAAAGTACTGCTGGGAAGATACAAGGGATTGAAATCAACAGGGATAGACAGAAGGGCTTGTTGTTATTAACACAACAAGGATATCTTGGTAAGGTGTTAGGGAAATTTCGAATGCAGGATGCAAAGCCTGTATTAACACCTTTGGCACAACACTTCATGCTGTCACTTGAAGATGCTCCTAGCTCTGAACAGGAGATGGCTTATATGGAGAGAGTGCCATATACAAGTATCGTGGGAAGCCTAATGTACCTAATGGTGTGTACCCATTCTGATTTGGCTCATGCTGTAAGTATGGTTAGCAGATACTTGTCTAATCCAGATAAAAGAGACATTGGGAGGCTGAAAAATGGATACTTGGTATCTAAGAGGTACAAGTAAGAAGGGTTTGCTCTATAATTCTGTGAAGAAAAAGGAACAGTGTGTTACAGGTTTTGCGAGCTCTGAACATGCTGGAGATCTTAATAATAGGAGGTCTCTCACAAGGTATGTTTTTCAAGTGTTTGGGTGCACTTTCAGTTGGAAATTTACTCTTCAGTATGTGGTACTCTGTCAACCACAGTAACAGAGTACATGGCTGTCATTGAAGCTGTAAAAGAAGCAGTATGGCGTAAGGGATTAGTAAAAGAGCTTCGTTTCAAGCAAGATGTTGTTATAGTACTTTGTGATAGCTAAAGTGCTACCCATCACACCAAGAACCAAATGTAACCAAATGTTCCATGAGAGGACCAAATATCTCGCTATTAGAGCTCATTATGTCAGAGAAGTAATAGCTCAGGGTGAAGTTAAGGTGGAGAAAGTTAGCACAGCAGAGAACCTAACAGATATGCTTACTAAGGCTTTAGCTTCCACAAAGTTCAATCACTGTTTAGAAATTCTTCATGTGGAGGGCAGAAACTCATAAGGTTGAAGAGGGTAGTCACGAAGTGGAAACTCAATATCAGACTCAAGGTGGAGATTGTCAAGTGATGAGTCAGACATTGTAGTGTTGATGTGGCAGTCCCTGGAAGGCTCTTGTTTGGTCCAATCAGATTCACTCCTTTGTAACTGCTAGTTTAGAATGTTATAGGAATTTATTATGTACTTGTAATTGAGTAGTTTTAATTTTCAGTTTTGGGAGTTCTTGCAGAGAGTTAGTGAGAGAAATAAGACTTGAGAGTTAGAAAATCTGAGCAAAGAACTCTGAGAGTAATTTGGGGTGGTTCTTTGGGTGGTTTTTCAAGAGTCTTGGCGATCATCATTGTACAGAGAAAATTCTGTTGATGAATAAAAGTCTTGGTTCAGGGGTTTTCAGTTGAAGAAGCCATAGCATGATTCTGTTTTGTGATTCAATTAGCATTTGATTTCTCTTCAAGAAAAAATAAAATTCCATCCTGAAGGGCAAAACAAAAATTAAATAAAAAACAACTCTTAAAAAAGAAATAAATAAATGTAGTTTAGTAGAGCTTTAATTGTGTTCTCATTCAATAATTGAAATTAACAACTATATTTTTTATGGGAAAATTAACAATTGTGCGCCAATTCAATAAGATATTATTTCTATATTTTCATAATGTGCTACTGGAGACTATAATTTAGTCTGCTTATATATTTATTTATTTTGGCTCATGGTAGAAAAACTCTAGTACTTTTCTTTGGTTTTATAAGTTGTGATCCTCTCGTATTATTAAGAAGGGGAAGTAAACTATTGTTTGTATCATTAGTCCTTAATTATTATTTTCTTATTTATCGTCAGAACTTATACAAAGTCAGTGTATTTTACAAAATGAATATTATAATGTTATACATAATTAATTTAGAATATCTCATCCCGCTATTTGCAATATAAAACAATGCATTTTTCTGTGGACAGCATCAAATGATTCTGGTTTCCTAGCTGCTTGAATTTTTAGACTATTTTTCAACGAAACTGCAAATTTACTTAACGAACATGATTTCTTTATGTAGTAAAAGCGTCAATGACTTTACATAGCAGTTAATTAATGTGAATATGTTCTTTTTCTTAGGAGGAAATGTTTTTGTTGAAAAAAAAAATACTTTCACGAGCATAATATATCTTAGTAAAGTGAGGTTAATTTTTAGCGAACATAAACTTAAAGGACGTAAGTTTTTCCTTTTACATCATAACTTTGCGGGCATTCGTGAATTAACAATCATAGAATAATTTTCCCTAAAAAAATCATAAAAAAAATAACAAAGAATTAATAAACATATAGCAGAAAATATAAAATTACTTACTGGTAATAAGAAATTTAGCAAAATTTGAAAGCTTTTTTTTTTTTTTTTTTTTCAATCAATATGCCATACCATATCTTCCTGAAGCACATAAAGGGCGTCCCTGTGACGCCACAACCTGCTATGCCCCCCTGGATCATTGATTTGATCCTTACGTACGATTTCCCAACCCAATTGTTGAAGTGAATCATGCATCCACACCTTTCCTGTTTTAATAGTTATTAGAGATCTAGCAACAAGAACACGTAGATTGATGTCTGGATAAAAATCACAGCTTTCAAATATCTTTATCAGACGAGATTCATCCTCTCCTTTGAAGAAACATGCTATATCCAAAAAGATCTCCTTAGCTTGGGCATTTAATGCATCATAACTGAACCGAAGCGCTTTAGTTATACCCTCATGCGGAGTTTCCCGGAGACGATTTAGCTCTCCTTCCCATTCCTTTTGGCTTCTGTGAACATGTAAAAACTCACCCAAAACCTCAAGAGCCAAAGGAAGACCATCAGCATAATTTACGAATTCCTTTGACAGCTCTTCAAAAATTCTATTAGGATGGCTTTTCCGAAATGCTTTCCAAGAAAACAACTCAAGTGCTTCCTTATCAGTTAGTTTCTCAACCTCGTAGATAGCAATAATACCAGATTCCTTCAACAAGCTCTCATCTCTCGTTGTTATAAGAATTCTGCTTCCTGGGCCAACGTCCCCAACGAGAGCTTCTATTTGTGCTGTTTTATCAACATCATCTAGAACAATAAGCACCTTCATAGAAGCTTTGTTGTTGAATAATTTTTCATCGAGATGTTTCTTTAAGGAAGACAAACCATTCTCTCTTTCACATTCTTCCCTGACATTGTAAACAAAGCAACTGGCCTCAAACTCACAGCGGTTCCTTTCGAAAACTTCTTCAGCAAAAGTTGTCTTACCAATCCCTCCTGTTCCCCAAATGCCAACCTTGTGAACTTCTTCGGAGCTGCGTTTCAAGTAGGCCTCGAACTTTCTAATACGAGAATCCATTCCAACTATCTCCTTGGGGTGCAACTTTTCCGAAACCTTTGTAATAATACTCCGAATGGCATCCGGGTACTCATTCCTGAAAAAGACCACCCCAAAGAAGTTTATTCATAACCCCAGTAGACATGTCATAAAAGATAAGAATACGTGTGATTGTCTTTGCTTTCTATATTGTTCGCTCCTTAAAGAAATATGTAAGTACTCATGAGAAAAGAAAACAACATATAGAGGAGGGAAAGGACCCAAAGGCGAGGTTAACCATGTATTTGGTGCGTGCTTGTTCAAATAATTAGTACTCATTAAAAAATAGGATAAATTTTAACCCTGTTTGTTTGACTGGTTTAGTCCAGTTTAGCGAAGTTCGAACGAACATCACAGTTTAATTGGTGTTTGGTGATGCATTTAATTCGAACTAAACTGACAGTTCAAACTAAGTTGAACTACATAGCTTAGAGTTTAAATCTCTTTCCATTTTAACATTTCAAACCAATATTAAACAGTGATATTGAATACTGATTTTACTCTTAGATATTTCTTTTTATAATGTAACACTATTATTTTAATTAAATAACTTTTTATTTTACATATTTCATGTTTATTTTAATTAAAAAAAATTTCATACTTCAAACTAGAATTTTCAATACTCATCCAAACATAAATTCAGATTTGATATCTCGTTCAAATTGATACTTTAACTATACATCCAAAAGCTAGTTCAGATTACTATTTAAATTACACAATTTGGATTTTTTTTGTTTAAACTAAAAAAGTTCAAAGTAACACAATTCAAACTAATGAACCAAAGGGGACATTTATTTTTCGCCCCTGAATTTTAGTAACTTAGTCATCTTGTTCTCTAAATTTTAAAAACTAGTATGCGTACCCCTCGAGCTTTAGCATATTAGCGGAAATGCCCTTCAAAAAAATGCCACTTTTGTCCTTAAAATTTTATTTCCTCTCCAAACTTTAGTAGCTATGCCTTCTTATCCCTTAACTTTTGAAAACTAGTATGTTCACCCTCTCAAATTTTTTCTTTCCCTTCTTTTCTAGACAACAATTCTTAACACAAGTCAAAGCTCAAATTGCTCACCCAAGAGTTGTGGACTGAGCCTAAGACAGAACAAGATTTACTAAGCAATTGAGGAGGAAGACATTAAGAAATGAGGAGGAGCAAGCTAGGGCTCCAAACTCGAAGTCTAAGCTTTAAAATCACAACTATTAAGGAGGTTGTGTTTGAGATTGAGCAAGATTCATAGATTTTGAGTGGATTGAAGAAAAAAGAATTGTGCTTTTTGAGGGAGAGACGTAATGAAATGGGAATAAAGTGTACGATTGTCGTCGATGAGGAGCTTGCTTCCACTCATCACCACCACCTCCTCCTCCTCATTCTTAGGCAAATCTTGTTCCTCCTTGTTAACCTGCCATTTGTCGTCGCATGTTCTACAAGCTTAATCTCAGCCCCATGAAGGAGTTATCTTTCGTCTTGGCTTAGTCCACAACTCTTGGGTCAGAAATTTAGATTTGGCCTCGTGTGAAGAGTTGTTAACTATAAAAGAAAAGGAAAAAAAAAGTTTGGGGAGTGAACATACCTGTTTTTTATGTTCAAGAAGTAAGATGACATAGTTACCAAAATTTAAAAGACAAGTGACATAGTTACCAAAGTTTAGCTGGGGGCAAAAGTAAAATTTTGTGGACACAATGTAAAGGGCAAAATGAAAATTTTTAATTTTTCAAAATTTAAAGGGCAAAATGATTAAGTTACCAAAGTTCGAGAGGCAAAAATAAAATTTATCTTAATAAATATATTGAGAAGTTGAGACTTCGACTAGGCGACAATATCTAGAGGTGGCTCAGTGATTAATACAAAAGAGAATTCTTTATTTAGTACCCACTTATAATCCTAGCACATGCTATAATTCTTTTGTAATTCTATTACGAGAATTGAATTCTAATGTTAATTGTCCCATCATGTAACTTTAATCCTGAATGATTAAGGAACATGCGTTCATTTGATATAGCTGTTAAGTGGGTCAATGGGTGGGTAATTCTGTTGATGAATAAGAGACAAGGTTTAATGCATAGCACACCTTTGTCTTGTGAATACCTTGAAGTATTCACTAATTGAAGGTTAAAATCGAAAGATACATTCTTGTATATATAAGTTTATCGTTGTTTAATTTGAAGAAATATCGTAACAATCTAGTAACGGATTATTAGAGTAATTGTAATATATCTCTCAAAATGTTTAAGTCAAAAACACACATGAAAAATAAGAAAATATGTACTTTTATAAGTGTTTGCAATTAGCATCTAGCTCTATGGCTCTAGAATTGTGATGGAGACTAGGCGTTGGAGCACCAGGATAGTGGCGTTGGAGTGCTAGCTATTAAAGACTCTATAGCACCGCAATACCAAAAAGTTGGCACTGCAGTGTTGCAGATCAATATTTTGGCACCATAGTGCCAGAAAGGTGGAGCCGTAGCCCTAGAAAACAACATGACGCTAGCCTAAAATTGTTGATTTTGAATCTTATGTTTTTCAAATTATTACGAACCATTGTTTTAATTAGTTGTATGCTTTCATACAAAATTAAATACCTATTACTAATAAACATATATGTTGTAATAGTTGTATTGTTTCACAAAATGATACATTATATGAAAGGTTGAATGAATTGTAACGCTTGCACCAGTTCTTGAAAAAGCATCCTGTATTTTAATTAAATCTCTAGAATTTTTAGATTTTATATCTTATTCTTGAACACCATAATATTGTTAGTTATAGTGTTCTGGGTTTATTGTATTTTAGAAGTAATTTGTCGTAATAACCTGTTAGCAGGCTTCGTAACTAGAATAAATAAAACCTTAAGGAAAGTATCTTTATACCAAATTCATCAACAGAAGTACCCATTTTTAAAAAACTAACCTAATGCTTAACTCTTTTTTTTTTCAGTCAAAGAGTTTGTTTAACAGACCTATTATATCTGTAGAGAAGAGAGGAGATCAATGGAGACTAAAGGTAGGAAGATTGAAAAAAAAAAAGAAAAGAAAAGAAAAGAACGAGGGAGAGAAATTAAATTGAATTGGAGACATTCACAAGTTAGTGGGTTCCATAAAAAGTTAACTACATCAAACGAATAAAGTAAACAAATTTATCACTTCTTTTATAGTGAAAACGGGTCCCAACAAAACCAAATCAGCTTCAACACATGTGCTATTCGGTTGTGGGAAGGGAGCACCTCAGCATGGTGTTTAGTTTTTCAGTTTTAATTCAATTGGTAAAACTATAAATAATATAAAATTTTTAATGCTTACAATAAAAACTAAAAAATTATTATAGTATAAAACTGTTGTATCTTATGACTTTTTAACTTAAAACTTTAATTATACCTGTGTCCCGTATAAACTATTTTGCTGGTTGAAGTAATTAACATGTTGAGGTTTCGCTTTTTGTTTGGATAGCTTTGACTTTCCAACTTGTAATGTGATTGGTCAAAACTGCCAAAGTGTATTCTAAGTGAATGACACATGCGAATCCCGAATGTACTATGTGCTACGTCCAGACCAGTTAATGAGGTGGCGAGTTCCCTATTGCTGGGAATGGAAAGTTTCTAGATCCCAATACAACCTTTGGCACTCTTTATTTGTGTTTAAGGTCTCTTTATCGTGACAACTCTTTTTTTACCTCATAGGTGACAGACACTTTCAAGCTACAAGGGCATAAAATAACAAGAATTAAAAGATTTTAAAACACTTAATCATCTAAAGATTTTATTTACCGAATGGGTAAAATAATAATAATAATAATAATAATAAATTATTCTATATAGAATCACGATCATAAATTTTCAATCTAAATTATAAATTATTATTAAAAAAAATCTAAAGTATAAATATGAAACAATTGAAAATATAACACGTAAGTTTTTAATAACCTTGAAACATATACATGATATGAAAAATGTAAAAAACAAGAATAGGATAATTATTAATTAAAAGATTTTGGAAAAATTATTGGTGCAAAATAGTTAATTAAAATTTGCTAGATTCTGTTTATGTAATTAAATGGAAAAAAAAATTGTGCATATCCATTACTATTAACACCCGCGTACAAATAGAAAATTGATTTTACTGTCACTATAATTTCTAGTCAAACCCTAGTCTACCTAGTTGAGTGTAAAGGACATTAAAAGGCTCACAATGTAATTAGCATGCATGTGTAATCAAGAGAAAAAATCTAATGGAAGATCCTGAGCATTCAGATTATATAAGAAGGAGATCAAGGGTACACAGTACTTGTGATTAAAGAAAACCAAATTTCAACAACGTGGGCCCATTCGAACATCGGTTTGTAGAAGGTGATATAGCGAAGAAGTCGGAGCCTTAAAAGACCTTATTCGTGTACAAAATTCAAAAATCCGATCCCCCAATTCCACGAATTTGTCCAGCAGTAATTTAATTGTGCCATTCGAGGTCTCTTATATAATTATAATAGTACAAGCTTGTTGTTCTTCCACTTGTTTTAAAAAAATAGTGATTTGGTCCATTTTGGCCTTTTTTTTTTTTTTTTTTTTTTTTTTGGTGATGGAAGCGGAGCGGCTAATCTCTATCAGGCTTATAAAAGTTTTGGGAAAAAAATTAAAAAGAAATTTGTAAACTTGATAAACCTGAAAAAAAATGTAAAAATTTGTAAAATGATCTTTCAACCTTTGCTTCTCAATATCCCCAACCAAACAATTCCATTCCCTTATCATCGATTTATGGTAATTCGAAAATCCATTCTTGTCAACTTTTCTTAACCCACTCATAATATGTTAGGCATCACCTATTTGATATCTATAAATTTAGAGACGTCACACATATCATTTTCAAGGAAATTACTTTCTATAAAAATGCCCAGCTTTTAGGACAATTTTTGTTATTTTTTCATGCGGTATGTCATAGATTTCTTCTTCTTTGGCAGACAAAAAAAAAAAGATTTTGAAGAGAGATAATAAAGAGGCTATAAACAAATTATTTTCTTCCGTTTTAAGAAAGGCAGTTCGTTTTAACTATTTAGGGTTGTTACACTTCTAATTAAGGTTGGTATTATATAAGCTTGATTAATTTTTGGATATATTAACTTTGTTTTTTTGTGAAGTGAGGTTTTTTCTTTTTTTCTTTTTTTTAAAAAAAAGAAGAAGATTTCGCTCCAACAGAAGTAGAACACAAATGTGATGACTCAATAGAATAAGGTGTAACCCTCAATACAAGCCAGTTTCATGAGTACAAGCAAATAATGCTAATGTTAAAGGATGAAAACATGTGCTAGATGCCAAAAAAATAGGAAACACCTCGACACACTAACAACAAGCAATGTTACACTTTTTTTATTGACCCTTGACAAACGATGGAAAAATCCGAATAATTCGGGGCTATAATAACGTTGCACAAAGGCCACAACCATAAAACAAATAAAACCAGCATTAAATTAGGTAATATATTACTTTTTTACTGTTACTACTATGTTTTAACATGTATTTTTTCTTCTTTTGATTTATACACTTTTTCAAAACAAAAAGGCCAAAATAGTTATAGATAATACTTATTTACCTAATCTTAATTTAAAATACTTATGATCAATTATCTATTTATACTCTATAAAAGTGATATCTTTTAAAGTTTTGCATAAAAATAATAAGAGTGAAAAATAATGCCATAAAACTGTATTTTTCAAATTAACCCTAAAACCAAATACCACAAAGAGTAGGCTCTTGATGGGTCAGACACACAAAAACAAATCAAAAGGTAAGGATATCATTTCTGTTATCACAATAAAAAAACTAAAACTATAAAAAAAAAAAAAAAAGCATAATAGAAAGAACAACACAGGAAAGAAGGACTTAGAAGAGCCAGACCTGGGCGTCACCACATTTGACCTCTACACTCCAATGAATAACAGCTTTAAGACTTCGACAGGAAAACAATAACTAAAACAAAATCTGTTGACCCAAAACCAAGTCTTAGCACGACTTAGCATGACTGACGAAGAACCCCAGACATCAACTACAACATCCACTATAACAAAAATAGATCTGCGGCAACCAAGCCCCACCTCCGATGACCACTAATGCTCACCGGACTCTACCTACAAAAGCCACAACCACGGTGCAAAAGGACCGAGATCCTCGAACCTCGACATTGAAAACCAAATCGGGCTTCTGGTAGCCGCCATCTTTGCTAACAATGCCAAAAAGCGCAGATCATAGATCACCCACACCAACCATACAGCACCCTTGCTGAATCAAAACATCATCTAGCCGCTAAACTATTGTAATGCCATCAAAAAACTCTACGCTGCTCCCTTCCCTGGGCCAAAGAAACTGCGACCAGCCAAAGGCCGACACTGACCATGGGCCCAAGCAAAGGAAAAGGGGGTGGCGTAGCAAACAAAGAAAAAAAAGGAAAACTCTAAGAGAGGGAGTGAAGTGGAGTTAAATATTATATTACATCTATTTTATTATGACATACTTGAATGTTAATAATTAGTGCTTTGTTGAGAAACAAGATAAAATTTAAAGTTTTAATTTGATATAATATAAAATTTTTATATGTTATAATAGTTTATTATAATATAAAATTTTTATATATTTTAATGTTTAAGTTCTAATTTTTTTTTTTAAAACAAAATATTGATCATTTAGAAACAAACAAAAAAAGAATAAGAGTAAATTTTTCAAAGATAACGCTAAGACTAACAATGAAAACAACAAGAGCAACTAGAGGGTTGAAACATAAATTAAGTAACTACAGCTAATTAATTAGAGATTGCCTATCAAGTAATTAAATAAAAAAACTAATAATTACTTTATTCGACGTACCTATGATCTTTTAAATGCCAACCGGCGACGCTAGCTATCGAGTTTAACGCGCTCCGCCAAGCGTCCACTCTTTCCATTTGATTGTGGAAGTTCTGCTCGTGCTTCTTGAAAGCATCTGCTACAAGCCCTTTCTGCTTTCTTATGTGGGAGGGATCTACGTCACAGAAAACCGGAAAGACTATGAGCCCCTTGTCTTTGCACTCGTAAATCTTGGCGAGCTCGTCTAAACACCATCCCGAATCAGCATAATTTTCCGAGAAAACAACAATGGCAGACTTTGATTTCTCGATAGCTTCTAGAAGATTCGGAGAAATGTCTCTTCCCCGCTCAAGCTCATCTTCATCCATAAAGGTCTTGATTCCATTCTTCACCAAAGCTTCATAGAGATGATTGGTGAAACTTCTACGAGTATCTTCACCTCTAAAACTCAAAAAGACATCATACTCTTTCCCATCATCAGCCAAATTTTTCTCCATCGCAAATTAATTCGTTTGACACGGAATACAGAACCTTTGTCACTTATGAATAAGCTGTTCGGCAAGTTATCATATATGGCAGCGAGCTAGCAATGTATATATTGCATCTTGTTATAGCTGAAGATTAGACACTCATAGACTGTAGGGCCTGAAAATCACATGCTCTCATGGTAAAAAAGAAAATAATAAAAAAGTACAAGAAATCGGCTCGAAGCTGCCTGCGATTGTTAGTGTCCCTTCTATGCACGTCTCTTCTCCGCTTCCAGCAATGTATAATTGATTATCGTACAACGTTGATGCAAGATGCCACTCTCTAGGCTGTCATCAGAAAAAATTTTTGTGTCGGCAGTAGTAAAAATTTGGTAAATCCCAAAAAATATCGCTTCTTTTAAACAACTTGCACTCAAAATGGGTTTTAAAATATTATAGTAAATATTAAATTTATGATAAAATAATTTATTTATTTTATTATTTATAATGTAAATAATTTTTATTTAAATAATAAATAAATTTGTGAGACAAATAATATATTTATTTATTATTTACAATATAAGTATTGTTTAGTTATATAGTAAATAAATAATTTATATTGTAAATTTGACATCTAAATATTTTTAAAATTTAATATTTACTTTTAAAAATTTTAAATATCTAATATCTCTCTTGTTCTTTCTTAAACTTATTAAAAGCTTTTATAGTATATTTTAACTGTATTAGTAGGTTCTATTATTGTTTTTATTCCTACACCCCCTCTGCTAAAAAAATAGCCCTTTTAATGATAGGATTTTTATCGTCAATAAAAAAGGGACTTTCAGCTACAAACTTTGCAGTACAAGAATTATTTTTTATTCTTTTGGGATGCATGATCCACTTTTAGGGACTATTTGCCATCACACTAAAAGCCTTAGGCACATGTTAAAAGTTGGTGGGCCTAATTTGAGCATATGTAGACAAAAAGGTGGCAATATACAATGTATTGGCACATGTTAAAAGTTGGTGGGCCTAATTTGAGCATATGTAGACAAAAAGGTGGCAATATACAATGTATTGGCATATGATAAAAGTTGATGAGCCTAATTTGAGCAGTATGTAATGCCTATAAATTTTAAATAAAATTAATTATGTTAAATTAAATTATTAAGTATATCAAATGTGATTTAGATATAAGTTTTATTTATTTAAAATTTTGTTATATTTATTATAATTGAAAATTTGATTTCTTGATTTTAAATATCAAATGATACTATTACACTATATTTTTGCATATTTACAAAAGTACAATGTAGTCCCATTTTTTTTCTACCACGTTTAAGGCCTTTAAAAAAAAAAGAAAGAAAAAAAAGAAATGATGAAAACCTCCCCATTCACATGACGTGGTCCCCCGTTCTTTTTCCCATCCGATTGTTGTCCCAAGGACAAATATGCTTGCCCCCCACTTACTCTCTTTTCTCTTCTCCCACATACACACGTATTCTCACTTTCTTCAAAAAGCATGTCGACACTTTCCTACTCCCTCACTTCTTTTTCTCATTCCACGCGGGGCATTTTGAGAAAGAGGCACGGCCAAAATTTTTTTTAATAAATAGATTATTTTTTTTAACAATTTTTAGCATAAAAAAAAGTTTTTTAGGCATTAAAATAGTTTTAGTTTTTTTTTTCATCATGTTGAGGTTTTTTATTCTGCTACAGTCATTTTTTTATTTTGTTGAAAAAAATTAAGACAATTTATCTGTAAAAAAAACATGTTTTTTTATTTCAAAAAAAAAAAAACTTAATGACTTTGTAAAAAACATGTTTTTTACCCCCAGGTAGTTGACATCATCGTCGTCCAATGATCTCTTGCTGATAATGACTTTGATTCCACACTTAATCACCCTATTGAAGTGATGGTTTTATGTGAGTAATTGTGTGATTATAATGAATATTATGTAGTTATAATGATTATTATGTGATTATAATTATGTTGATGATGGTGATTGTTGATGTTTATCGTGCTCCGGCGTCAGATCAATACCACGTGCGGCTGCGCATGGTCTAGCTCTTCCCGGACCGCCTCTGCCTGGTCAGGCGTACCTGCAACAAGAGGAGGGATGCTTTGGAGGTAAGAGGAGAAGATGTCGGTCAATAGACAAGGGCTTTTCGATGCTCAAGGCAGGGGTTGCTCTGCAGAGGATGGGAGCTTGTTAGGTAGGAAGAGGTCTCTCTCTAGAATGCAATAAATGCATCATATTTATAGGCTACCACTTGGACCGGGTGTCAAGTGGGTTTTGCCCATAATTTGAGTGTCACATCAAGGCGTGTTAGGTAGCAGGTGACAGGTGTCACGTCCCCTCGTCGACAGATTGGATCCCATCGGACGGTGAGTTATTTGTCGTTTGTTGGCCTATGGTGGCGAGTAGTAGTCTGCCTGTGAGTAAAGTTAGTCTGACCCGAGCTAGTACATAGTTCGAGATGGCAGTCTGCCTAGGGTGTGGCCTCGGGGGCCCTGAGAGGCACCTCAGACGAAACGTACATTGCCATCAGGGTTAGTAGTTTGCTCCCTAGAAGTCCTGCCGAGCTATTTAGCCGACCACCGAAGTTCATCTCCTCGGTGGTAATGCCGAGCTCACCCTTAATATTAACCCCCCAATTCACCTTGTCGGTGTCCAGCTGGGTGGACTATGCCGAATGGGTGAGGTTGGCTGAAAGAAAGAAGACCAAACGACACTCCGAAGAGGGGTGAGATGAAAGGTCACGCGGATCAGTCGGGGGACACATGTCGCTCTGCGGTTGACTGCATCGCTTGACAGGCGTAATGATCGCGCCTCTTTGTTTTTCGTGCCCAGATTTTCTGCCTAAAATGACTATAAATAGGGCCTACCTTTCTGTCAATTTTACATGACTGAAGTCAAATTTTCGCACCCGAAGAGTTCTTAGCTGCCGGACTGTAGTTATTCACCCAAAGACTTTACATTCCCAAGCTACCGCAGCCCGAACAGGTAATTTCTCGAGGAGTACAAAAATGAGTAACATCATCGATTCTCAAAATAGAAACATTTCTTGGTCGAAAAGTAGTCCGAAGGGCAGCTCGTCCACCGTTCAAGTTGATGTCGAGAACGTGTCCCCAGAACAGGACGGGGCCGGCCAACTTGAACAAATATTGAGGGTCGACTCCTAGACAGTTCCAGATCAAGAGTTTCTCAACCTGTTGGATGGGGAGAGACCGATCAGACCGTGCAGGGACGAGGAGTCGTATATTGGGGCGGCGATTGCGGGCTCCTCCCGAGTTACTGCCTGGGAGAGTGCCGAACTTCAGGCAATTGGCAATGTCCCTAGCACATTCGGCCGAAATTCTGGGGCCCTAGTCCAAGTTATAGGTGTAATCACAGTGGACATTTTCGACAAAGAACGGGCAACCTAGGAGGTAGATGAGGCAGAGCAGCTCGAGATAGAAGAGGACGAGTGGGTCTGAGTTACCTGGGTTTAGGATGTGACGGTATACAGGGTGACCCAGCCTGGGCAGACCTTAGCTGTGGCTTATAGCAGCGCCATAATGGAGTCTCGGCTGGAGGACTTGCATGCCGAGTTCAACATCCCAGGTGACATGATCCTCGTTGTGCCCGAGGAGAATAATTCGCCACTGGAACCGCAAGAGGGATGCATTACGCTCTACGTAGAGTTTTTTAGGGCTGGGTTGCACCTCCCATTTCATCCATTCCTCTACCGGACACTTAATGATTTCAACGTGTGCCCGGCTCAGTTAAACCTGAATAGTTACAAGTCGCTGATCTGAATATACGTGTTGTGAAGGTACCACCGGGTGACTGAGATGCTATTGGAAGCTTTCAAACAAGTGTACAAGATGCAGAAGCTTCCTCGACAGTTCAGGAGGTACTATGTCACCAGCTTCAGGAAGGATTTTATTTTGGGCAACCCTGACTCAGACAAATTGTAGAAGTACGAGTGGTTCTGTAACGCCCCTATATGGGGGTTAACAGTTTTTAATGAGATAAAATAAAAATAAATAATAAAAGTAAAACCTTAAAAATAAAATTTGCCCGGGACTTAAATGAAAACTCTCAACTCAAAAATAAAAATATAAACGACAAATAAACCACAGTTTTAATGTAGCACCTTAAATTTAATAATATAAACTGTTGTCATCATCATTTTAACCCTCAACACATTGTAATACAGTCACAGAAAGTAACAATTGATGCTTACATTATCATGAAAAACATTCTCAACAATTGAAGCAGTCCCAATGTAATATAGCTACATCACTTCCTCAACTATATTTCTCGTAGCCACCTCACACTTAGTGAGTCCTGAAAAGATAAAAATATAAGGGAATGAGCGACACTATGCTCAGTAGAGAAAGCCATTACTCACCTTTAGGTTTTTATCATTACCACATTAAAACCTGCATGGTTAGTAAGTTACATCATATTCCAGATTATGAGGTTTATTATGATCACATCTTATGGATACCGTAGTTAATCGTTACCAAGTGTCATAATTACACATTTATACAAATATTACCAATCATCATTGTTCCTAGGTATCCATGTTAAATTGAGTATCACTCAACTCATCGAAACCCAAATGGGCGCACTTGATCACCCTATAAACATTCCAAGGGTGTTCCGGTGAGGGGACATCAAGCCCCGAGTCCTCACCAAGTCGATTCCTGTACAGTGTGTTCTGGGACTTTCAACCCAAGGAAGCGTCATCGCCTTCCCCCTATTTTACCTTTTAGGGTATTCATGCCCAAGGACGTAACCGTCGCCCTCTTCATGTCTCACAATTTCTCTATATTGAATCATTATTAATAGAGTTAGTTTTCCTAACCATGCTTCTCAATTTATAACATGTGTCAATTCATTATGTTCCTCGCCGTACAATACAAGACGAGTCCATGTCATAGTTTCATATGTGATACTCATATAATATCAGTTCAACATAGATATATATATATTGCGGCAAAACAATCAATTTTAATTCTATAAAAACCTCACAAAAGATGAGTAATAGAATCCCTACCTTTCAAGCTTATCAACAATCTTTTAATCCTGGAATCAATTAACGTTAGCTCCATACTCCCTTGATCCTAAGGCGTGCATAAGGACAATTAAAACTAAAGCACAACATACAACTACATTTATAAATAAATCATGTGTAAACCTATCTTACTAGTATGCCATTAAAGCTTTTATATAAATCTCTTTTGAATACCACAGTAAACAATTTTTGTCTTAACACAATATAAAATGTGAACAAGTAATCTATATGTTTTAGTCCCTAATAAGATTCATCAATCACTTAGGATAATATTGGAAAGGTTGCAAGACATTAAAGAATTAGGTGGTGAGCAAAGATGGGTTCTTGGTTCAGGTTAGCAGCTGGTATACCATAACAAACTGGCAGATTTACTAGTTTCCAATACAAAAATTGAATAATTCTTAGAAAATAAAATACAACTCCGATTTAGGTTTATGATAGCTCGTTAGAAAGCCTAGGATGCTACTTTTCAAATATGCAAACCAATTCATAAAATTCATTTTAATTTAATCTTAGAATTTCAAGAAATAGCCATTGCTCATAGAGGTATTACAAAGTTTAACAATATAAATTTTCTGTCTAGGGCATATACACTTAGACTTCATACATATGCTCCAAAATAGCAACAAACATATACTTAGGTTTAAGAACGCAAATTTGAATAATCCTTTAGTATAAAAGAAAATTTATAAATGAAAGACTAAATTTGTTCATAAGATTCTAACCTCGGATTATGGTTAGTTGGAAGCTTGAAATGGCTTCAAAACAGGTTCCTTTACTTCGGTATGACTGAAATTCTTGCTCAAGTGGAGGTGATGGTGGCTGATTTTTATGGCTGCCTTGAAGAAGTTCTCTAAGTATTTTGCTTCAGCAAAGAAATGAGAAGAAGAGTGTGGGAACCGTGGAAGAGAAAGGAAGAAAAGATGAAGTCTTTGAAGAGAAGTGATAGAAACAATTATAGAGGAGACATGTTGAAGCATGTCACGGAGGAAATAAAGAAAATGAGGGTCAAGAGTAGTTGGAAAAGATATCCTTATGTCTCATCTAAAGACTTTAACACACATAATGCCAATATGACATTTTTGAGATTTATTAGAAGTTCTAAGGCTTTTTAGTAATCATACTAAATAAATATAGGAGAATTTTAGAAAATTTAAAAATAGATAAAAATAAATATTATAAAATAAATTTAAATGAAGCAATTTTTTTTTATACACTAAAAATTAATTTAATTACCTCAATACTCGTTAGGAGAATAACGGGTGTCACAGGTTCTACTTCAGGGTAACTATCTAGCCCAAGCTGGTGAGGCCGTCCTTAGTGACCAACATGTGTCGAGGACGTTCGAGCAAGGGCACGTGTGGTCCAAGAAGCCCTGGGCACCAAGTCATGTGATCAGGGTGGTCAAAGACCTGTTTGAGAAGCCAGAGGCGACCAGGCAGCAGTCCTTTCTGCTCAGGAAGGAAACTCTTTCTGGTTATGGCTGGTTCGGGGAACCTAGTAGAATAAATTTCCCATCGGTCCGCCCTGTCCGGTTTAGCAGGCAGGTTACAATCGCCAAGCCTAGTGCTGTGGACGTCCCAAGGCCGAGCACTTCCCGATCCGGGTGGTCGACGAGGGAGCCATCATCATCTAGTTTTGTGGACTCATCAAGTGGCTTCTTCAATGCGGGGCCACCCGTGACAGACAAGGACCTTGAGGACGTGACTCGGCTCATTAACCTGTCTCACCAGCTCCAGATCAGAGGTCAGCCTCAAGTTTTTTTTTTTTTGATCTACTGACGTAATTTTGACTTGGATTTTGTCTTGCAAAGATGTCTTCACAACCAAAATTTACTACTGAGAGACGAGCTCTCATGAAAAGCCTCAGGAAATAGAAGGGCAAAGGCGTGGAGGTCGGGAGGAAGCATAAGCAGACTCCGAGGGTGGAGCTTCCTCCCTGACTCGAGCAAGTTCCCGTCACAGTCCAAGAGCCACCACCCCCGCCTCCGAGGACCAGGGTTTCATCGAAGGAGAGACTCGTCGACGATACCGAGGTGGTGTCTTCACGAGACCCCTAGAGGAGCCGCCCGAACTATCGTCGAACCATCTTGGAGCGCCAATTATGCTGAGGGCCGACCTACGGGCCTCACGGGGGCTTGAGTCGGGCTGGGTACGCCACAATAAAACGCGCGTTTTATTGTGGCGTACGGCACCGTCCCACCTCTTTATGTGGCGGCCGCCCACTCATCCGTACTGTCCCCTCTGGGGCCCACTAGTCCCTCAGGGATTTCTTTCGCGTCCCTCATGGTTCGAACCTCAAACCTCCCTTAAGAGGTTCTTATTTCCTTCCTGAGTACCAATTGAGCTAGCCCAATTGGTACTAGCCCAATTGGTACTCATGAAGGAAATAAGAACCTCTTAAGGGAGGTTTAAGGTTCGAATCATGAGGGACGCGAAAGAAAAACCCTGAGGGGCCAGAGGGCCCCAGAGGGGACAGTACGGATGAGTGGGCGGCCGCCACATAAAGAAGTGGGACGGTGCCGTACGCCACAACATGTCTTCATGAGACCACGTAAACATGTCCTGATATTTGGTAGGAAGTCCTTCTAGATCTGCCAGAATCTCAGGTCTCAGCTGGGATCTGAGTTGGACGGTGCGTTCAGGCCTTGCGGGATCTAAAGGGAATGACACCAAGTCTTCCACTAGGATGCCTCTTACTTCTTCCTCGGGCAGTCTGGGGTTGAGATCAAACAGTATCTTGGGCACCTGGTTAGCAGGCATTTTCGCCTCATCGACCACATAAATAGCCGAGACGCTTAGATGCTAAGCTATGGCGACCCTTACAACATTGGTGTAATAAGCTCGAAAATCCATCTAGGAAGAGCATATTACTCCAACCCCATCTTCCGTTGGAAATTTCATGGCCAGGTGATACATGGAGACCATGGCCCTCAACGCGTTTAACATCGGGCGACCGATGATGATGTTGTACTAAGAGGGCTTATCGACGACTATAAAGTCGACGACCCGAGTGATCCGAGCAGCTCCTTCTTTGAAAGTCACGGGCAGGCTGACCTTCCCCACTGCTCAGACGCATTCTCCCGTGAAGCTGTAGAATGGGGTCTGGACTAGAACCAAGGTGGCATTGTTGATCCTTAGTTTGTCAAAGGCTTGCTTGAAGAGGATGTCGGTCGAGCTGCCGTTATCGATTAGAACTCACAGCACTACGTTGTTGGCGATAGGTAGCTCGCACACAAGGGCGTCGTTGTGTGGACGGATTAGCCGATTTGCTTCCTCCTTGGTGAATGTGATCAGAACGTCTTGTTGGTGGCATATTTTGTTAACATGCTCGAACATGTTTATGAATTGGCCTCGCTCGATTAGCTGAGCTTCTCTAACATACAACCGCCGCCCACTCGATGTGTCCCTGGTGACAGGCCCACCAAATATCGTATGAATGATGTTCGAGGGTTTCGAGGTGTTCCCAGCATCTGCCCTTGAGTGGTTCGGTACATCTCAACTTGACAGATCGTTTCTTCCCGAGGTAGAGCTCGGGGTTATGACTCGCTCAACAAATTCTCATAAATGACCTTCTCAAACTAGCTTTTCAATTTAGTCTTTTAACTGAATGCATTCACGAGTGCTATGCCCCACGTCCTTGTAGAATTTGCAATACCTTGCTTGATCTTGCTTCACTTTGCTGCCCCTAAGCTTGGGTGGTGGCACCAGCAGGTTCTTACTACTTACCTGGGTGAGCACCTTGTCGATGGTCGCCACTAGTGGTGTGTAGCTTTGAAACTTACCCATCGGCACCTTTGGCTTTTCGGATTTCTTCTCCTTCTTCTGCTTCTTACTCTGCTTAGCATTGTTCTGCTCCAGCGCCTACTTTTGCTTCTTGTCCTTCTTTGTCCCACTGGGGCTGGCCTCATGTTTGTAGCTTTTCATGTATTCCGCAACATCAGCATACCTCTGGGCGTTGCCGAGCATCTGTGAAAATGTGCTCGGCTGCTCGAAGGCCAATGATCAGGTCAATTTTTTATCTCGGAGGCCCCCTACAAAAATATGTTTGAGGGTCTCATCTTAGATGTGTTTGACCTTCAGTGCTGCCTGGGTAAACCGGTTGATATAGTCTAGGACATTCCCGTCCCCTTATTTGACGGCATACAGATATCTAATCTCTTTTCTCTACGTTTTTGTTGCTGAGAAGGCTGTCGAGAAGGCATTGACAAGTTGCTGAAAAGAAGAGATAAATGATGGGTCGAGCCTTCGTAACCATTACCGAGCAGGTCCAGTCATGATCAGCGAAAAGGCTTTGCATATTGTTGCGTCGCTGGCATTCTAGAGTAACATGTGTCCTTTGGAATAGTTCAACGTGCTCATCCGCGTTTGTGGTCCCATCATAAGCCTTGATTTGTGAAACCTTGAATTTAGGCAGCATGGGGGCTCGCATTATGATGTCCGAGAAAGGTGGATCTAAGGCCCCTGCATTGTATAGGCCGAAGCGGTTGTTTCAGATTTCATCGATTTGGCATTACAGCGCCCAGAACTAGTGACTGTTAGTGTCTTCGGGCAGTTCGACCATGTAGGGTACTCTGCCCTCCATGCGGTCATCGGCCCCAGGCTGATAATTTCGACGTGCTTCCCCTTGTTGTCCGAGCAGGTCAAATACTGAAGCTCGAAAACCTTGAGGAGATGGAACCCGTGCTGCTTGAGGGTTGAGAAGGCCTTCTTGGACAAATCAATTATTGGCTAAGACGCCATGCGTGGATCCCCTCGAGCACTCAGAATCGGTCTCTTTACGGTCGACCACGTCCCGTCCTACCCGACCTCCGGCCTAGTCAGCTAGGGCCGGAGGTGGCAGGGCAGGTGTGGCCTGGCATTGAGCCTATTGGGCGAGCTGTTGAGTTAAGATCCGAACCACATTTGTAAGCTCTCAGATCAGATCTTGAGCAATGGCTGCTTGTTCGGCCCTGGTCGGGCTTCCCTGCCCCCTGGACCGAGATCGTGTGGCCCGAGGGCTGCCTCTAGGCCTACCTGTGTTCGGTTGCTGATTTCTTACATCTCCCTACCCTTCCTGTCGGGCAGCATCGTCTCTGGCGTTCCCTCGAGTCACCATCTCCGGTCTCAGAGGAAAGGTGGTTAGTGTCTGATTGAAGGTGTAGGCGTCCTCCTTCTAGCACTAAAATGTTGATGTTTACCGTACTCTGGCATCAGATCAATACCACGTGCAGTTGTGCAAGGTCTAGTTCTTCTCGGACCGCCTCTGCCTGGTCAAGCGTACCTACAACAAGAGGAGGGATGCTTTGAAGGTAAGAGGAGAAGATGTTGGTCAGTAGACAAGGGCTCTTCGATGCTCAAGGCAGGGGTTGCTCGGTAGAGGACGGGAGCTTGTTAGGTGGGAAGAGGTCTCTCTCTAGAATGTAATAAATGCATCCAATTTAAAGGCTACCACTTAGACCGGGTGTCAGGTGGGTTTTACCCACAACCTGAGTGTCACATCAAGACGTGTCGACAGTAGGTGACAAGTGTCACGTCTCCCTGTCGACGGATTAGATCCCATCAGACGGTGAGTTATTTGCCGTTTGTAGGCCTATGGTAGCGAGTAGCAGTCTGCCTATGAGTGAAGTTAGTCCGACCCGAGCTAGTACATAGTCCGAGGTGGCAGCTTGCTTAGGGTACTGCCTCGGGGGCCCTAAGAAGCACCTCGAACTGAACGCACATTGCCATCAAGATCGGTAGTTTGCTCCCTAGAATTCCTGCCGAGCTATTTAGCCGACCACTGAAGTTCATCTCCTCGTCGGTAATGCCGAGCTCACCCTCAATAGTGATTATTATAGTAATGATGGTGGTGGGTTTTTTAATGTTATGGTCGTGGCAGTGATGATAATGATGAAGTGGTGTTTATTTATTTTTGTGATGTTATGATGGTAGAGTTGATAATAGTAACGATGGTGGTTGTTTGATGATTATTGTGGTGTTTATCCTTGTGGTTTGATGTTTATGTTAGTTTTTAAGTGTAATTTATATATAAATACATGTATTAATTGGTTTATGATCTTGTTAGGTTTTTGAATACGTAAGTGTGGTTTGAATAAGTTAGATTATTCTCTAAATATGCAAGTTTGGCTCGAATATGTTTGATTATGGTTTTAGAATATGCAAGTTTAGTTTGAATATGTAAGTTATGCTTTTGAATATATTTTTAGTTTTGTTGATAATAGGTTTTAAATTGAGATAATGGGTGATTTTGTATTTAGTTTGTATTTAAATTGAGATAATGGATATTAATAGGGTTTATATTGTTGTCTTTTGGTAATATATTATTATAGAGATTTTTACGAGAATTTAGGTTATGTAAATCATGTTTTTTTACTTTGATAGGTAGTATGTGTAAATAAAATGTGATTATTATAATTGAATAATATTTAAAAGTGATTAATTAAAAATAAAAGGTAAGTGACTCTTAATAAAATAAAATTTAATAAATTTTTCATTTTAATTCATTATAATAAAAATTCACAATACTTAATAAAATATAAGAATAAGCTTAAATTAAATAACAATATTCTAGTTAATATAAAGTAAGAAATATTTAGTAATGTGTAATACCCTTTTACGGAACATTACCTTATCCGTTACTTAATGCTATTCAATATATTTTGTCATAATTACATTGATGAATAAAGCCCAATAAAGTAAAAGTTAGAAAAATCTTGATAATAATTTTTTTAAAAGAAAATCATCACCGCCTCCAGTGATCAAAGCCATTTGTAAAGGCTTGGTTTACGATGCACTTGTGATCAAATTGAATGTCGCAAACTCTGAAATCGGTCTAATATTGGTCGACAAAGTTAGCTCAGCGGACATTCTTATCCTTTTGATGTTAAAGGAGTTGGAGATCGACGAGAAGGAAATTAAAAAGACCAACACTACCTTGTTCGACTTGAATGCCTTGCTTGAGTCTCACTCGAAGCGGCAGCAGCGTTGTCTTGAAAAACTGATTTCCTTGTCTTCGACTTTGAAACCAAGGTTACTTCTTCGAAAATCAAGTGAACTTTGCTGGAAAGGCAAGGGACCTCCTCCTAATGCCAAATTATTGATGACTCAATTCGTCATCAAGATTGTGATAATTGAGAGAGATGGATGATAAATAGATTAGGAGAAAAATTAATGTTTGAATTGAAACGAAAAAGTAAATGAACACTGGAATTTATAGTGGTTCGGTCCTATATTCACATGTTGTTCTTCACTATAATTCTTTGGAAAGATAAACACTTGAAATCCTCACCAAATACTCGGATTTATTTCTCAAAATCCTCACCAAATACTCGTATGTATTTCACAAAATCTAATCTCAAAAAATAAAGCCTCTCATTCTCCAAAATTGAAACCACCTATTGTCTCTCACTCTACGATTTATAAAGAAGCCTTCATCCAAAAAACAGCTCCCAAAACTACTCCTTCTCCCATAACTATTGTCCCCACATTCTTATCTCGATTGGTATCATCTCATTTTTCCACGTGGAGGTGACTGCTCTCCCATGTCCTTTACTTTTTGTCGCCTTCTCCAAATTCTAAAACGTGTAAAGGTTTCTCCGATAGTTACTCCAAATGACTTGTAATGAGACGATTACCTTGGGTGATCTCTTATAGATAAAATATGTATATGATTCGTGATAGTATAATGAGGTTTCACCATATCAATGTAGAGTAAAGAAATGGTCCTTCGTTTGCACATTCTCACTTACCTCGGCTTTACTCTCACACTAGCTCCTAATTCGGCCTTGCTCGAATGTTAGCTTCTCATCTCAACAAGTGTGGGGAGCTTCTTTAATCCAATGGTTGTATTCTTGTGAAGAGCATTAAATGCTTTAATTTGAATCTATTTCCTAGCACTTTAAAACATAATGGTGCAATTAATTTGAATCTATTTCCTAGCACTTTAAAACATAATGGTGCAACACTTACATATCTCTTATGATTACATGTCAAAAAAAATTACCAAATATTCTAAGCTAGTTATGTTTTTTTTTTTTAAGAGAGATTATTATTAAAGATGTTTTAAATATGTTAAATAATGGTTTGAGAGGTCGGATCATTACATAATGTTAGGATTTTGTGGCAAGAAGATAACACCAAAAATGGTAAGTGTGATATTTGATTTTTTTATTTATTATCAATTTCAATTTATTGTGTACTTGTTTGTAATTTGATTTATTTACAATTATTATTGTATTAGTTTTCAAAATATTGGGATTGCAAATATGTAATATTTTAGAACATAAATGAATTGTTAGGTCAAATAGGGAATAAAACACAGAATATTAAAAGCCACATGTGAGAAAATCATAAAAATTGCATTTTTTCTTGTTGAATGACATTAAACGATGCTTTAATTAAAACTACACATAAAAAAACCATCGTCTATTATGACACCTGGCACACCAAATTGTCAACCGAGAAGATATATGAGGGCGGATACAAATCGATATTGTGTTCTACCATATATGATGACTATGATAGAACGATTGTTTCAACAATCGTGTTTTCTTTTCAGGTTGGTTTTCGACTATTAAAAACGGTCGTTAAAGGAGCTATTTGTTGTAGGGAAACATATATAGGCTAGTCCTTGGGTTCAGACCGCTGTACCAACCATCCTAGTATTTCCGATCCTTGAGATTACATTTGACGGTGCTCAATTACCCAAGGGCATTATAATTTGCTATTTGTTTTTGACAGCCCATAGCCCGTTAATTCCCCCCAGCCTTTGAATAAAAAAATGGCATCTCGTTTTTTACGGAACCTTTGTTGCCCAATTTGGATATTCACATATTTACTGCATAGCTTTTTTTCAACTTGCAGCAACTGTTGTTAACACGAGAATGTTTAGAAATCAAATTAAAACTTAAAAGTTATAATATATAAAAATCTTTTGCTATAGTATATTTTTACTTTATATTATAAAATAAAAAAGCTTGGCATTACAATAGTTGCAATTTTGATATTGAAACTTCGTTTAACATTTACATTTGTCAAAAATGGACTTTATGAAACTTTCCCCAATACCTTAAAAAGCATATGTGCTTATATATGCTAGAAAGTGGAATACTTTTATGTTTGTGAGAAGAATTCAAACTGATCTTTTGAACATTTTTGACACAAAATAAGCATGTAAGAGACTTATATTATATCTGTCGAGAGTTTGGTATTATCATGACTTGAAGTGCAAAGTTCAAGCCGATATTGTCAAATAGGGGGTATATCAAACTATTATTGGCTTGTTAAGCAATGTTTTCCTCTTCTTTAATATCCTTGTTTTCTTATATAACAACATGGCTTGAAATTTTCATTGTAATGTGGATAATTAGATGATTGGACAATTGATACGGCTCATTTACATTAGCCATATAGCTCATTGATATTGAGCAGTGGTTTTTTTTTTTTTTTTAGATTTACAATTTCTAATTTAAATAGTTGACGAAAATTGATATTCTTTAACATCTTAAAGGATACATGATATGCCACTAATGCTTTGTAAAATCTAACATTTCCGACCATTTCCTTTTCTTTTCTTTTTTTTTTTCTTTTTAACGTTTAAGCATAACGTTTTTAAGGGAAAAAGAGAGAGATAGAGAGAAAATATTGCATTCGATATATTAATGAATCAAACCATATACAACTTCAGATCCAATACATGAGGAAGATTTATGTGGTGTTTGGTAATATGAATTAGAACTAAAATTTTTGGTTGTTACAATTTACAGCTCTCACATGCTACAGTGTAAAGAAAAAGTGTGTTAAAGCTCTCACATGCTATAATGTTTTTAACTAAAATTAGTTCAAAACATTAGTTTTAACCAATGCTCACACACAGCCTCACTCATTTATGCATCAAGTTTGAAGCATGTTTGGCATTATTTCCTAACTTTGCCTTTTTTGAGTTTTAAAATTGTCTTGTGTTTGGATGATCTAATACAGGAATATTTACACTCACAACTTATAAATTTAACTAATGTTACAATGACACTCTTTTAACAAAACTTTAACCACACTATCGCTGTTGTTAATTTTTTTAATCAAGGTTAATAATTCCTCTAAACTAATAAAAACACAATTTGGCCAATAAAATATGCATAAAACATTGATTTTGTCCCTTCAAAAAAATTAAGATTTCCCAAAACAAAGCATTGAAGAATGCATCTATTGACACCCCTATCTTACCTTTTACAAATCCTTTCTTAAAACATCTCCATTCTACTTGTTACACCCTTTTAAAATACCAACAAAGTACCCATACAACTAAATAGTGTTGTTTTTCTTTTTTTCTTTCTTCAACCAACCAAACTCATACTTTTTTCAATTACTTTTTTATGTAAGAAAAAAACACTGATCATTTGGCATGGAGCATCCCTTTTTTAACCTCATGGGTTAAAACTCCACTACTCATAAAATAATAGGTCTTAACCTAACATATATACTATAAACTAAACAAGGTCTCACTGTTTCGTGAGTAATAGGATTTTACCCGATGGGTTTAAAAAGAATGTTTCTTTGTTATAAGAGTGCCGTAGTCTCTATTGTCATTAACAAATTTTCCACACAGAGAAAGAAGGTGCTGCTGATAAAGACTATAGCTGAGGAGACTAATTGCGAGAATCTTCCCTTCTTTTTTTTTTTTTCCTTTCTTTGAATCATAATTTAAATGAGGTTGCATTTGTATGTGGTTCAAATTATTTGCTTTAAGTAGCCTGAATGTTATGAATTCATTTTAAAACGTTTGTTATTGTTAGCTTCTCAACATTTAATTCGGTGAGGAAGCAAAAATGGTAAAGTGAGGCTTAAGATGAAAAAAAAAAAAATGAATTAGGCAAAAATGGCCAGTCTGCCCCTCTTTTTAAGTAAAAAACGACTCTTTTTATGAATTAGGAAAATAACCGATTTGCTAATTCTTAAGCAACTAATTGGGTCAAGAAGACAAAAACATCCTATATAATATCGACAGATACAATGGGAGAAGAAACATATTTAAAAATAAAAAATTGAAAGGGTGACAGATATATAGCAGGGAAAAAAAATAAAAAGGCCCACCATTAAGGAAGGTGAAAACTCTATTTGTATGGGAAATACATGAGTGCTGTCCTTTGATGTAAAGAACAAGGAACAAAACAAAATAGCGTGAAATTATACAACAAATCGACCATTTGCTTAAATTAAAAAATATGCGTCATAAATTTTGAGATGGGTAGTGTTTTGGCCACTAAGTGCAAATTCCCAATAAAATATATACAAAGCAGTGGCGGATCGATTCTTAATATAGTTACCTTCACAGATGAAGGCATGTAAACTATTATATTGGTCCTATTGTTCTTAGAATTCAATTTGACTACACTAAAACATATATCTTCTTACGAATGGTTCCATAAATCATGTCTAGGATTTCCAACATTTCTAGACAGATACAAATTACAGAAAGAATTACAATACCAATACTCACTAAACTTTGGAGTTTTTTTTTTTTTTTTTTTTAACATTTTTCTTAATTTTAATAATCATTATTTTATCTTTTAAACTTTTAAAACTCTTCACTTCTCATTGAACTTTGAAATCACTACTTTACTCTTTAAACTTTTAAAGCTCCTTATTTTGCTCCTGTAACTTTCAATTTTTCGTTTAAATAAACGGAATTAAGCCCATATAATTCACACATAGATTACCTGTATAGACAAAAAATAAGATTTTATCACTCTCATATGCGAATTATATAGGCTTAATTCTGTGTATTTAAACAAAAAATCGAAAGTTCAGGAGCAAGATAAAGAGTTTTGAAGGTTTAAAGGTAAAGTAGTGATTTTTAAAATTTAATAGATAAAATAAAAAATTTTAAAAATTTAAGAATAAAATAATAAATTTTAAAGTTTAAGATAAAATAAATCAGATCTCAAAGTTTAAAGATCATTGTTATTAATAACCATTGCATAAACAAACAAGGTCCCGTACAGAGGATGAGATGTGGGGAAGAATTAATTAATTTGTATAATATTTAATTTAAAAGTGCAACACGCCAACAAATTTTGTTGGCAATTTACCCTCATCGACGGTCATCATTTTTATATATCATTATTACTTTATAAAAAGGTGACAATCGACTCTGAAACATAGAGTGAAACATTTTCCACCCTTTTGTTTTCTTTTTTTGTAAATTTCGGTCAATGTTTCGTACCTCCACCCTCCTTTTTATTTTTTATATTTTATTTTTTTCTATCATTTTTTATTTTCTTCTCATTTTTCTTTTTCATACTACTCTTTTTTTAATTTCTCATTTTTAATCCTTTATTTTGTTTTTATTTACATTGTTTTTTTTTGTCTCTGCTCTTTTTTTATTTGCATTTGGAGTGTTTCATTTCCATTTTTTTTGGCCTTTGTACTTTTTGTTTCTTTCTCCTTAATATCTTATATGTTTTTAGATTCACTTTATTAAATTTTTTTTCTTGATGTGCATGATCAAAATACTTTTTTTAATTTATTCTTAATGCATATATATATATATATATTTACATTTTCTACCATATTATTTTATTATGCGTAATCTTTAGTTTCCTATATTTCTTTTTACGATTGCCTAAATCTTTTGTTTGTTAATTTTTATTTCAACAATGACTCTCGTAAACGTATTTGCTTAATTGTTCCCTTAAATAATTATATATATATATATATACATATATATATATTGTCCCTATTTCAAAAGACTTAATACTCTAGTTGGAGGCATAAAACCATCTCAATATATAGGTATTTGTTGAACAACCTAACAAAGAATACATCTCCGTATATCAATCTATACTTGAGACGAAATCCTAGATAACACTAAGTTATAGATGTAATTTAGGCCATCTTTGGATCGTTTGATCCTTTGAAGCTAACCTGTTTACATTTTATATTCCTAGTCACCTCGTTGTGTTTAATGTTCTATTTTCTTTGTTACCCATATATTTAGCCTAGCCTTTTTAATTCATAATCCTTTTCTTGTACCTTTCACTCATTAGACATCTGTTTTTTCAAGTGAATTCAGGTTTATGAGGTTAGGATGAGTTAGAAATATCTGTTACCTCTGTAAAATATGTACGTAACTCTTCAGTTATTAAAAAAAAAAAACAAAAAGATCAAAAAAAGAAGAAGAAAGTTTAATAAAAAGTGGTTGACAAAGGAAATTTCATTTCGAGTTTGGGATTGTAAGCTTTGGGAATTGGATTGTACATTTTAAAGGTTCGGGATTTTTGTAAGTGTCTTATGGGTTAACCGAGCCTCAAATATATTTTCCATCGTACCTTTAACCCAAGCCTTACATTACAAGCCGAATAAAATCCTAAAAGTCTTTAACAAGGTGTTATCCTACATTAGTGGAGAGAGGGATGAAAAACAAATTTATAAGAATTTATTTAAATAAATTAAGATATATTAATATAAATTTACCTAGTTAATATGCATTGATTAGTAATAGAAATTAACACACACAGGGAAAAATTCATCTTAAACAATTGACAAACTCTAGAAATGAATCATAACTTAATTAGTGTTTGCATCTTTACTTTGGGGCATGAATATGAGATAAATCCTGAGGAAAATTAGTGAGGTATCGCAAGTTTCAAAAAAAAAAAAAAAATCTTTTGACTGTTTTAAGTTTTATCGCTTTAGTTGCTAGAGACTAGCAATAAGCTGGTTGGGGGGTGTGATGAGACTGTAAAAGTGTACATTTTCTAAGGCTTAAATCATTTGTTTATGCTTTTATTTCTCATTAAATCCTCTAATTAATAGCATTTTGTGTTAATAAGCATTTTTGTGTCTTGGTGTGAAAATATGATTAAAAATACGTTTTTAGTGTGTTTTTATGTTTTTGGTAATTATTAGAGTCATTTTGGTGTGTTAAATAAGTGTCTAGTCTGTAAATAGTCAAAACCGTAAAAGTAATGCGGTTATTTTATTTTGAGTGTTAGTGTGTTTGGTAGTGTATTTTAAGTTTATAAATATGTCTTATTATATTTTTAGTAATTTTTTAAAATATTTCTAAGTCATAAAAATTATATCTGTGCTCAATCGCAAGAGACTAGAAATTTTAAGAGTTTTTATCTATTTTTGTGTGTTTTATTGTAAAATAAATATTTTTAATAAATATTACGTTTGTAAAATAATTAATATTAGTGTGTTTGTGATTTTAGATTTGAAATCTAGAGAAAAAATGGAGCAAAACGACACCAAAACGGATAGAATCGGACATCAAATGCATCAAAAAATCTTTGAAAAATTCAAAATTCAAAATGCAGAGGACATGTGGCGTCATGGGAGCCGACAGATTCACTGCCAAATCAATCTCAGCCGTTCGAGGAAGAGACGCGTGTCAACGCGTCATTCGGTGCGTTAGCGGAATCTCAAAGTGCGGTCCACGTGTCAAGATATGATTGGTGCGTGTGTTACACGCGCCGACAATCTGCAGCGTGTCAGTGGAGTGTCTCAGACCGTCTTGGATCGCGTGCGGTCATGACCACATGCAGCCTCTTTCTCAGCCATTCGATGCGAATACCTAGACTGATCTAACGGTCCTTAAAACTCGGTCCCACTGGTCCAACCTGGGCCCATCTTGCCCGCGTCTGACAGCCGTTGGATTTCGTTTTGAACGGTTCAGATCGTGCCTGTTCCGTGCTGATCTGGTCTGCGTCACACTGGATTACAAACTCAAATTGAAAATCGTCAACTTTCAACAGTAAAGATCATTAAATATCAATGGACGTTTGCAACCTCGAATCACTATAAATACCAAGGCTTTTGCCTCAGTTGGGGGGTCTTTCGCAGAGCCTTCCGCAGCATCATAATGCTGTTGTAGTAATTATAGTCTAGTTTTTATTTTAGTTTTTAATTTATTTTCTTGTAAAATATTTTCTAGTTTATGTTATAAAAATTATGCTCAATAATATAAGTAGTATTTTATTAATTATGTCTTTTTAAATTTCTTTTTAGCTGAGGGGAGAGGGGGAAATTCTGACAAAATTATCTTAAATATTTTTAGTTTTTCTTAGTTTTCTAAGCTGTTGTAATGCCAAAATATTCTCTTAGAAAACCTAGAAGTTCAATATTTTCTTAGCTAGAACTCTGCCAAAATTATGGTTTTGATTTATCGACGACATAGACTGGCACGGATAATGCTTGGGAGGACCTTGATTACTCGTAGACAGAGAATGGCTCGGTAAATGCTTAACTCACTATCTTGGTTGTTATTTTAGTTAAGTTATGTTGAAATGCTGCTTATTTATTAAGTTGTGTTTTTGCTGCATTATAGACATGGAATGGCACAGTAAATGCTTGGTAAATCTTGATTTATTGTCGACATAGGATGGCATAGTGTATACTTAAACCAACTAATAAATAAAAAGAGAAACTAAAATATATTAAAGATAATTGTCAGAATGAAACCTTTGAACCTCAGCCTTGTTATTATTGCTGTTTCGCTTCTTTTAATTGTCATTATTATTGCTGTTACTTTGCTTAAGTTATTAATTACATTTCTTGTTATTAAAGTCCCATATTATCAAAATCTAAAAATGAAAAATGTTGTAAAAAAAAATGTGTAAATATTGTAAATACATTCTGTGAATAATTAATATTAATCCTCAAAATTTTCAGTTTAAATAAAAAGAAAAAGTTAATATAATACATGTACTGGAACTAAATAAATCATTCCTTGTGGGTTCGACCTCGGATTCACCGAGAAAATATTACTTGAGACAACCTTATTCTTGAGGTTAGTTTAAAATGCGTAAATAGACGCGAGACCAAGTCTTCTAACACCCAGACACTCTGATTGATAGTGTATATCCAGAAGGAGTGAAAGGTGATAGGGACCAAACCTTGAGAATTTCACAGAAACGTGAAACCTTTATTTTCTGTTTTTTTTCTACTGCTGCCTCAGAAATCCTTTCATCAAGGATACTTAAGCAGGTTCAAAAATATTCAGTTACCAAGAGTTGATAATTGCAGTTTAATGACAATGAATATGTGACTAATTATGAAAAACCGTTACACAAATGAATTGGTTTCAATTTTGTTTGAAACCGTTAGAAAGAATTGAAACGGTTACATTCTCCCACTTGGTCTCCATATTTATCCTTATCTCCATTAAACCCAGACTTTCAGGAAACAAATACATGAATCATGGCGATAATTTCTCTAAATTGTGAGTATTATCTTTCATGTATTACAATGTATTATTTCTCAGACTTTATTCCTTATATGGTAACTTAACTTTATGAATAAACCCAATGTTTATTCTTGGTCCTACTATATGTGAATTTTCTCCAATAACTTTATGCGCTAAACAAATATGAGAAAACATCACAACTGAATAAGAGTTTCATTAAGACTGTAAATTGTATGTACAAACAAATTTACATTATGGAACCTAGTCCCATCTGTACAACATGATCCTTAAATGACTTTGGTGGCATTCCTTTTGTCAGAGGATCTGCGATCATCAATTCAGTGCTTATATGCTCAATGACCACTTTATTTTCCTTAATGCGTTCCCTTATGGCTAAGTACGTAATGTTGATATGTTTACTTCGACTGCCACTCTTATTATTCTTAGCCATAAAGACAGCAGCTGAATTGTCACAATATATCCTTAATGGCCTAGACACAGAATCTACAATTCTAAGGCCTGTCATGAAACTCTTCAACCATACACCATGCAAAGTAGCCTCAAAACAAGAAACGAACTCTGCCTCTATCGTGGAAGTAGCAACCAACGTTTGCTTTCCACTCCTCCAAGATACAGCTCCTCCGGCTAGTATGAAAATATGACCTGAAGTTGATTTTCTCGAATCAACACAGCCAGCAAAGTCTGAATCGGAGTAGCCAATCACCTCTAGAATGTCAGTTCATCTATACATAAGCATGTAATCCTTTGTATCTTGAAGGTACCTCATCACTTTCTTTGCAGCCCCCCAGTGGTCAATGCCTGGGTTACTTTGATATCTTCCCAACATTCCCACAGCAAATGCAATGTCAGGTCTTGTGCAGACCTGAGCATACATAAGGCTTCCAACAGCTGAAGCATAAGGAATGTTGCTCATTTGAACTTTCTCGAAATCATTTCTTGGACATTGGTTCAAATTGAACTTATCACCCTTCACAATGGGTGCTACACTTGGTGAACAATCTTTCATCCGAAATCTGTTTAAGACTTTATTGATATAGGTTTCCTACGATAGTCCTAAAATGCATCGAGATCTATCCCTATGGATCTTTATGGCAATGACATAAGATGCCTCACCCATATCCTTCATATTAAAGTTCTTAGAAAGAAATTGTTTCACCTCATATAGAAACCCCTTGTCATTGGTTGCAAGAAGGATATCATCCACATACAAAACAAGGAAACAAATCTTGCTCCCACTGACCTTCTGGTATATACATTGATCCATGATGTTCTCTTCAAAACCAAATGAAGTGATGACATCGTGGAATTT
Organism: Artocarpus heterophyllus; assembly: GCA_025403435.1. Lineage (NCBI taxonomy): Eukaryota > Viridiplantae > Streptophyta > Magnoliopsida > Rosales > Moraceae > Artocarpus > Artocarpus heterophyllus. The sequence goes on from CM046338.1 coordinate 21,979,197, forward strand.
CAAATACCATTGACGGGAAGCTTGTTTCAAACCATATATGGATTTCTTGAGTTTGCACACCAATTTCTCACCATCACTAGAGGAGAATCCTTCAGGTTGTTTCATATAAACCTCTTCCTCTAGATCACCATTGAGGAATGCCATTTTCACATCCATCTGATGTAACTCAAAATCAAAATGAGCTATTAATGCCATGATCACACGAAGGGAGTCCTTTTTAGATACAGGAGAAAAAGTCTCAGTGTAATCTATACCCTCCCTTTGAGTGAATCCTTTAGCAACGAGTCTTGCTTTATGTCTCTCAATGTTGCCTAATGAGTCTTTCTTTGTCTTGAAGACCCATTTGTATCCAATGGCTTTTATACCATCAGGCAACTTGACAAGATCCCAGACTCCATTAGATGACATGGAGTTCATCTCATCTGTCATGGCCTCATACCACAAGTTAGATTCCTTACAACTCATGGCTTGTGAAAACGTTTCTGGATCATTTTCGGCTCCTATGTTGTAGTCAGACTCCTGTAGATACACAATATAGTCACTAGGAATAGCTGATCGCCTTACTCTAGTAGATCTCCTTAATGCTGGTTCAACATTCTCTTGAGGAGCATGTTGATCAGCTGGCTGTTCAACTGGATCTACTACTTCTTGATCAGCAATCTGTGGAACTTGAATGACTGGCTGTTGTTCAACACGCGTTTGAACTGTAGGCGTGTCGCGTATAACAATCACTCTATCATATGAAGTGGAAGCTTGAGCATCTGTATGATCTTTCCCCGGAACAGTGTTCCAAGATCGATGGCTCCCACTGATCAAGTCATTCTCAAGAAATTTCGCATTCCTTGATTCCACAAACCTAGTGGTATGTGATGGACAATAAAATCTGTATCTCTTAGACCGTTCACCATATCCAACGAAATACCCACTAATGGTCCTTGGGTCTAGCTTCTTTTCTTGTGGATTATACACTCTCACTTCAGACGGGCATCCCCAAACGCGTATATGTCGCAAACTCGGTTTCCAACCTTTCCATAACTCGAACGGTGTCTTTGAGACAGCCTTGGTTGGAACTCGGTTTAATATATACACAGCCGTCTTGAGAGCTTAAGTCCACAAAGACCTAGGAAGCTTGGAGCTGCTAAGCATGCTCCGCACCATATCCAACAATGTTTGGTTTCTTCTTTCTGCCACACCATTTTGATCTGGAGAACCGGGCATAGTATATTGGGCAACTATCCCATGTTCTTGAAGAAACTTTGCAAATGGACCAGGTGCTTGTCCATCTTCGGTGTATCTACCATAGTATTCACCACCTCTATCAGATCTCACTATCTTTATTTGCTTACCACATTGTTTTTCTACTTCTGCCTTCAACACCTTAAAGACATCTATAGCTTCATTTTTGTTATGAAGCAAGTAGAGATACATATATCGTGAGTAATCATCAATAAAAGTAATGAAATATTTTTGACCATACGCGTCTATGTCTGGACTACAAATATCTGTATGTATGATCTCTAATATGTCTGAACTCCTCTTGGCACCTTTCTTTGACATATTGGTCTGCTTTCCCTTTATGCAGTCCACACAAATGTCAAAGTCAGTAAAATCTAGAGTACTAAGTACCCCATCATTCACTAGTCTCTTTATTCTCTCAATAGAGATATGACATAATCTACGGTGCCACAACATAGAGGAATCTTCATTCATAACACATCTCTTAATGCCAGCATTATCTTGAACATGCATAGAAGTATAAGAAGTTTTATCTTGTAAATTAATTTTGAAAAAACCATTTGACAATATACTATTTCCAATAAGTTCAGATCTATAAAACAAACTAAATATAGTCTCTGAAAAATTAAAGGAAAATCCCAATGGTACAAGTCTTGAAACTGAAATTAAATTCCTAGAAAAACTAGGAATATAAAATGTCTTTTCTAATTTTAAAATAAAACCACTAGATAAATAAATTGCATATTCCGACAGCCTCTACATATGAGCGCATCTTGTTACCTGTATAGATGCACTGCTCACTTCCCACTGGTTTCCTTAGGCCTTGCAATCCCTGCAAGGAATTAGTGACATGGATTGAAGAACCAGAATCAATCCACCATGTGTTATGTTCAACGTCAACCATATTAGATTCATAACAAACAAGTGAGAATTGAGTACCTTTTTTGTCAAGCCAACTCTGATATTTAGGACAATCCTTCTTTATGTGCCCCTTCTTTTTACAAAAGAAGCACTTGGATTCCTTCTTGATATCAGCTTGAGCGGGCAGGTTTGCCTTTTCTCTTATCCTTGGCTTGGCCCTTATTCTTCCTTTGAATTGCCAGATGCACACTCTCTCCCGCTTCCGTAACAAGCCTTCCTTCTTCCTGAACACACATGGTCATCAATTCATTGATGGACCGCTTATCCTTATGTGTGTTGTAGGATATATTGAAAGGTCTATATTGATGTGGGAGAGTGTTGAGGATGTAGTGCACAAGGAAGGTTTCAGACATCTCAACCTCAAGTGTCTTTAGTTGAGCCGCTAAATCCCTTATTTGCATGATGTGCTCACGCACACCATGAATATCAGTAAGCTTCATAGATGAAAATTTCATTATCAGAGTGCTAGCCAAGGCTTTGTCTGATGTAGCAAACTGCTCATCAATTGCCTTCATCAGAGGTCGTACTTTGTCATATTGCTCCAATGAACCACGTATGCCAGCCGAGATTTTTGTCTTTATGAACATTACGCAGAGGCGATTAGATCGCTCCCACTTTTCATAACGGTCAACGTCATCTGGCTAGCTGGTCTCCGTAATGGCAGGTGGTTTATCCTTACGGATAGCCAAGTCAATGTCCATGACACCTAAATGAAGAAGAATTCTCTCATTCCACACCTTATAGTTGTCTCCCTTAAGTTCGGGAATGTCACACTGGAAATCAGAGTAACTCACAGCTTGCATAGCTACATAATAAAACATACATGCTTATGTTACTAAATTGAGGCTACAATACTTTATGACATGTTTACCAATGTAAATCATGCATCAAAATATAAATCAAATGACATAAAAATTACCTGTGGGCTAAATTTTAACTCAAACAGATTCATATATCCTTATAATGACACTACCAAATTATATTTCCTTTTTTTAATTCCTGTGGGTAAATTAAGAAAGATAATTTGATACATCATCCTAACTAATCATATTAAATACAATAAAAATTCCTGTGGGATAAAATTTATCATATTACATATGATTAATCACAATTTAATGTCTTTTTACCATATGTGATTTAAACATCTTACATAATTTTTGCATAATTAAAGATGCTATGGCTACTCTTTAATTATTCAAAAATTAAATACATATATCACAAGACATTTATTCTTAAATTTTTGCTCATAAAATAAATTGCAATTACCTTAAGTAATAAATAAATATGAACAAAGAACCATAATTTATGTGCTAATTTTCATTATGTATATTAAAATTATACATTCAAAAATATAATTTAGCACATTATTGCACAAAATTAAATGTACTAAATTATTCAACTTAATATTGCATGCATAATTTTAAATCACAAATTATACATAATGAACACTATATGCACATAAATTTACAAAATTGTATCCACACAATTACTATATAATATTCATAACAAATACCAAAAATTATGAATATTCAAAATTATGAATTTTTCATAATATTCCATAATATGAAAAATTTCATAAAAATATACCAAATTGTGGATATTATGAAAATTTCATAAAAATTATAAAAACTAAAAATTTTATGAAATTTACCCCAAAAATATCATTTTATGAAATCTGGAAAAAATCAAAATTTTTTTTTATTTTTGGATTTTTTTTAATTTTCTGCATATCAAAAAACGACATGTCATTTTGGTCATTAAGACCAAAAAACGATGTGTCGTTTTATTACTTGAAACTCAGCCCATTGTGTGTCAACGACATGTCGTTTTGGTCCTCATGGACCGAAACGACATGTCGTTTTCTTTGTTGAAAAAAACGCCCCTTCACTACCAAAATGACGTGTCGTTTTGGCTGACCCAAGACCAAACGACATGTCGTTTTGTGTCGTCTTCAACCTTGAACCCGGTCGTTTTGACCCAGCTGACCCGAATTCTGACTCGGTTTCAGACCCGACTCGTTTTTCACCCTCCGGACACCAATTTTGACGTTTCAATTGCAGAATTCATAGAAATCTAATATCTAAATGATTTCTAATCTTAGTTTCAATTAAGAAATGTTAAAAATCAAAACCCAAAAATCAAAAAAAATTTCAACCCGTGCGTTCAAAACACGGAATTTTTTTTTTTTAAAACAAACTCCACAGTTCGCACGCAAGGCAGAGGTAGTTACAGCTCTGATGCCAAATGTAAACATAAACTGATTCTAATATGCTATAAACTGTATGCATATCAAGAATTGAAAAAATAGAAGCGTGAAAACATACCTCCTGCCATTGTTTACTGTGCAGACGAAGACTTCAACGTGTCAAGAATTTTGTTTGAGTCTTCTAACACCCAGACACTCTGATTGATGGTGTATATCCAGAAGGAGTGAAAGGTGATAGGGACCAAACCTTGAGAATTTCACAGAAACATGAAACCTTTATTTTCTGGTTTTTTTCTGCTGCTGCCTCAGATATCCTTCCATCAAGGATACTTAAGCAGGTTCAAAAATATTCAGTTACCAAGAGTTGATAATTGCAGTTTAATGACAATGAATATATGACCAATTATGAAAAACCGTTACACAAATGAATTGGTTTCAATTTTGTTTGAAACCGTTAGAAAGAATTGAAACGGTTACATAAACTCCATTAAAATAGTCCAAGCCTTTTACAATTGTTTTGATGAACGAAATAGCACAATAAAGCAAAACGAGTCTAAAATGTTTTCAAAAAGAAAATATCATGTTAAAACAAAACAAGGGTTAATTATATAATTATACCTCTTAATTTTAATTATTTCTCAATCTGTCTCACTATTTTTGGAATCTACAAAAGTATTATTTGAATTTAAAAAACTTATTTCAATTTTACCCCTATAAGCAGAAAAAAAAAAGGCAAAGCAACATAATTATCTTTAAACACGTGTGAAAAAATATTTTATAGCTTTAAAACCATAAAAAAAATTCTAAAACAAAAGATCAAATTTTGAAGAAAGATCTTAATGTTTAGGACTTTTTGAACATTAAAATATTTTTGAAAAATTTTTCTTAAGAAAAATATATTTTAGAAACAAATTTTGCCTAATTAAGAGTGTTTTTACCTTATCTATGTTTTTTTGAATTGAACTAAAATTTTCAAATTCAAAGAATATCTTTTTAGTTTTCAAAAACAGAGAGATAAATTGAAAAATAATTAAAATTAAAAGGTATAATTATATAATTAACAAAATAATCAGTTTAGGATCTTCCTCTTATGATCAGCAAATTCTCAACTTCAATTCCCTTTTCCTGCTAGCGTGATCTTCAAAGTCTGAGAGGTAAAAGAGAGAGGAGCTTAAGCTCAATAGTACAAAAAATATCACCAATAACATCCTTTATAAATATTTATGAAGAAAAACGTTCCTCTGTAGTAGGAGAAGAGGGGGCAAGTTCTTAGGTCTAACACTGTATATAAGATGATTGATACAACCATGTATAAGTCCGGACTATAACTAAAAGATAGTTAAAATTAATATGCACCTAACACAGTGAGAAAAAGCAAAAATATTTGTAAACCAAGTGTATCAATAGATGCCGAGCACATAAAAATTCCAATTTGAATTTTTTTTTTTTTCTAAACTCACCCCTATATACGCTTGCATTAAATAAACTAGAAATAAGTTATTGGTCTATACCAACATAAATAGATATGAATATTGTTGAGAGTGATAGAGAGACAGACCTTGACTAATCGATGGTCCCTACACGAGTTCAGTATCTGACCATATTCATCGTCTTCACATGCCAGCATTCTATCAATCAGATCCCTTTCTTCAACAAATGAAGTGCAGCACTGGATTATTGTTTGCTCCAGTTCTTTTGCATCTTTCTCATATAATAAGCGCATGCCGCACTTCTCCACCATCAAGCCTGGGCAATAATTGTAAATCATAGCCTCTACAGTACGTTTTCCACTCAGCTCCGCAAGCAGCACACGAGGAATGTAAGTCATCCAAATGAACCCGCGCAAATGAAACCACTTAATTTTATCTTTAGCCACAGAACACATTGAGGCAGGGTTTATGCAGCATCCTTCGCTTGATAAGTGACAAAGAAGCCTGATTGATCCTTTCGAAAAAGCGTCAGGATGCTCCTTGACCGAAAAAGATGCACATACAACAAGCCCTCTCCAACTCTTGTCATCACTCAGATTTGAAGGAAGTTCAATTCCCATCTTCGAGTCATCATGTTGATATTCAAACCACTCTGGAATCCCCTTCTGAGGGAAACATAAGTTGTATGCTGAGCATGAAGAAAAATGCTTTAGAACGAAAAGTATGTCTCCTTTTCGGCTAAGTGTGAACAGAACGCGATGGTTGAAGAATTCTCGGAGTAGAGCTTTAAGAGTTTTTATCTGGTTTTGTGACTCGTTTGTGCGGAGTAGACTCTCAGCCATTATATGCAAATGGTTAACAGTAGCGGACAAATTTTCAGAAGTATCTTCTTGGATTTTGTCCCAATTCTCGAAAAAGGAGCGTTTGGAGTGTAATACAACCGTAGCCACTGCCATCGAAAGCTTGCCTCTCTGCATATTCCTTTCTGTACTTGTCTAATGAAGTTGAAACTTCTTTTGCAAGTTGTTCAGTACTTGTCTGAAGCTTATGGGAGGACAATATTATATTCCTTTCCCTACAGTAGTTCACATGAATAAAATCTTGCATTAGGATGTAGAATTAATTAATTGATATTTGGTATACATAAAGAAATAACAATAGAAATTATACATACAAAATGCAGGTGCAGTCATGGAAATCAAACCTCGGAGTATAAGTGGTGATGGGACTAGGTTGAGACATTTCTCCTTCGAATGCAATGTTACTCTCATCATCATCACTTTGATAATTCTTAAGGAGATCTGTTGCTGCTTCACGAACAACGCGCAGGAGAAATGGTGAAAAAAATATGCTCTCTATTATGCTTTTGCTTAACAACTTTGAATATTGCTCGTACAACAAGCTGGTTCCACACATCACGACTTCCACATCTGAGGTAGCAGGCTTAAAGAAAGCGCTTATACCTTCATAGTTATTCAATTCTTCTGGGAAATCCTTGCGGGGGACATGAATTGCAACGAAATGTCTAATAGGCACTTTGAAATGACAAGTGAAAAAAGATAACATACTTTTCCCATGGGCGTACAGATCAACGTCCAGATCAGCTAATTTTAAAGCTGACTCTTCTGATTGGCGTGGTTTACATTCAACATATAATTCAAGACCTAGCCAGCTTTTATCCTTGAATATGTTAGGAGGAATGCGGCAGATTGCAACATTCCCCACGCTATGGTGGAAAAACCATGGTGAAAGTATTGGAATAGGGAATATGAGATGAAAAATGTTGCAACGTGCGAAGCTTCCCTATTAATATTGCAAAAATCAGTGAGTTGGTGTTAGAAGAATATCGAAATGAGAAAGAGAGACAGAGACAGGGATATGGACTAAGACAAAGACGACTGACCTGAAAGAGTGCCAAAAGCATTGAGTGTGTTTCATTTATGAAATTTTTATGCTCAATTGAAGGCATATCGTCCCAGACAGCGTGGTTGTGTTCTGCTTCATCATGGGGCACTCCCAAACTACTTTCTTCTTTCCTTTGTCTACGCTCGACTGTTGTTATGTTGCCAGAGGACTTTAATTCATTGGCACGATCAAATAATTCCTTGCAATGTCGACTAAAACTCAATTCTAAATCCAAGTGTTCGTTACAACTTTGAGCTAATTTTTCACTGAATTTTTTAACATCTCTCTCAAATACTGGATGGATTCCAAACATTCGTAACTCCATGTCCAATCTATTGGTTGAAAATGAAGCTACAATAACTCTACTTGATTCGCCTAACTGCACTCCAAACCATTCTAATGGCACATACTGACACACCCCAAATGAGCCAAATCTGAAGAATTTAAAGCTTCCAATGCCTAGGGTCTTCTCAAGTGGACGCTTATCGATGTAAAAGTTACAAAAGATGTTTCCCAGTTCCCTTGTTTCAGTACCGATGTAAAAGGGGGAAGAGTTGTTTTCCAATTTCGTTGCTTCATCAAACTCATTACGCTTGTGTTCCTTGATAATAAAAACAACGAAAAGGGCAAAACCCTTGGTTCTGTGGCCTGGATGGTTGTGATTTTCTAAAGATAGTTCAATTTTTACGGGAGACTTTGTATTCAAGTTCGTGCACCAAAGAGGAATGGTAGTACATGGAAAACGAACTTCAAATCTTTCCCCAGCATTTATTGTTCCCTGTAAACACAAGTGAAGAGGTATTTGATGTGTGTAAAACGTATGGAAGAGAGCCGTATACATTCATACATACATGCATGCATATATATATATATAGAGAGAGAGAGAGAGGGATCAAACCTCAATGAATTTAGGCAAGAGTAAATCAACATGTTCCTCGGACATCGGAAGTGGCGCCTGAATCGCGCTCTCTTCATCAACACTTGACGAATTTCGGCAATCTATGAGATGAAATCCCTTATCTGAGGTCCATACTGTCAGCTCAGTCTTTGAGTAACCAGTTAGCATTGGACAGTCACTTGCATCTACGTTATCCAAATTGATAGGAAAATGTTTTGGCAACGACTGAAGCTTGCTACATTTGAACAAGTAAAGACTTTTTAGCTCAGAAAGTTGAGAGAAGCTCTCAGGTATGCTGCTAAAATTGTTTTCAGTGAGATTTAGATACTGCAACGACAATAAGCAACCAATATCTTCTGGCAACTGAACAAGTCCACATCTACTTAAAGATAATATTTTGAGGCTCTTCAGAAGCACAATGGATAAAGGCAATTTTTTTAGAGGAGTTCCATCTGCAAAAAACTGCTCCAAGTTTTCCAATCTTCCAAGGTCTTCCGGCAATTCGCCCATGGACACACAGCCCGACATAATGAGGGCTTTCAAAGATGTCAGACCACAAAGAATGCCGTTTTGCAGATTTACAAGTTTCTTGCAGTTGGACAGCTCGAATATTATAAGGCCAGTCAAGAGGTTGACTGAAGTTGGCAACTCTCTTATACCTGTCCCATCTAAATGGAGTACAGACAAGTTTCTCATGTCTCCTACAACCTCAGGGAACTCCTCGAGGCTTGAACATCGACAGAGAAAGAAAGTTGCGAGAGATTTTAAGCTTATCCTTTGGGGTAGCCTTTTAAGGTTTTCACAACCCTTCAAATTCAATAAAACAAGACGTTGGAGATCTCCAGTTGATGGATGAAGCTCTAACAGGCCTTTACAATCTTCAAGGACCAATCTCTCTAGATTTGGGGTGAAACTGAAATCGGGTGTCTCGGTCAATTATTGGCAATTGCTGAGATTGATTAGGACTAAATTTTCCAAGTGCTGTCAGAGAAAACAGCAAACCCAAAAAAAAAAAAAAAGTTAAAGAAATCATGGAAAATAGCTGATTACCATTGTTCAGCAAGTACATGACAATCAAAAATCTTACCTTAGTTTCCTTCCATAGTTGTTCAAGGTGACTATTAGGCATGCTGAGCTCAACAAGCCTTTCCGATTGAAAACTTGAGGATAATGATATAAGGGGATATCCATGCCATTCCAATAGTCTTAGCTCTCTAGAAAGATAGTATTCATCAGGGCTTTTTGAAAATTCCACGTTACAAATCTTCAATAATCTTAGATGCTTCATTTTCACTAATGGATCAGAGAGTATTTCTTCCTTTCTTGGCGGAGTTAGGAATATGCCTTGAACAAATCTTGTTCCCTGTGCGAGAAAATATCTTTTAAGCAAAAGTTTTTAACGTATTGCTATATGTGTATAACCATGGACAACAGTTTAAGAAGAAGAAAACGATCAAAAGTTCTTGAAAATGGTTAGGAAAGGAATTAATTAGCTCTCTGTGAGTGTTCAATTGACTACATACGCTACTTTTCTTTTATAATTTAATTCATGTTCCCTACTTATAAAAGTCATAAGAATTGCGTCCTCACTATTTTTAAGTAAATGCTGCAAGAGCATGATTGATCGACTCGTACATCCAAGCTAAATTGGCATCTACTAGCACTTACTAGATATCAAAATCGTTATCAGACTTTGAAATTCTATTTTATGACAAAAGAAAAAGAAAAAAAGTACCAAAGAGAAATGTTAAAGTGATGAAGCAGATATTGTAGTGCCGATGTGGCAATCCCTGGAAGGCTCTTGTTTTGTCAAATTCACTCCTTTGTAACAACTAGTTTAGACTGTTATAGGAATTGATTATATACTTGTAACCGAGTAGTTTTAGTCTTCAGTTTTGGGATTTCTTGTAGAGAGTTTGTAACAGAAATAAGAGCGAGAAACTCTGAGTAAAGAACTGTCAAAGTAATCTGGGGTTCTTTGGGTGGTTTTTCAAGAGTCTTGGTTCATCGTTGTATAGAGAAAATTCTATTGATGAATAAAATTTTTGGCTCAGTGGTTTTTAGTTGAGGAAACGATAGTTTATAATTCAATTAGCGTTTTATTTCTCTTCAATTGGTATTAGAGGTACGGATCACCATGAGTTCAGGCTCACCAAGATTCGATATTGAGATATTTACCAAGGAAAAATGACTTTGGTGTGTGGAGGGTTAAGATGACGACTTTGTTGGTTCATCAAAGGGAAGAATCAACCCAGTACTCTCTCGGATGCAGAGGAGAAGAAGATTCTTGAGAAGACCCACAGTGCAATTATCCTGAGTTTGGGTGATCGAGTTCTGAGAGAAGTATCGAAGGAATCCTCGGCAGCAGCTGTTTGACAGAAATTAGAAAATCTCTACATGACAAAATCCCTAGAAATTCGCATGTTCTTGAAGAGAAGACATCATACATTTAAGATGCAACCAGGCAAGTCAAAATCTGACCATTTAGATGATTTTAATAAAATCATTCTTGACCTAAAAAATATAGGTGTCAAGGTGGAAGATGAAGGTCATGCAATGATGTCACCTAGTTCACTTCCTGAATCATTCTTCAAATTTTGTTGATACCATGTTGTATGGTAGAAAAAGTTTGTCTATGGAAGAAGATTAATCTGTTTTGATGTCTAAGGAATTAAAGTAGGAAATTGAGACCAGAGAAACAAGAAGTGAAGCTCAAGAAATGGGCAAGATCGAAGTCTAAAACAAAGAAGAAATGTTTCATGTGTCATAAGGAGGGCGATTTCAAGAAAGAGTGCCCAAAATAGAAGAACAAGGGATCTGACACGGTTAAAGAATCTGAAGATGATGATGTTGCTTCATATGGGTATGAAAGCTGTGAAGTTCTTATAGTTGCATAAAACAGATCTGAAGAGGAGTGGATTCTTGACTCTGGGTGTTCCTTTCACATGACGCCTAACAAGGAATAGCTCACTAGTTTTTAGGAGATTGAAGATGGGAATGTTCTGTTGGAGAATAATAAAGAATGTAGAGTGACAAGGGTAGGCCAAGTCAGGCTGAAACTTGAGAATGGCACGGTGAAGGTTTTACAAGATGTCAGATTGGTACCTGAGTTAAAGAGGAATCTCATCTTAGTTGGAATGCTTAATGATACCTGAGTTAAAGAGGAATCTCATCTTAGTTGGAATGCTTAATGAGACTGGTTTCTCAATTAAGGTGGAGAATGGGATTATGAAAGTCAGTAAAAGCTTGTTGGTAGTCATGAAGGGATCCAAGAAGAATAGACTTTATGTTCTACATGGAAAAGCTGTAACTGTTGACATCCTGATTGCCTAGAAAAGATATGAAGAAACGGCCACTCTCTAGTACAGGAGACTGGGTCATACGAGTGCAAAAGGCTTACACATTTTGTCTGGGCCTGTTAAAAGGCCACAAAATAGGCAAGCTCCAATTCTATGAATATTGTGTCATGGGAAAGGCTCAAAGGGTAAAATTCAACACAATAGTGCACAACTCTGAGGCAAGACTGGACTATGTCCATTCTGATTTGTGGGGGCCATCAAGGGTTGTCTCACCTAGAGGAGCAAGGTATTTTCTCTCTGTAGTAGATGATTACTCGAGAAGGTTTTGGGTTTATATTCTTGAGAAAAAGAATAACGCTTTTGAGTGCTTTGTCAAGTTGAAAGCATTGGTAGAAACTCAAACTGAGAGGAAGTTAAGAAATTGAGAACAGATAATGGGCTTGAATATTGTATTGGGATATTCAAAGATTATTGTGCTAAGCATGGTATTAATAGGCTTCATACTATGGATGATACTCCTCAGCAAAATGGAGTAGCTTAGAGATTGAACAGGACAATTATGAACAAAGTTAGGTGTATGCTATGCAATTCTGAGCTTTCTAAGCAATTTTAGGTCGAAGCAATTACAACAGCCAATTACTTGATAAATAGGAGTCCCTCAACTACAATAGACATGAAGACACCTATGAAAGTTTGGTCTCGAGGTCCTACAAGTTGTGACAATTTGAGGGTCTTCAGATGTGTTGCTTACGCTCACATAAAGCAAGGCAAACTAGAACCACAAACACTAAAGGGTATCTATTTGATGTCCAATTGGAGTTGAAGGATACAAGCCATGGTGCCTTTGGCCAGGAAGGCCAAAGATCAGTATTAGCAGAGATGTGACATTTAATGAAGATCAAATGTACTCTCAACTGAACGCAGAAGACAATGCATATAGTACTCAAGCAGGGGAGAAAGTGCAAGTGGAGGTGGAGCCCATTGCTAGTAGTGGTGAAACAGGTGAACAACTAAAAGCTGGTGATGGTGAAGCTCAGCATCGAGATATGGAACCTTTTAAAGATTATCATCTGGCTAGAGACAGATCAAGGAGAGAAGCCAGGCCTCCAGAGAGATATGGTAATGCTAACTTGATCTTATATGCTCTTGCAGCTGGTGAAGAGATTGATAATGAAGAACCTATGACTTACACTAAAGCTGTAAAGAGGTGGAGCCCGTTTCACGCAAGATGTTGTTATAGTACTTTGTGATAGCTAAAGTGCTACCCATCACACCAAGAACCAAATGTAACCAAATGTTCCATGAGAGGACCAAACATCTCGCTATTAGAGCTCATTATGTCAGAGAAGTAATAGCTCAGGGTGAAGTTAAGGTGGAGAAAGTTAGCACAGCAGAGAACCTAACAGATATGCTTACTAAGGCTTTAGCTTCCACAAAGTTCAATCACTGTTTAGAAATTCTTCATGTGGAGGGCAGAAACTCATAAGGTTGAAGAGGGTAGTCACGAAGTGGAAACTCAATATCAGACTCAAGGTGGAGATTGTCAAGTGATGAGTCAGACATTGTAGTGTTAATGTGGCAGTCCCTGGAAGGCTCTTGTTTGGTCCAATCAGATTCACTCCTTTGTAACTGCTAGTTTAGAATGTTATAGGAATTTATTATGTACTTGTAATTGAGTAGTTTTAATTTTCAGTTTTGGGAGTTCTTGCAGAGAGTTAGTGAGAGAAATAAGACTTGAGAGTTAGAAAATCTGAGCAAAGAACTCTGAGAGTAATTTGGGGTGGTTCTTTGGGTGGTTTTTCAAGAGTCTTGGCGATCATCATTGTACAGAGAAAATTCTGTTGATGAATAAAAGTCTTGGTTCAGGGGTTTTCAGTTGAAGAAACCATAGCATGATTCTGTTTTGTGATTCAATTAGCATTTGATTTCTCTTCAAGAAAAAATAAAATTCCATCCTGAAGGGCAAAACAAAAATTAAATAAAAAACAACTCTTAAAAAAGAAATAAATAAATGTAGTTTAGTAGAGCTTTAATTGTGTTCTCATTCAATAATTGAAATTAACAACTATATTTTTTATGGGAAAATTAACAATTGTGCGCCAATTCAATAAGATATTATTTCTATATTTTCATAATGTGCTACTGGAGACTATAATTTAGTCTGCTTAAATATTTATTTATTTTGCCTCATGGTAGAAAAACTCTAGTACTTTTCTTTGGTTTTATAAGTTGTGATCCTCTCGTATTATTAAGAAGGGGAAGTAAACTATTGTTTGTATCATTAGTCCTTAATTATTTTTTTCTTATTTATCGTCAGAACTTATACAAAGTCAGTGTATTTTACAAAATGAATATTATAATGTTATACATAATTAATTTAGAATATCTCATCCCGCTATTTGCAATATAAAACAATGCATTTTTCTGTGGACAGCATCAAATGATTCTGGTTTCCTAGCTGCTTAAATTTTTAGACTATTTTTCAACGAAACTGCAAATTTACTTAACGAACATGATTTCTTTATGTAGTAAAAGCGTTAATGACTTTACATAGCAGTTAATTAATGTGAATATGTTCTTTTTCTTAGGAGGAAATGTTTTTGTTGAAAAAAAAAATACTTTCACTAGCATAATATATCTTAGTAAAGTGAGGTTAATTTTTAACAAACATAAACTTAGAGGACGTAAGTTTTTGCTTTTACATCATAACTTTGCGGGCATTCGTGATTTAACAATCATAGAATAATTTTCCCTAAAAAAATCATAAAAAAAACAACAAAGAATTAATAAACATATAGTAGAAAATATAAAATTACTGACTGGTAATAAGAAATTTAGCAAAATTTGAAAGCTTTTTTTTTTTTTTCAATCAATATGCCATACCATATTTTCCTGAAGCACATAAAGGGCGTCCTTGTGACGCCACAACCTGCTATGCCTCCCTGGATCATTGATTTGATCTTTACATACGATTTCCCAACCCAATTGTTGAAGTGAATCATGCATCCATACCTTTCCTGTTTTAATAGTTATTAGAGATCTAGCAACAAGAACACGTAGATTGATGTCTGGACAAAAATCACAGCTTTCAAATATCTTTATCAGACGAGATGCATCCTCTCCTTTGAAGAAACGTGCTATATCCAAAACGATCTCCTTAGCTTGGGCATTTAATGCATCATAACTGAACCGAAGCGGCTTAGTTATACCCTCATGAGGAGTTTCCCGGAGACGATTTAGCTCTCCTTTCCAATCCTTGTCGCTTCTGTGAACATGTAAAAACTCACCCAAAACCTCAAGAGCCAAAGGAAGACCATCAGCATAATTTACGAATTCCTTTGACAGCTCTTCAAAAATACTATTTGGATGGCTTTTCCGAAATGCTTTCCAAGCAAACAACTCAAGCGCTTCCTTATCAGTTAGTTTCTCAACCTCGTAGATAGCTGTAACACCAGATTCCTTCAACAAGCTCTCATCTCTCGTTGTTATAAGAATTCTGCTTCCTGGACCAACCTCCCCAACGAGAGCTTCTATTTGTGTTGTTTTATCAACATCATCTAGAATAATAAGCACCTTCATAGAAGCTTTGTTTTTGAATAATTTTTCATCGACTTGTTTCTTTATTGAATAATTTTTGATCGACTTGTTTCTTTAAGGACGACAAACCATCCTCTCTTTCACATTCTTCCCTGACATTGTAAACAAAGCAACTGGCCTCAAACTCAGAGCGGTTCCTTTCGAAAACTTCTTCAGCAAAAGTTGCCTTACCAACCCCTCCCGTTCCCCAAATGTCAACCTTGTGAACTTCTTTGGAGCTGCGTTTCAAGTAGGGCTCGAACTTTCTAATACGATAATCCATTCCAACTATCTCCTTGGGTTGCAACTTTTCCGAAACCTTTGCAATAATACTCCGAATGGCATCCGGGTACTCATTCCTGAAAAAGATCACCTCAAAAAAGTTTATTCATAACCCCAGTAGACATGTCATAAAAAATAAGAATACGTGTGATTATCTTTGCTTTCTATGTTGTTCGCTCGTTAAAGAAATATGTAAGTACTCATGAGAAAAGAAAACAACATGTAGAGGAGGGAAAGGACCCAAAGGCGACGTTAACCATGTCTTTGGTGCTTTTTACAATAATTAGTACTCATTAAAAAATAGGATAAATTTTCACCCTATTTATTTGAATGGTTTAGTCCAGTTTAGCGAAGTTCGAACGAATATCATAGTTTAATTGGTGTTTGGTAATGCATTTTATTTGAACTAAACTAACAGTTCAAACTAAATTGAACTGTACAACTTAGAGTTCAAATCCCCATCGATTTTAATATTTCAAACCAATATTGAACAGTGATATTGAATACTAATTTTACTCTTATATATTTCTTTTTATATTTTAACACTATTATTTCATATTATTTAAATTAAATAATTTTTTTTACATATTTCATGTTTATTTTAATTAAAAAAAATTTTACGCTTTAAACTAGAGTTTTTAATACTCATCCAAACATAAATTCAGATTTGATATCTTGTTCAAATTGATACTTTAACTACACATCCAAAAGTTAGTTTGGATTACTATTTAAATTACACAATTTGAATTTTTTTTGTTTGAACTAGAAAAGTTCAAACTAACACTATTCGAACTAATGAACCAAACGGGACATTTATTTTTCACCCCTAAATTTTAGTAACTTAGTCATCTTGTTCTCTAAATTTTAAAAACTAGTATGCATACCTGTAACGTCCCGAAATTTATTTAACATTAATGTAATGTAAATGATGAATTAGTGTGCCATAATTAAAGTCTTAACTTTAATTAGATTATTTGGTTGGATTTTTAGTTTTTGATTGTTTTGTTAAACTGATGTGTTCAAAAGATTCCTTGTTGATTTAAAATGATGTTTTGAGTTTT